>VZRH01001501.1:158620-182757 GCA_013397555.1 Urocynchramus pylzowi | reverse complement strand
ATATACATATATATATATACATGAGAAAAACGCATCTTGAATTACTGCTATTTCCACCATGATGTGGTTTAGTCATTACAATTTTAATACTTTACTTTTAAAAGTCCCATTGAATGTTTTCTAGGAGCATTGTTTTGAAAATTTCAAAAGGAACAGACAATCCTGTTGCCAGGGAATTGAGAAACTATAGATAAATATATACTTTCTTAGAACACTGATCTTTGCCATTCTGTGTAACACAAGAGAAGATAGTGTGTTACACACTGCTCAAGCAACTACCTTCAATCTCTCCTCCAGAAGAAGCAATTTTTGAGAGACTTAAATATGTTGTTCCAACTACATCATTTTTTGTAAGTCGATCCCTACAAAAAAGGGAAAAAAAGAGAAAGATTTTATTTAAATATAATGCTGGTCATCACACACAGTGGCAAGCCATTAGTACATACATTTTCTATGACCTGAAATGCTTCAATATCAAGTAACAAAAGTGGGCTGTAGACCATGAATAAGTCACCTGACTTTTACACTATCATTAATTAGTGACAGTACTCAGTTCTCACTGCAAACAATTAAAAATAATCCCATGTTATCAGATCTCTTGTAAAGAAACCATAAAGGTACTTCAACACTTGCTTTAGTACTCTCATGCACTGTAAAAATACCTGACATCTATAGAACCAGTTTTTTCTGTGCTTATCATTTAGCTTCTTAAGTAATCTGATTAAAAGTCATAACTCACCAGTCAACAACTGAAAGTTTTATTTTCTCACACATTGAGGGAAACTGAAAGAAAAAAAGCAATGAAAGTAAAATAACTCCTTTCTTTTTTCACCTCTGTAATGTTAATGCCCTGAATTTAAAAAAAAAAAAGACTGTTTACCACAGAAACAAGGGTAAAAAAACTGACCTTGATTTGAAGATAAATAATTTGATTCCATTCTGGATTAGCATTTTTCTCAATTATATTTGTGCAAACCTGCCAAAAATGAAATCAAATATACAAAAGAACAACATCAAAGATAAAACAGGAAAAAAAGTATTTACTAGCTATGATTTAGGACACATCATCATCTGATTGAAAAAATTAGGGGTAATAGTCACTGAATCCTGGATTAATGCTGCAATGAGCCTTTGAAGCTCAATGAGTTTTCCACTGATAAGTACAGCTAGAGTAATCTGCATATGCAGCATTAATGACTTTTAGAGGAAAAGAAAATATTGAAACAGTGTTTAAATATGAGATTTGGGTTACCCTACTTTTTTTTTTTTCACTAGCTACAATTAAATGAAATTATTAAAGCTTGTTATTTCCACAAGCCACAATTTAACCTGCTTTTATCACTGCAGAGAAATGAGATGAAGGAATTTCTTGATTCCAGCTTTCTTTATGCAGATTTTAGGGTAGATGAAGAATGAATTGTAGGGGAGAGGCTGCATTATTTGCAGGTCATGTCTTCTAAAGATCTTTTACACTACTGGGTGTGGTAACCTGACTATATAGCACATTAAATGACTGACAAAAAATTGACTGGTAATGAATATGTGCTGTGGAATTGTGCTCCAGATCAAATTTGGCATTCTAAGGAACACATTATTATTTAAATGTAAAAATGCAGTTAATCTGTCCAGAAAGATCTGTATCACCAACTACTAAAAACAATCAGGAACAACTGGTAGGCAAGAAATCAGGCATATTCCAGTTCTAGCCTTTAGTCATGCATTCCTTTCATTAGTCATCAGTTTTACACCCTTTCTATTGTACTTTGAAGTTTGTAATTTTACAAAGTTAAATAAAGTTAACTTTATTTTTTTAGTTCCAAAGTTCCAGTAAAATTAAAAATTCATGTTGGCTTATGAAATCTGTTCTCAGGATTACAATTAGAATACAAATGTACAGATATTTACTACATTACCTTTTTCCCAGCAAAAGAAACTTCTACAAATGGATCTACCAGGTTTTTCTTATCTGCTTCTCCTCCAAATATTTCCTTGACAGTTTGTGCAAAAGCATCATCCACTGGAGAGATGTCAAAGATTAAATTAAGGTAGTTGTTTTATTATTATTATTTTTATTTTTGTTATTATTACTATTACTATTCCTAAATAATAATTTGCCCATTGCAATCTCACCAAAATCAACCAGCTCACAGATCTAGGAAGGGTAAAATCTAATCTGATAAACAAAATTCTGAAGTGTTGTCAGGTAAAAACTGAGAATTTTGGCTTAGGAGCAATTTTAAGAATAAAGGTTTTTCAAACATCATAAGAAGTGCTGATGTGCTCCTGAATTTAAAGACATCACTATATTTGAAAAACATTATACATGTATTTGAAGACATTGTTATTTGGCACAGATATAGGTGAGAAAATATGCTAGTAAGGGATAAAAAGTCACCTATACTCTATTCTGAACAGCTAACACAAATAACTATTTCCAAGTATTCAAACAGCAATGGACAAGTAGGGAGAAGCTCCATACTTTGGGGAATGTCCTCAGCTCTGTAGATTTTGAGAAGGAAAGTGACCCATCGAAGTGCAGTCCCAGCTGGTAATAAAAGATTGCTCTCCACATCATCACTTTCATTATCTCTCTCTCTTTTTTCAACCTGTCGAGATATACAGTTGTAGACAAAAAAGACAAGGCAATGTACAGAATTAGAATTAAGGTGATTAGCTAAACTGTTGATTAGCTAAAGACTGGTGTTAGTTTCATGATGAAGAATGAGACTGCATCAAATTATCAAGTCACAAAAATTTAATTCTAGCTAAACTATTTTACTTTCAGTTTTATCTCTAAAGTACTCAATTGCATTATAGCCCATTATAATCACACTTTCAAAATCATCATAATCAGACAATGATTTTGGCACATGTACAATGCCAACTTCATGCAAATTTCATACTCATCTCAGAAGAAGGTATTTACTACAATTAGAAAAGGCTTACAAGTCTGATATAACTTACTAGAACTTACTGCTTCCTCATTTAAAAAGAAACACACCACAAATAACTAGATATATCCCTGTGATTTCAAGAAGCATGAGGATAGCAGAGAGGAGCAGCTAATACAAAACTAAAAGGAAATCTGCCATGGTTCTGGGGACCACATTATATTTAACTAAAGAGAACAGTATGCAAAAATATCAGACAGGAAGAAAAGCAGAAATTAAACTACAGGCAATAGTCAGGTAAGAAAAGCATTACAAGAAAAAATCACCTGTTTTCACCAGAACAGCAGACAGGAAGGATTGGATTGTGCTTTTATCTGCATCAAATTACTTGTGCCTGATTTGTAATTATTGAGGGGTCTGATCTTCACCAGGAAAAATGTGGTGGCACTCTGGTTTCTCTATGGGCTTGTCTATGTTTTGTAGTAGTGGAGACATTCCTGACTTAGTCCTGGAACTGGTATCAGTGACTCTGCCTGCTTAGCTATGCTAAAGAGAGTTACATATCAGCTTGCATGCAAAACCAGGCTAACACATCTCTACTTCCAGTACATGAAGGAGCATCTACAAATGGTAGAGGTTGCTTAACTGAACAGAATAACAAAACAAGCTTTGAGTTAGCCACTTAGTACAGGATGAAACCACTAGTAAATTCTGTCTTATAAAAACTGCTCACAGAGCAAATTATACAGTATTAAAACAACGTTGAAGGGACACAAATAAGTATCCGTGGGATGGAGAGGGGAAGAAAAACATTTGAATTAAACTTACTGGTGGCTCATCTCCAGTTCCCAGGACAAACATGCTGACTTTCATATAGCCTTTGGCTCCTGAATTTGTATCTTCAGGATCACTCAGCAAAAGCCATTTTCTCATGACTGCATGGCCTGAAAGAAAACAAACATCACCACTGGCCCCAGTAATGTTCATTACAAAATGGCAGACATCATATAAGCAGTGAGCTATTTCAAAAGTATGCTTTATCCCAAATTACCCTAATTATTTAACAAAATAATCCTGTTCTAGACAGGTCTCAATAGTGCCATCTAAAACAAGAAATCTGGTGTTAAGCTATTTTGCCATACTAATTCAGTGACATAGTTATCAAATATTTTTGCATTATTTTTCAAATTTTAGGTCTTTCATAAAAAGGGGGCTTGTACTTCATTATGAATTCACTGAAAAGAGTTATATATTGTTGGATTTTGTGAAGTTAATACTTAACGCAGCAAATTTAAATAACTTTAAGTTTCTTCTCTTACTTTAGAAATTCAATGAAATGTTTCAGCTTGTAGTTTTAAGGAAAGAAATTCTGAAATAACCATTACTTACCAGGCTCATCATAAACATAGCCAATGTCAATCTGAAATAAAGATCAAAGGCATTACCTCTGAAGAAATACCAAAACAGAAAAATGGTTGGGCAACTCCCCCCATGTTTTTCACGGGCAATACTACATACTTTACATAGAATATTACTAGGAGGAGAAAGAGAAAATGTCTTGCACTGAAAAATGAGGGATTTCAAAGGGATAGAGCAGCCAAGAATAAAATGCAAGAAAAGATGTATTAGAACTAACACATGTACTTATTTTCTTATTTTCTTGGATCCTCAGCTTTTTCATTTACCAGAGACACAAGATGGGGCTGGCTTACTGCTTCTTGAATTCCCTACGCTCATTCATTACTTTATGTTCAGACAGGCCTTTCAGAACACTCCTGTTCCTTCTTCCTGCTCAACATCTCATCCTTCAGTTCCAGAAGTGAAACTTGTTTGTTTTAAAATGAATAATTTAATTTTCTTTATTAAGAATTATGAACGCTTCTTTCCCCAGTGTGTCAAATCTGGACAAGATTGCCTCATTCATTGCATCAGATTTTAAACATGTTCAGGAATGTATGTTTGCTCATGGCAGTTGGGGCCAGTATTCCTTGCAGGTGAAGTCTGAAAGGGTGATTTTCTAGAAAGAATTACCCTTGTGGTTTCCTGTTGGAATGTGTGCCTGCAGGAACAGAAAGTAGCTGAGTGACATGCTGTCACCTGCTCAGTGAATAATCAATCTTCCACACAGCAATACACCACTGACTGACTCACTAGAAATCACAAAGAAAATAAGCAGTGAGAAACAAAAAGAAATCAGCTTTGTGGCAGAAAGTGCTTCATTTAGAAAAGAGCATCCTCCCCTCTTTGCGTATTTTTGTAAAAAGGCTGGTCTAGAGATCAATTGAATTTAGGCAGTACCAAATAAGCAAGCAGAAAAAGACAGCCAGAACTGATACTGGAAGTGTTGTAACAGTGGATCCCAATAGCCATTACAATTGCCCTGGTAATTCTTGTCTATTTCCCAGAGCTGACCATAACAAATCCAAATAAAGACCATCTCACTAATATCATCAGAACCCCAGAGACTACTTTAACTAAATGAATTTTACAGCATTGTTTTTACTTAAATTCTGACCAAAGGAAGACCTCCCCACATCATTTGAGAATGTGTATCTTTATGCCACCATACATATCACTATTCTGCCTATTAGCTACCTACTAAAACTATCTCTTCAAACCCTACCACATACCAAATTATCTCCTGACCACAAAAGATACAGAAGAAAAAGTTACCTGGATGCAAATTAGAGAACTTGGTATATAAACCACACAATTTTTTTAACAATACTCTTCTACTCAAATAAAAAAACCTGCTTACTAGTGCTTTGAGCAAATGGTCTCTAGCTTGAGAAACAAGACATCATCAGGTAATTCTTTGGCCCCACGAAAAATAAGTATAAATTTAAACATTAAAAACCAGTACTTGAAAATTTTGTCCCATTTTACTTAATTTAGTCCAGATATGGAGCTTTCTTCATACCCACCTTAAATTCACCCATTAGACAGTCTGCTCGTAGAGAGTGAGAATCATACACCTAAAAAGAGAGAGGAGCATGAAACAGGAATGTTCCTAAAAAAGCTGGTGAAATGGCCAGAGGATGCTACAGGTATCCAGCAGCCTTGTGAATATGCACTGGTTTTTCTTACCCGAATGCTAACTGTTTCATCAAGCAGCTCTAAAGGAGTCATGTGGACATTGTAGAAAAATATCTGTCAAGGCAAAAACAAACAAAAAACCCTGTCTTAAAATGATAAACACATAATTACTTGAACGTTAAATGCAAAAGCATTACTTTAAGAGGCATGTGAAGCATGCCTGATACAGTACTTTTGCCTCACCTCCTTGCTGGACATATCATGTGGTAACTTAGTGCAGAATGAAAAACTGAAGTTAGTAAATTGATTCAGTACAACTCAGACAAGACAGTTGCAACTTCCATTTGAACAAACACTATCAGCATAACTGTGCTGCAAACTTCCAGCACTTCCCTTTGCTACTTGCTCTGCACTTCATATTTTTCTCAGAACATTGCCAAGTCATTAAATCCTGGTCTAACCATCTCTGTTGTAGTTGTCAAAGAGGCCTTGTTTAGGGTTAGTGGTGAAAGTGATTCCTATTCCAGTTTTAGACTACTATGGATATTGAGACTGCCAAGGAATTTTTTCAATATAAGGTGCAACTGACTTTCTGCCCTCCCTATTTTTTCCAAGGCTTCATAAATCTTGACTTCTACCTATAGCTTAGTTCAAGTTTCAAAGTTTTATAAATTCCTTGGTCTTGTCTGTGTGTGTTAAACATGCTTGTCATGCAATTCCAAAATCTTCTGAATTTTCCACACATGCCCAGATAATGAGAGTTGTCCTCAGCACTTTCTCTATTACACTTCAGTTGCAACATGAGTCTTTCAGCTATGGGATCATTCTAGGTCCCTTGGGTAGCTTTGAATTCTCTCCTGTATTTCAGTGTGTTTGATGCACAGACCCCCTGTCTGGACAGAGAAATCTAGTTGTGCTTTTATAAATTATGGGTAGCAAGGCAGTGACATTTCCAGACTCTGTGGCAGTCATTGCACTGAGCATTTATCTGCACACACCACAGAGGTCTACAATGATTTCTAATTAATTTTTCTGTGATTTTTTATAACCTGAACACAACTGTTCAAAGTGACTCTGTCACACGGCCAACTGCACCAAAGAAAACATTCCATATATCTCATATGAAGTTTGACTTCCTTACAGTTAGCTTTATCTGCTAAGACTGTCAGTGACAGAGATCTCTTTAGTGATGTGAATACATAAAGGAAGGGACTGGGAATGGCATAATGCATGTTAGCCATAACTACCCATAAATATTAGTAAATCCTTATTGATTGATAAGGAAAGCTATATTAGCTACTTCTCAACATTTGATAGCCTCAACACTTCAGCTAGAGTGTTCTTACACCACTTACTTCATCAAAAAATGGGTTATTTCCTCTTTTGATCCTTGTCCGGTGTGTCTGACCACAAACGTGAACTTTGACTACTGGTTTTATGTTATTTCCAGGCAACTGACGACCTTCAATGATTCGAACACGAATCTGAAAAACAAAATCAAATATTTGTACTAATTCATTCTCTATATTATTGGTGACCCTGATCACAACAATTCCTTATTATACCTCCAAAAATGTTAGCCAACACCTGAAGTAGCTGACAGATACGAACCAGACTTTGCAAGCTTAATTACGATGGTAATTAATTTTACAAGACAAGTTAGGGTTAATTATTTCACTGGAGTTTTTTCACTTGCCTTTACCATTTATTTTTAGAGCTGCTACAGTAGTTTGAAATCTGTACAACTATAAAGTAAATAAGTTTCATCCCTAATTCAGTCAGAACTGTACAAAATCAGACATCTCAGTAACAGGAACATTTGAGGAATATTTTTGAAATACTGGCTTTCAAATGAAGAGGCTAATTATCTCTGTGGTGCATTAGATAAGCTCACATTAAATTATGCTCAGGCTGTGTAAAAGGAGGAGTGTTATGCTCAGCAGAAAAAGGGAACATGCAATATTTAATAAATCTAGTACCTGAAAATCTTGTGGTTTGTTCGAGAGGATTCTCCGTGTTTTCTTTCCTCTGGTGATGCGTTTAGCTAGCTGGGCTTCCTTAGTGCCACTTGGAACTGTTGGAGTGATGCCACCAACTGGAGCATCCAACCCATCCTCATAATCTCCATCATCTTCTCCACCTCACACAGCAAAAAAACCAGTGCAATTAATAAATAAATAGCAGAGCTTGCTGTTGAAGTTACAAGAGTAAGAGTCTGATATCCAAGAGTTCCACTAAAATTCTATTATTAGCTCACATCAACAGTGTTCTTGCCAACTACATTCTTCCAACTCCTTCTGAAAGCTAGTCATTTTAGCCTGCTTAAGAACAAGTTTATATCCTCACCAAACTAACTCTAGATCAGTCTCTCTTCTGGATGCAGAGTGTCTAATACAATTCCCATACACTTTTTAAATCAACCAATTCAAGCAAAGCTGAGCTATAATCATTCTCCAACTAGTTCACAATTCTCCACAAGGGATTCATTATATTCCAGCTGAATACACATTGCTGTTGAATCAATCTCGCTGTTTCCCATCAGCAAGACTAGGCTATACCACAGCATTGTTTTTTAGTTCAGAATCTTGAATGCACAAATATATTTAGGGTCTGCCATCCAAAATAAAACTGAATCCTCCTCCACAACATTTAAATGTGGAATAAGTTTTTCAGTAAGGCTCTTTGACAGGTCTGAAATCAGCATACCTCTGTGGAAGACAGTTCTATAACCACATGACACTACAATACTGAATCATACTCTGAGATTCCAGTATTGCAAAATAGGATCCATAAATATCTAGACCACAAAAGTGGTCACTTCCTTGTGTTTACAGCTTTTCTTAACTGGACAGTGACAATGGTAAAATTTAGAGGAAGAATGAGGCTGGCATTAACAGAATGTACACTAACTTCAAAAATCACAGGCTGATGATCACTTTGTAAAATAAAGTCCTTCATGGTCCTTGTAAGAGATGTATAAAACCAGAGAGACTGACATACTATGTCTTTTATAAGCAGAAGACCCCACCCACCTCTTTAACATCTCTCAAAATGCATTTGCCTGAATGGATCCATGCAGCTAACTGATTACATACCCTAGCACTTAATTGTTAATTCCTGAAATTGAGCTGTAGCTGTCTCAGGGAAAGTGATTTCATTTCATGGGAAAGAGGTACTTACAATAACTAACTAAAGTGTGTTTGATAATTCACACTGAAATAATTTTCATGCAGTTTCTGGATACTAGCTAAAAAACTACCATTTTTTATTTAATCTGTATGTTGTAATTGAAAAAAAAATTAAAAGCTATCAAATAATCTCATAAAAGTGAATTTGCATTTTTAGCTTTCAAGTCCACTTTTCTATAAAATTACTTTGAAATGCAGTAATTTAACATACAACTTTTGTGTTTATATTACTTGCCCTTTCACTCTCCAAGAACACCTCTGAGAGAAGTTAGAGTAATCAAAATTTCCCTCCAGAAGACTCCTGGTTTCAATTTTTTCCTTCTCATATCTATCACCAAAAAATGGTCAAATTGATTTACTTCTTCTCAAATACAAAACATCTATTAAACTTCCTTCTTTCTTCACAAACAAAGCCTTGATATTAGGCTTATTATTTTCCAATCAACTGCAAAAGCTTGTTATTTCACAGCTCTTTAAGAGTCTGGAAAACCAGATCTCAGAAATACTCTCAGCAAAAGCCTGGTTAATATGATATACAGGGAGACCAAAGAATATTCCCTACTGATCATAGTATTTTATTGCCTAGTCAAATATCAACCTAATATAAAACAGCATCTTCCAAAACTTAATTGTTTTACAAGGGAAAAGAAGTTTAATTAATCAAGAAACTTTTTTCACCAAACTCCCTGACATTGAAAGTTATAGATGGAACATCTGCTGCTTTTTGGTTAGCCCTAGAATTGCAGTAGATACTTGCTGTTTCCTGAGCATGCAAAAACCTTTCTTTCCTAAACAAAAGCCGTTTTGAAAAGTTTTTAAACAAATAGAGAAAATTATACTAAAATCAATTTTATGTCAGGAAATGCCAATTTTTTTCTTAGCTTCTGAATCATCCTTAATTTCTTTGAAATAACTATCTGGCAGTCTTGACATGCTTACTTCTGGTGAGCAGCACTGCTGAATTACCCTCTTGCCTTCCCTTGAACAGCTACTAGAGCTTTTAACAAAAATGTTCTGAGAAAAGGATGAAATACCTTCCTGTGCACTGGTCCCTCCTGGATCAGTTGGATTTGCAGGTCCAGCTGGTGGCTCATATCCTACTACCAAATCAATTGTTGCCTATAGAGAAATAGGTTTTTATGTAGCCTACAGTATTCACAGCAGTTGACTTAAAGCAGTAAGTTGTTCTAACACTGTGCATGAACAGTTAACTTGTCATGGGCACAAAAGTTTTATAAAGTTCCAGCTACCAGTAAATTAACAAACTATTATTAAGCTATATATACATACAAACAATAAAGATTACACAATTTTCAGCTAATGGACTAGGTTCCAAAATAAGATCTAAGAAATGGAGTCGCTGTGTTTATATTTAGAAAAATCTGTCACAATACAAGCATGTAAGATGTCCTACAAATGTTAGTTTTAGTTCCACAATATTTATGGCAGACAAGGTGACATTCTAAACTTGCAGACAGAATAAAAAGGCAGTAGAGAAATAACATCATCTCATCAACAACTTAACAAGTCTGAACCATAAGTAAAATTTCCTATCTGGCTTCTCTAATTGCTTATTCATATCTCCATCCTGGAAGAAAAACAATACATCATTTTCCATTCTAATTATAGAATTGTCTTTTTTGTGCTTCACTGTGGTTTTGGATTATTGAACCATTATTATTACTAGTTGCCAGAGTAACATGAGGAGTCAGCAAAAAAAAAGCCCAACCCTGTGACCAACCAATCATGATATTAAACTGCAGTTGCTGAAAGACTGAAATTACACTTAGAGTCTCATGATTGAGCGTACTAGAATGCAGCATGAAGGGCCTTAACAGCTACACTGCACAAACACAGTAAGGTCCCAGGTTCCAAAACCTACTTAATTAATAACTAAGTTAGCAACCATTTAAATCTAAACATGTGCTAAATCAAGTTAAGCAAGTTCTTGTGTAACTTTCTGAAGGGAGCTGGCAGTGAACATGAACATGATCATGTGCTTTCCAGAGGCAGTGCAATGACACAGGTAGCTACTACAGAGCATATGGCAAAAAAGGTGCATGTGGGAACTCCATCTGGTACTTAGAAAATGCACTTTTTCAACATCAGCCTGATTTCCATGCATACTCTGTGGTCCATAAAATTTATAACACATATATACAAATACATAATATATACAGAGAAAACAAAATTGTATAGACTTAATTATCTCTGGTTATAAATTTCCTCTGTCTGGAGTTTTTGCTAGACATTTCCAAGAATTAAATTGATATTATCCCTGTTGCTGAAGCATTTTGATCAAGAATACAGTAAAATAAGAAAATGTAAATCACTCACCCCAGTTTCTTGTCCCCTTTCATTCAGTAGAGGTATGAGTTTGAAGGGAAAAGATCTGCTTTGGTTACCTACAAGATCTTTAAGTGCTACAGATGCACTGCCAATTAATCTGAAATTAAATAGAAATCATTATTAGAGTGCAAATATACATCAAACAGGGCTCCCCATTTTTCTTTTGCTACCATCTGGTAGTCAACCAAGTAACTCCAGCCATGACTTGAAAACTCAAAGCACAACAAAAGACCATTGCAAATGTAATGTAATGATTGCGTACTGCTAATTTTCAATTTCTGTTTCATTACACTCAAATGTGTTGGTGTTCTTTATGGCAGCCACAGCTTTAACCTAAAAGAGGTTAAAAAATGAAATTATTTTTCACATATTTTTGAAAATAATCTTCTGTATAACTTTCAACAGCAATGTCACTTATTTCCATCACTAAATTCTCATTGGTAAACTAAAGAACACAAAAATTTCTTTCCCTACACAGATTTGCAAACTCTCAGGTGAGAAGTAGTGAACATAAACTAGGTACAACAGCTGTTGTACTACACAGAAACGGACACAAAACCAGACACATCCACGTCTTTGTAATGAAAACGGTGAAACAGAATAAATCAAATCAACATGCTTACTAGAGAATCACAAAATTATTCTTCATGCTCATATTCTGCATTTTGGAACAGGTTCATCTTCTCGCTTCTGAATTCTCAGAATGTTTCTAATGGTTCTAGAGCACCCTACCAAAGGAAGGTTTCACAGGGATCTGACATGTGGTAGACTCTTCTGAGCTACTTCTGCCTACTTTGGGACTTCATCTGTCACTCCCACCCTCTCCAAGAAAGATTAAAATTGCATGTACTTTTAGCCCAAGAGACTACTTTTAGGCAAAATTTCTTAGTGTGGTACTGGTCTCGTGATACCTGGCACTGTATTTCCTTCCCATGCTATGTAGTAGCAGTTTACTCCCATACTGAAGTGGATTACTGGAATAACTGAGATTTTTTTCAATAAAAAAAAATCCCAAGATAATTTTACCCTGTAAATATTTCAAAGATCACGTTACAAATAAAATACCAGCTTTGCTGCCAAAGCGGAAAAAAGATCTGTACACAAAGAACCTAACTGAGGTCCCCTGAAGTTACAGGGCTTTTTCATGGCAGCTAAGGATGCAAGGGTATTTTTTCACATGGAGCAAGAGCACTATTATAGCTACTCTTGCATACCATGTTATGAGAACAAAGATTAATTTTTTTGCAAAGTACACTAGGATAGCTAAGTATGAAACATCAAGTCCTCCAAATATACCATTTTGTATCTCAAATATACCTTCCAGGTATTACACATCACAACTTCTGTTCAGCTGCAGAAACGTACATATTTTGAGGTGCTACAGAAGGTTAAAAAAGAGAAAATATTTTCCTATGCACATTTGTAGAAAATTTATGTAGACTTGACCTTTTGATTTGATATGAGCTTACTGGAGCTTATGGAGTGACTTCAAAACAATTCAGAAGCCACCCAAAGTAATTTCATATCAGCAGGATGAATGTTTCAGCAACCACACCCTCCCATCTGGTGACATTAACTCAAGAATAGCCATTCACCTGTAGTGCTTTTCAAATTTTCCACTATACATTTCCATTTCTACATCCTCATCCGCCCTGTACAAATGATAGCTGCACACATTTGAATGCACAGTAACCATTTTTAAAACAGTGATCACCTTCAGCAGATTGAAGAGGGAATCAGCTACACAGATTTCTTGCTTGCAACCAGCTGCCTCTATACATTGCCTCTCTATCTACATGACTTTATTTCCCCCTCTTTTAGCAGGTTGGGCAACAACAGCCTCCAGTCATTTTCCACTCTAACAAGACTGAGAAATTTAATATTCAATCTATATACTCTCTTCGTCCACTTCTAGACTTTAGCCAAATTTAAAGCTTTGGGCACTATTCTGCCTTTCCAAAAGTTGTCCTGCTCACTGGATTTGGGATGTTTCACCCCTCCCTTATCAGAAGCACAGAACTGATGAGGTTGGAAGGAGTCACTCATGATCATCTAGTCCAGTGCCTCTGCTCAAGCTTAGTCAGCTAGAACAGGTTACCCATGACTATGTCCAGTCTGGTTTTGATCATACAGCTACTCAACGGCTGAAGTAATACATTCCAAAGTAAAAAGGAATGCCTCAAAGTCACCCATAGGTCTCATCTTTGTCACTTTTGCCCAAGTCTTAGAGAAAGCCTTTTTCCTGACTTGCTTCTCTCAGGTCTCTAATCTTTGGGCTAAGTCAGCTACGTCAGATCTCAGGAGCTGTTGGGAGATCATGTCCATCACCAGTTCACTGATGTTTAGTGCTCTGCTGCAAGGTCTGCTCCTACACTTCCCTCTGACAGGTAACGAGACCCCAGTTCTCTTCATGGCTACTGTGAAGCTGCTGGGTTCCCCTGAACTCTGAAGACTTTTTATCTTCAGGTAGGATTGTATGTGACCTCCATCTGAAGCCATAATTTACAAGATGACGAGGAATCCTTTCCTTCCAGCACAGCTGAAAAGACTTTCTACCACCTGTACATTGTCACAGGACACTGCTCTTTGCTGGACCTATTCCAGCTTTCCTCCTTTATCCTGAGCAGATCAACATTTGCCCATTTAATTCCAGATCACACTAGTCTCTTAACACCATCAAGTGGGACAGTTTCTGCTACTGGAACAGCTTCATGCATTCTCTGACCTTTCGTTCATCAGCTGTTTTAATAGAAGACCAAAGCAAGTTATTATTGTTTCTTAAATGTTTAAGTACCTTTTTGGACATCCCTAAGACTTCCACAGGTATAATGCCCAATCAGTCTGGTCTCTCAAACTTTTCCAGCTTTGCAGGAGTAAAGCAAAAACCTTGATCTGTAAGCAGTTTAAACATTCTGGTCTACCACTGGAGATGACACAAAAAATAAATGCAAAATCTCCATTCAGAAGCTGATTTTGAACCTTATCAGGCCTACAGTTTCCCCACAGGGATCAAAGGAAAATACCTAGTTTATAAGCATGAAATCAATGAACTACTGATGACCAGCTACTAAACACCGAGCTGCATTTGTGCCAAAGCTAATTAATCCGTTAGTGCTGTGGTTAGCACTTCCTGTTAGCTGCCTAAATAACCAAGTGAAGTGAAACTTCACACCCATGTCTGGATCAGAAAGTGCTAACTCACAGTACCAACCATTTTATTATTCTTCTTGGTTTCAAGTTAGCAACCTATACTAAATTCTTTAGCCTATCATGTCCTCTAGCTGCTTACATGCTACTTCTACTGGAAGCCCCAAGGTTTAAATTACTGAAGAGTTGAGCATTGAAATTCTTTTCATCTATTTTTAAGCGTATATTTTGGCAGAGGTGTATATTTATTATTCTCATCAGCAACTTGATTCTACACTGCAGTTACAATTACTATACTCAACCTTTCTTTCTCAGTGTATATATTTCATTATAGAGTATGCTACAAAGACCCAACACCCACCTTCTGTTATTCCTGCTATGTTTATTTATTTTTATTAAGAAAAACCTCTATTTTATCTTTACTTATTTGATAATACTCGTTGCAAGAACAAACTTTGAAAAGAAACAAAACATGGATACTGTTTTGAACATGGAAGAAAAGCCCAAAACTGAATCTTAAATTGTCTGGATCTTGCACACAGTGGATGCAAGGAAATCCTGCAACTACGTACAGTCATGCTGATGTGGAAAAGAGTCCACACAAAAGGGCACAGCTGTAGGAGGATTTAAACAATCTGGGAATTATTTAACTATGAGAAATCCTTAGTAATGACTAAATAATTTGCTGCACGGCTCATTTGTAGCTGCATTTTTCTGTTAGAGCAAAGGGTGTGCCCAATCTGTTTTTCCTGTCTCACTAGGTTACTAACTACACAAAGGACACAGGGAAACACATAATCCTAGCTCATTCTCTTAATTTCACAGGGACAACTGACATTACTGTGAGGTTTTTGGGACCTTTTATCTGCAGAAAGATTTGTGTTCTGAGAATTTGAAATCTTTCTACTAATAGTATTAGATGTAATAGAAAACAGATGTGCTCTCTTTTTAAACATCTTTAAGTCGGAAAATCCAACTAAGCATGAATCATATGAGTCCTCTGGTTTATTCCTATGATGTTCTTTCTATATACAGTGGTTTGCTTTATTTATCTTTCCCAATTATTGTGACTTTTCTCCATGAAGAGCACTCATTAACCTATCTGCAAAAGTTTAGTGATCCTGTAAATGAAGCAGTAAATTTTCTCTCCTGGAAAACAAAGAAATGGAAAAATATCCAAATGTTCTTTCAGGCTTAATTTACAGAAACATGCCAAAGCAATGAGTTCAGTGCTTTGGCACAGTGCAAAAGCAGAATAACATCCACTGTACTCCTCCTTCAGCATGTTTAAAAACAGACTGGATGAACAGTTATATCAGCTTTTAGGAACAGGAACAAATCATGTCTTATCTTGCAATCTTCTTCTCTGTATCTTATATTGCAATCTTATGTTATATTGCAATCTTCTACAGGTTCTGTAGTCACCTCTTGGGCACAGCAACAGACCAGGTGTCTGCAACTAGTCAGGAGTAAGAGGGCATGGACCAGCAGAGTGTGTGCTGGCCAGGAGCTTTGGAAGAGAGCAGCCAGAGAGGGAGGCTGGCCTGAGAAACACAGGGCTCTGCTTCTGGCCTATAGACAGACAGTAGCAGAACTTCTGAGCAAAAGTTGTCACTACCTTGAATGTAACAACAGCAATCCCCACTGCTTATTTTCCTCCAGAAGAAAGAAAATAGAGCCAAAGGCATGGTGAAGGTTCTTTCTATTGCTCATTGTCAGGCAATAGAGGCCCCTAGACATACTCTTTAGACTCAAAAAGTAAATCCAAATTAAATCTAGATTTTAAAATAAAATATATAAACCCATGAATCTCTAAAGGGAAGACTGTTGATTTCAACTCAAATCCCACAGCTTAGACACCTAATACTGCTCCCAGGTTAATGGGTCTGCTTGTGAATGTCAGAAGAAACTCATTAGAATGTCAATTAGAAACTCATTAGCTCTCTGTAGTAAGAACCTTAGATAGGCATTGTGCTCCACCTTTCCAACCCTGAACTAGCATGCAGACAAACCATGGGAGTATTATTTGCACACTCTTCCACAGAGCACTGTTTTGAAATGCTGCAGCACTTCAGACATGTATCTAACTATAGACTTTTTCTTAAGTATTAAAAGAGGATACCATAAAAAAGTAGCAAATCTATGATATGGTAGTCCTAAATCTCTCTCCAACTCAGGAAATAGAATTAGTAACTCTACAGAAAAACAGGTTATGCATGCATGCAATTGGTAGGTGAGAAACTTATTCCACATTCCCTCCTTTCATGTACTCTTTCATCTAAAGGTGAATGTTCATAAATATCAAATCTCTTCTGTTGTTACAGTGCTTTGTGTCTTTAAAAGAACTACAAGATGCTATTGCCTATTACCTTGTTAAAATCAGGACACCTGCTCACATGTTTCTCACTTCTCACCCCCTCACCCAGTTTCCCTGCCAATATCCCTTCCAAACACATCACACATTGTAAATATGAGGATGTTATTGAGGATCTATTTTCAAAGAGCATTGCTTTGAAGGCGTTACTCTGGCTTAGGTATGAACAACTTTCTGTGCATAAACCCAAGCAAAACAAACAGGCATTTGCACAAGCTGGGAGTTAAGAGTTACAAGTATGAGTCTAGATGGCATTTAAAAATACAATTTGAAGAAAACCAACCACATGATTGCTTAGCTTTGAACCCACGTACAAAGTGAAACATTTTAGGTGCTTCAGATAATCACTTTTCTTTATTTTCTGATGCATTATGAAGTCCATTACAAAATTCTGACTACTGATAAGCTTTCCTATCTCAAGTTTGGAGATCCCTCTAAAGTCAGAGGTATGCAATATATTCCTGCCTAACTGACCTGCAGGAATCTCAAGAATGAGAGACCTGAGGGCACTGGCTTGATTCACAGTGATTTTATGACAGAGCTGTTAGAGTCTTGTAAAAACCAGAATCCACATGTTGGGAGGAGGCAGAGACTAGTAAAGAAAAGCTAACAATGGAATTGGGCTACTATGAGCAAACATGAATGTTTGCCTAAGACATATGAAATCTGCCATGAAAAAAAAGAAAAGATGACACAATCATACTTCCTTTCAAAATAGCAACAGAGAACACTACTTGGCATTGACAGAAAAGAGAGAGACAGCAAACACCAGCTATCAGTTCCCTTTCCCCCCTGTACTTCAGCATTGAAAGTTGTGCTTAATACTGGGGTGGGAGTGGGTAGGGAGAGGGAAAGAAGGAACATACTTGTTTTGTCCAATTGTTTCAAAGTCCTTCACAATAATTGTTAGGGAAGATGAATTATCCAGAGCAATTCCTTTCAAGTCAAATTCAACAATCTGAACAACAACAAAAAAAAAAAGGACCAAACCCAAATTATAATGACAAGTTATGTAAAAATTAACAGCAGAGTAGCAGATACAACAAAATTATTCAGAAATAAATTTTGCATTTAGTGAGAGACTAAATCCAGCTTACATTTGCAAAAGTTAAGTAAAAAATGCTCATAGCATGTATTTGATTTGCTAATTACTAGCAACAATAGCACAATTACATTGTTTAATAGTGAACCATAATTTCTTTTACAGTTCCACTTCCTCACACTAACATACATATTGTTTTGTCATTCATAATATCTGATATTAATCCCCTCCAATACTGGCTGAACTCAGTTGCTACTGAATTTAAACAAATAGTTGTGTGTTCCCTTTCTTTATAATTCTAATTACAAAATGTAAGAAAAATCTTTAACTTTCATTTATCATTGTGAAAAAACACTGCCAAGAAAACATTTTCCCCAAGAAAAATATTCCTGAAGATGCAACATAAGAATAGGCCTACAAATAAACTATGAGGTTTTAATTCTGTATGGATTTTCCTGGTATGTAATAAATTATCCCATTATGTTCCCATACATGTGGCTAACCAATGGCTGAGTATCATTTTGATCGAAAGAAAGTGGGAACAAAACCAGGCCACAAACTCACCAGTTATCCATCTAATTTTACATTAACACATTGCTAATGAATTTTAATATATGGTGCAAGATGAAGCCATTCACCTGCATTTACTAACACCCTGACAGAACACATAGCACTAGGTCCCCTTTCCAACAACATGCTCAGCTGTTGAAACTGACTTAACGAATTTACAAGCATTATCTTAAAATTACCAAGGATTTATTTTTTTAAAAATTACCTCATTCCAAACAGGATTGAGCTCATTTTCAATTTTCTTTGTTTTCTTTTTTTCATCTGCAGATAAAAACAAAGTGTGATTAACTGTTTTTGCTAAAGTACTACAAAGATATATTTTTTCCTTTCACTTTTCTAAAGAAGGCTTGAACTTTAAACCAAATGTTCCAATTCTTTTTACCTCTTCCAGAAGTTGCACGTTTTACAATCAAGAAGTCCCCTGGGGAATTTTAGTAGTTGAGGCTTTTTATTGTTTTGTTTAAGCATAGCTAGTTGTATTTCCAAAAAGCAAAATAAATATTTAGGTTTCGCAACCTTTTATGACCCTTAGCTTCACCTTCAATAATGATGAAAAAAGACAGACTAAAAGACTTGGAGATATCAAACCAAACAGTAACCTCTAAGTGATAGCAGTAAAGCACTACTTTTGAAAGTAGTAGAAAAAATGTGTTACATATTTACCATATTTGAGTTACAAAATATTTTTTCATGTTTAGCTCTGGAATAAAATCACATGGAAAAAAATCTTAGGGAGATACGCTTACAGTGTCAGCACTGTCTGGTTTAAATTAGCAAATAGAAGAAATACACATGCATGTAAGAGGAAATGCAATCTTTCCTGAAAAAATGGTTTCCAGAGGTTATGTAGATATGACTTCAATGAACTTACTGCAGCCTAAAAACTACAAAACCTGCAAATTTTCCATACTGCATGGTAAAATTTAGACTTGAGCAAGCTAAAAATAATGAGAATGTGGAATGTGGTGCAAACTAAACATAGCTTGGCATTATTTTTCCTGTTCAGTTATAATATCTAGCTCTAATGGAGGACAAGTCTTTTGACACTCAGAAGCACAAAAGAGCAAAGACAAACACACAGCTCTTTAAACAGAGATTGCATATATTAGTGATAACAAGCATATTTAAGTACAGGGTGTAAAGCAGCTGCTGATCTCCAACGTGCTCAGCCACCACAAGAAGTCCAAGCTTTAGACTCCACATCTTTAAAGGCTCCAGTAAAGATAATTGCATTTTTGGTATTTGAAGTTATGACTGTACTTAGCCTGGGAAGCAAGAGTAAAGGTATACCAAATGGACAAGTTCATATACCCACTAGTCAGGCTTGCTGACTGTGGTGGCTCTTTTTATTGGATGAGAGTGGGATGCACTGAAAAAATCAGCACATGCTGCAAGTTACAAGAACTGACTCCCATTTATGAAACAGGAATTGTCTACAATTCATACAGGATATTGACTCACATTGTAGGACAAAGGAAAGAACTTTCATAACATACCATACTGTGGCCTGACATTTTGCAGAACAAAGCTCTAATTACCAAACTGGTGATAGAAATTCAACTTTATGCTATCTAATAGGAGACAAAGCATTTTCAAAACTGGGTATCCCAGAATATCTGGGGGTGGGCACTGATACTCCAAGTCCCTCTTGAAGATGGGAGATGAAAAGCTGATTTCACTGCCAGTGAAAAAAAGGAATAGTTATAGCTGTTTGTAAAGAAGACAGTAAATTACAGACCTGATCCTGATGGAACTAATGGATAAAAGTCCTATGATCCCACCTAAGCTAAAATGTAACTCTCTAAGGTGAGTCCTGGCTTGAACAACAGTCAGAAAACTCTTGACAAGGTGCTAAACTTTCCACTCTGAATTATCCATTTTCACAAAAGCAAGATTTATGTTTCCACTAACATGCATATTCAAGATTACACTGAGAAAAAAAACCTTTTTCTGTTATGCATCTGTGTGAAAGCTGGATGAAAAAAAACACTGGGAAGCACAGCTTACCTTGGGTTTTAGTTGCAATTTTAGTCAGTCAGAGTACAACATTCCCATTCCTCAAGGAAATACTTTGCATATATTCTCGTCTCTTTACTGACTTCCTTTGTATTACACTTTTATGGGTATTTTAATGCACTGGGTGGTGGTGCTATTTGTTTTTAAGCTCTTGGCAAAGCTCTTTCTTCTTCCAATCAAAAACCCCCGTTGCCAAGCCAGGTGAGGTGGATTGCTCAGTTATTCCAGGAGCTCACAAAAGTTTCAGCTCCTCAGGCTGTTTTCCTCTGCTGGTAATGATTGCAGCTATAGCAACCAAGACTAAACCACATCAGGATAAATTGTGCAATAGGGCCAGTCACCATTTTTTGTGTGGCTCTACCATGAAATAAGAAATTACAGTGAACACAGATAAAACACTCTATACTTGTTTCTTAAAAACTAACTACAGTAACTGTGGTACTGTAGAAGAAATCACTATTTGCTTTATCTTGATGGAGGCACCACACTACCTTATAATATAACATTCTAGTTAATATTCTCAGGTGGAAATGACTGTAATAAGAATTTGATTGCTCAGTGTCCCAAAAAAAAATTAAGATGAGCTGTTTAAACAATAACTGTTGATCATTAAAAAGATTACAGTATAGCAAAACAATGTTTCCATGTTAATTTTCTTTCCATTATAACCAGCAATTTTAATCAACATGAGCAGGTGGGGAATAGCAGAAGCAAACATTATCTTTTACTACAGTCCTAAGTCTAAGATTTAAGACAGTATCACATTTCAGTTAACTAAGTATCCCATAAAATTTTTGTCAAAGGAAAATTAAGATTGCATGATGGCAGAAACTGCAGGATCAAATGGGCATACCTCCAAAACCCTGAAATGAAATTTAGATAATTTAACTCTCTGCAAAACAGAAAATTTCAATCCAGTGAATAATTACACTCTATAACTATTTTCTTCCATACACTGAAATATAAACAGAAATAGCTTTGAAGTTCTGTAGGCCTGCAGGCCTGCTGAAAAGCTCTTAGATTAAGCACAAATAGAATCAAGTTGGATTAATCAAATTAAATGCCACTTCACCTCACTTTTTTACTGCATAAAGTGGAATGAGGCAGCCAAAACAAATGATCAAAGCACTAAATATCCTAGCATTGACCGAACATACAAGCGATTGAATCAATTTTTACACAGTGAGATGAGAATCTAACAAACCAAAATTATTATACTGATTTAATCATTATCACTTAGTGCCAGTTTAGCAAATGGCAACAGTTTTTCATACTAATTTGACCAATGAATTGTCTCATGTTGAGTGAAAACCTTAGAATTCTGCAAGAACAGCACCCAGTTCCAGATAGCAATATTCATTTACTCTCAGGGTGTAGCTCTCTTTGATCTGTGAGCTTTTCTTAAAGTAAATAAAAATTCCATCCCATTGGATTGGACATAAATGTGTTAAAAAAAAAAAAAAAGGGAAATGCTTACACAAAACTCCTCTGCTATATCAGAACAGGAACAGCTGCCTATTTCCTCCTAATACGCAGCTAATATATATCACTGTAACAATTATATTAACTGCCTAGTCTGTAACCACCTTAGTTAAAAAAAATGGATTAAATCTATTCTATTCATAGACGAAACCATATTAACTTAAATGTCTTAACATATAAAACATTTGCAGTCCTTTCATACTAACAGTTTCAGGATCATGCATTTTTTCTTCACAGCATGGCTGTAAAGGTTTGAGACTGAAAGACTGTGTTTCCATGGGAGGCTTAAATTTACTGAAACTGACATCAACAAAGGCCCTGTAAATTAAAATTTGACCAAATACTGTTCTAATGAAATGCCAACTTCCACAGCAATTTTCTGTCAAATGAGTGCAGTTCACTAAGACTTCACCAAGAATACGCCAGAGTCAAACAAGAACACAAAAATGTCCTGCAGGACCATGGCCATAGTCCTGCAAATGCTTAAATTTTTCCCAGTCTAGAACATGCACTCCCAAATGTGTTTTTTACGTCCCCCAGGATTTACACAGGGTAGGGACTAAAGTTAAAGATTAATGCCCTTTGACATATTCTTCCCAAAATAAGACTGGTTTCCTATCTCTGCACATTAACAGGGCGAGGGGGGAACCATCAGTGTATATAAAAAACATCTATAAACATAAACAGCTAAAAGTCAAACATATTTCAGATATGACTCTGTCCTTGCACTTGGTAACCAGGCACTCCACTTACAAATTAAATCAGAGCTGCTTAATAGCTAGTAAAAGCCTGGTATTTTCTGTCCCACTTATATCACTCTGGACAGGAAGCAAAAAATCAGACTGTTGGTATGTAGTAAAATCACATAAATAGAAGTGGCAGGATAATGAGAAATTAAATACCCCACTAAAAACCTGTCACAATTATGAAGCTGGCACTGGTTAAGCATGTTGGGGAACATTAAATATCCCAATTCTAGTACATAGATGATAAATACAAATTCATTGCCTTAATGTCTGTTGTCCAATTTCTGTGTTTGGATAACTGAAGGATTGAAAAACAAATCAAGCAATGAAGAAAAAAAAATCTGTAACTTATATTTATTAGGTAAAAGTGAACTGCATTAGAGCACATGGAAGGAAGAAAAGGTTACAAGTGTCTGTTAAACAGACATTTAAGTATAAAGAAGGGAAGGCATAAACCAGCTCTGGGGTCTGGAACTGCAGGAACAGAGGCAACACAGAAAGGCAAAACTGGCAGGGAAGCAAAGAGAGACAAGGAACTGGAAAGAGAAAATGGACACTTAAGAAGTAGCAGAATGTGAAACAAACCAGAGAAATTACAGTATATTCACTTTTTGCAGGGCAAGTAAAATCATATTTTAAAAATTATGAAGTTCCAAAAGCAACTGAGACAGGCTCTGCCACTTGTTCTTGGTGATTTAAAAAAAAAAAAAAAAAACAAACCTTGAAAAAATGGAGGAAACTAGGAAATGTAACGATTTCACATCTTTCTGATGCTGAAATAAATGTATCTGAAAACTTGTTACTTTGAAAGCTAAGATTCTGCATGTGCAGTGCCTTGTCCTTTTTCAGCCTACAGCTGTCATGATTTCAGATTTGGTTGCTAAAGGTGACAAACTCCTGCAAGGATTTTTCACACTTTAAAATACCATTTGGATTTCAGTGCACAGTTAGGAAACCAGGTCACCAGGAGATAAGATGCCTGTTTGTCACAGTTTGGTTTGATGTATTACATGATCCAAAATTGCTTAAAGGTTTTGGCACCTTAAAGGTAAATCAATACTAGAAATCAAGTTCCTCTAGTCTAGCCAAGTGAGGTAATGTTGGCAATAGGTAAAGTATACTCTAAAACATACTTAGCTTTACATATAAATGCTAATTTTAACACAGTCTTCTCCTTCTCCCATATATAACTGATGAGCAATGAAAGTTAAAAATAGTTTCCTTCCAAAATCTTGTCATTAAATAATCTCAACAGACAAAATTTTGATGCGCAATTCTGTTTGTGAAAAAAAAAAA
>VZRH01001501.1:67873-158564 GCA_013397555.1 Urocynchramus pylzowi | reverse complement strand
AAAAAAAAAAAAAAAAAAAAAAAACCCAAACAAAAAAAAAAAAAAAAAAAAAAAAAAAAAAAAATCAAACCCAAACTGAACTAAAACAAAATCAAACACCTTCCTAAATAGTACTACTGTTTTTCAATATACTACTTGTAACAACAATAAATCACACCTCTATTGTATGTGTGTGACAGTGAGCAGTGCCTGTTCAAAGTAATCAAGACAGGAATGATTTTTCAGATGGAAAACAAGGTAATCTTCAATATCAGAATTAAAAGTGGGTTCATTCACAGAATTAGATTTGTTTTTAAAGCAACAGGTTAACCCTTTGGAAAATCTTGTAAAATGTGGATCCTGACACAGAAGCACAGCTGCTCAGAACAGACGGATGTGCTCCACCCAGTTCAAACTTCATTCAGGTAACTCCAGTCTCTAATTAAAAAGTCTTCCCTAAAATAACATCAGATGTAATTCCAGGAAAACATGATTCCCCAGATTTTCAGATACTTACAAAGGGCACTATCTTTTACAAAACCTCTTCCCTGGCTACATTTATGACAGTTTTGCTTACCTTTAAAAATAACAGAAACGATAGGATCTGGTTTCCCAAACTTGGTTTTAGGGATATTGGTAGCAGATTCCACAATCACCCGAAGCATTGTTTCCCACTTGCCTAAATGTTGACTACTACCGAAGGAATTAAACCTTCAGTTTCACAGTCCTTAACTTCTGGACTGAAATGCTAGCAGGAAGAGGAGGCAGGGAATTACTGGCTCACAGCAAAGGAGGTCTATGGGTGGATCTATGACGGACTAGCTGCTCAAAGCTCCGGGAAAAAAACAATCCTGTAAATTGACACCAGGTTCTGTCTTGCTGCACAGAAAGAGCTCTCGCTAGTGGAATCCTGCAACAGAAAGGGCACACTGCAAAAACTCAAGTTTCTTGTAGCTGCTTTTATTCTTAAATTGCGTGGTAATTCTCTCGTCAGAAACCAAGGCAAGAATAAGCGTTAAGCAACATGAACGACTCTAGAACTCGATCTAAACCACATCTGCCTCTCCGTATTCCAAGGTATGAAATGTCACGATGGCTTATATTTTTTCCCCCTAATTTTTAGAACTTCATTGTTCGCAAATACTTTTGGTTTGTCTCCGTGCCAGCCTAATCAGAAACTGGCGATGATCCCAAAAACAGTGTAAGTCCTCCCCCTCCTGTTCTATTCTGGAACGACACTGCAGTTTCCTCATGGAACATCCTGAATATAGTAGATTTATAGTAGAATTACTGAAATATGTATCCATAATTAAAAAGTATTAAGGAAATGCGTGCAAAAAAAAAANCCCCACGTTCCCTACGTGAAAAAAAAAAAAAAAAAAAAAAAAAGAAATCAAAAGTGACAAGACTCTGTATAGTTTGGAGGTATATGAATGTTTTGTCTTAAACACGTGCACAAACACTCCGGTAACATGAACTAGGTGACACTTACATGGCAAGCACAAGAGCTCTGAGCTCCCCCGAGCTCAGCGTTAGTTCTTCTCAGCTGTGAGCAGAAGTAAAAACCCGAGAGGTTCACGCTGCCACTGCCACCGGTGTCCCCGCGTCCCCGAGGAGAGGGGAGAGGGGAAGCCAGCAGGAGGGAGCAAAAGGAGTCACAAGTGAGCGCAGTTCAGCCCAGTTTTCACACGGTCACATGAGACCTATCCCAGCTTATTTTGCAATTTCTAAAATTATTAGATTTGGGGTAGATGGAGAAGATTTCTGGAGAAGAAAAACCCCACGTGTTCAGGGAGGAACGAGGACACAGACACGTAAGAGACAGCACCGAGCGGGCCCTGCAGACTCCACCCGAGCACCACGGCGCCCCGCTCCACCCTGCGGCACCCCGCTGCCGGCCCAGCGCCGCCGCTGACACGCGGAGGGGAGGGACGGCCCCGGACGGGCGGCGACACGAGAGGGCGGCGACACGAGGGGACACCGCCCCTGCCGCCACCGCCCCGCGGGGACCATCCGGAAACCCCGGAAGTGACGGCCCGGAGCCGCGGGATTCAAACTCCCGGAAGCGGCTGGGGCCGGGGCTAGACGGAGCTGCCGCCGGGCCGTGCCCCCGCGCCGTGACTCGCGGCCGTCGCGGCCCCTCTGAGCCCCGCGGGATCCGGGAAGGCCCGCGCCGCCTGCGCTCGCCTCCAGCTGTGGAAGGCTGTCGCCGTGTCCTGCCCGCTAGCAGGGATCGCTGTTCCGTAGCGCCTCGTTCGGTTTGTACAGGTGCCTAAAGATGAACGCCAAGACCGCCATAGATCGAATTATTGGCAAGGGGGGCCTGAAGTTGGGCAACTCCAGAGCTGACAGTGGGCTCGAGAAGGGTAAGCGGGAGAGCGCTGCCCCGCGGAAATCCATGGAGGAAGTGGCCACGGGCAAAGGCAAAAGGACGGACCCGGAGAGGAGCGAGCTCCTGCAGGTGAGCCGGGCTCTCCCCGAGCCAGCGCGGGCCGTGTCCCACTCGGCCTCGGGAGCGGGAGCCCCACCTTTCCTCTCAAAACTTTTGATGTCACCACTGGTTTAGTAGTGTTAGACAGTCCAGACAAACTTTTCGGTTCACACATTCATTCTCAGATATTTTTCAATGGCATCTGAGCTAATAAAATCACACTCATCTGACAAGGCTGGTAAATACAAAGACTTGAGGCCAGAGGTGCCAGTTAGTCCATTAAGACCTGTCCTCATGTGTCCAATAGAACACGTCTCAGAGAAGTATTTTAAACACTTCCTGCAAAGAACTTAACATTTGATTAAGAACATGCCAAAAAGTGCAGAGTGTGTGTTTGAATTGAGGAGCTGCCGTCCCACAGCTATATGTCAGCTATAGGTAAATTAAGCTGTAATTGGGTCGTTACATTATTCTTCCATTGCAGATAAGGGCAGAAACTTAAGACATGGCAAGGTATTGAAGCATCTGCATGACTGTTACACTCGAGGTAAACCTGTGGTTGCAGAGAGAGAAATTCAAGATTAATAGGTGACCTAGTCACAGCCTGTCAGGCTTCCCAGAAGGACAGGGAAACTTTAGATAGACTCTAGGAAAGGACACAACTAACGTAGACTGGGCATAGTAGTATTTCTAGGCCACTTTTTTAAACAAAAGGGCTTGTCATGTGTCTGTGCTACAACAGAAGTCCTAAGCCAAGGATGAGCTATGGCTGGGCAGCTCATGTACATTTTTGGCTAGATTCCTTAGTGTATTTGCTGAATCTGTTGGGGTTTGCTGTGGGCTCAGTGTTGGTTACTTAATACTGATTTCCTATGAACTAGGAAAAACAGGTGCTAAACTACAGTCGGGTTTGATACAGCCACTCTTTGCTGTCACTATTTTAATTTTAGTGAGCAGTGGTGTTCAACCACTCCCTAATGGAGGCTCTCTCAAAATCACTTGCTTTCAGTTTCTCTTTCTAATGACTTGATGTCAACATGCAGGATTTCAACATCAGCCTTTCCCAGCAGAATTAAATGCTGTCACATCTGAAGTTCATGCAGAGCCTCATGGCATTTTAAATGCAGTACTAATTGTGTATAATGATTACCTGTGCTGGAGGCCTACTGGAAAAAGAATGCATGCTGAAAATATCTACTAAAGCACATTTTAAAACTACAGGGCCAGATAACTTGGAAAACAGGATCCTTCTGAATGCTTTATTATAACTCTTCTGTAACTCACTGTCATGTAGTTTGCAAGAAGGCTCTGCTGCTTCCCAAAAGCTACCAAATATGCTAAGAAATATACTAAGAAATGTAGCACCAACCTCTTTGCTGGAAGTGTTTTGGAGTTCTTGTACTGCTTGTGTTTTAAGGCTCATATACTGTAGTAATCTTTATTCATATACAAAACTGAGTGAAACTTGGTTGTTTGCATTCTCTCCTTGTTTCAACTATTTCAGACTGGTTTTACTATCACTTGAAATATTTCAGATGATCGCTCCAGTATTGTCTTCTTTGAGTTAAAAGTAATTTTCTCAGCTAATTAAAGGCTAAAGAGAACTTTGAAAGTGAGATATTCTTATCATAGAATCATAAGGTCATAGAATGGGTTGGGTAGGAAGAGACCTTAAAGATCACCTAGTTCTAACACTTTCCACTAGACCCTGCTGCTCACATAATCTCAAACTACTGTAAACTTGCTAATGCATTTGATGCATAGACTAACACTTACTCTTTTTTATTCTGTTTCATTTAGAAAATACTTGCATTTGAAAAAGAAAAAGAAAAATACAACCATCTTCTTGGAGAGAAGGACAGAGAAATCCAAAATCTTAGGTCCAAAACCAAGAATAGTGAAGTGTCCTTACTACAAAATCAACTAGAGGAAAAAACAAAGGAAGCAGAAAGGAGAGAACAGTTACTTTGTTCTCTATCAGAAGAAATTAACAGGTTAAAATGTAATTTATCTGCAGTCATGGCAAAATGCTCTGATCTTGAGAACGAAGCCAGTAGTACTTCTCAGGCATCCCAGGTAAGTACTGAAGAAATACTGCAATTGCAAATTGGATTTTGTGCCCACTAAGCACCAATACCTGTTATAAAATAGGATGGTTTTTAAATTTTCTGACAAGCTGTGTTGCATGCTGAAATATTCTTGTATGAAGCGAGATGGTATCCAGATTGAGCTCTAAATGAGGAACACTCAGCACACTTCAGGCAACATAGGTGGGGAGGGAATTCTCTCCTGCTGTATTGCAAGGTCCCTAGTTGAAGGTCACACACAGGTAGTGTGACTGTGATACTACTGGGATGATCCACTGTTGCTCAGGCAGGCACTGTGCCCTTCTCAGATTTGTGTGCTCAGTGATTACACAGAGTGAGAAGGCAGCAGTGATGAGAGGCATGGGGCACTAATCAAGACAAACTAAGCTCCTCACCTAATTCAGCTTCAGTCATGAGAATATCTTTCTTCTGTCTGCTCTTATGAATCCTCATTTGTGTCTCAGTTGTTAAAACAAATTGTCTTTACTTTCTATGGCATCACACATGGTAAATTCTTCGATGTGGCACAGGATAGGACAGGAATGATGAGTTTTCTCCTCTCATGTGAATTGGTCAATAGGTATGGTGCCAATCCTTGGCAGTGTTTACAAGTCCATTTAGGATTCTACAGTTGTTTTTCCACCCCTGCCCCGTTCTAATGTACTTTGGAAAATGCAGTAGTATCTCTGTGAGGGGCAAAGGGAAGCTGTTTAGGTACAGGTACCTAAAATTAGGTGGCTGTAAGTCTTTCTTTTCCAGCTTTTGACCTGCAGATGGTGCTGGTTCCCTCCACTCCACACGGGAGTTGAGCAATTTCTAGAAGTTCTGCTAGCTAAATACATAACAGAATACCTTCATCTACTACTTTTGAATGGTAACACATATATATATATTACTTCTAATAATGCAGTTTATTGAGAAATACCACTTTAAATGCAACATATTTATTTTAAACTTTAAGACACTTTGAACTTCATTAGAGGTGTTAAAATGTGTATTAAGTTGACAGGTTTTCATGATATTTTTGTCAATAATCCACCAAAATTTACTACTTTAAAACCATAGTTTTCTTTTAAAATTGTAACTGATTTATCAACAGAGGACAATGATGTTTTGACTGGATGTCCTGGGGAACTTGGAAACAAGTCTAGCAATGCTGCTTGAAACTGCTAGGTGGCATACGAGCTCTGAAATGGAAACAACAGTTTTATGACACAATTTTGAGAAAGTTTTTACTGAGGCAGGACTCTGATGTTCATAGAAACAAGTTCACTGTCTCTAAATCCTATTTTTATTAGGAAGTGTTTATGTTTAATAATTATATTCAAAGTTCTTTATTTTTCAGCTATAAATTCTGTTGTAAATCATGTTCTAAGATCCACAGAAAAATGTTGCAAAAAATGTAGTTTGGATTTGAGTTTTTTCTCACTGAAGCGCCCTCTGACTTATACCTACACAATTTCATAACCACTTTGTATCCTGCAGAGAAGATACATGTCAGAGTGGGAGAAACATGACTGTGTAAGGGCTCTCCAGTTTTAGATGGTCTCAAGAAGTCTCCTACTCATACATGTACATAAGTCATATTCACTGTACTGGGGTCAGGCTCAGAAAATCAGGCAGCTTGTCCTTGTGCTTGCAGACAGGCCTGCAAGATTTCCCAGATGTTTGCAGTCTCCCTCTTATCCCAGGGAAGCATCGAGGTCTCTGGCTTTCCCCAGCTTCTCCTCTATGTCTGGGTCATTGTCAAATGTATGAGGATACAAAAATAGAAAAAAACATTTACCTCTCCTTGTGTACTTAAATAATACCTTTAAATATCTTCATTTTTCAAAACCTCTTTGTGGAACACCCTTCAGGAATTCCAAGAAGCAGTTCAGCAGAAAATACATTATGGTTTCCTTAGGAAATGTTTTAATGTAACTGAGTTGCATACTTATGGAATAAATTCCATGTAAATCTTTGTCCCATATTTTGCAGAAGAGTCTATTTTAAATATCTGAAATGGCTTTCTACATAACTTGGATCCTTCAAGAAAACCCCAGCAAGCAACTATAAAGACCTTTAAACATAAAAGGCACATCTGTTTTAATTTTTAAAATATTCTTATGCTCTTTATATGAGATTAATAGCTGTACAGGAGTAGCTTTGGTGTTTCAACCAGCTGTTTTAAACAACACTAACAAGTTGTTCTTTGTCTGCAGGAAGCTGCAACAAACAGCACTGAAGTTGAAAAACAATTGAAAGATGTAAGTTTCCTGTAAATTTCAAGCACATACCATCTGTACTGAGATGCAGAAGAATATAAATTATCATAATGTACATTCTTGGGTAGTATGGGACCACAGAGGGTATGTTTCTCTCTAAAATATAATCCCTAAAATGATTTTGTGACCAGACAATAATTTAAATTTAAAAACCCAAAAACTTGCAAAAGAAAAAATTAAGATTTCCATCATCTTTGAAAGACCTTGCTTGGAACATCAGAACGAAGTGGTTACTGACAACTCAGAAGCCTCTAGGAATCTGACACTGCCCAGGATAGCATGAAGTTGGATTAGAAGCTTCTTGAGGTCCCTTCCAAACAGAATAAGTCTATGAGCCAAACAGCTAAAAAATCCATGTCCTTGTTCTTACAAATTAAATTGCAATGATACAGTTTTATTTTATTCCATTTTCAAGGTCTGTTATTTTATAATTTATTTTATATTTGAGATTGAAAAGTTAATTCTTCATAATCTAGGCATGACTCATGAAAGCCTTTGTTCTTTAAGTAATTTTCCCCTTGCTGCAGTTTTAACTTATGCTTAACATCCTGAATTAATTTTCCAAATGAAGACTTAACTAGCTTATCTTTAAGCTGTCTAATATATAACTGCTAATATTTTGAAGACATAAGACAAATACTATTAAAAGCTGATTAATTACCTGAGACTTTTTTGTTGTTCTTCTGTTTCTTTTTATGAAGGCTCTTGAGAAAAATCAGCAGTGGCTACTGTATGACCAGCAACGGGAAGCATATGTCAGGGGATTGCTTGGAAGGATCTTTGAACTTGAACAGAAGGCAGAAATAGTTGGCCAGCAAGAATCTAAATCAAATTCAGAAGGTATCAACTTCATTTTTACCCCACAAGAGACCCAAACCATAATTATCTATAGAATAAATTTTCTGAAAAGAAATTATAGCACACTTAAAATCATGACTTTGTTCTCAACACTTTGGCTGCTTGGTTAAATAATATTTCTCTATTTCCTGTTATCTGGCTATGTTACTTGACCAACAGTAAGTTCTTCCTGTTCTTATCCTCTTCAAAGATGGTTTTAACAGCCTTGACACTCTATTAGCAACCTCTCTGTTTGTGGAAAGTGTTGAGGCAAATAGATGTATGTCTCCCATCCTTCAAAGTACACTTTCAGTAGACATAATGGAATCATTAAGGATTTATTAGCTAGGTGTGGATCAGATTTTTTAAATTTACTTTTTTCAAAATAAATATTATAAAAATGACTCAAGATTGCCATGTTCTTTACTCACCTGAACAGTTGTTACAGGACAACCTATCATCAACCTGTGATAGGTTTTGGCACCTCTCCAAAGCAGTGTTTCACAATAAGGATCTGGCCACCTCCAGCTCACTTCCTTGCAGTGCAGTTCCTCAATAAGGCACACCCTCTCAGTATTAATAAAATTAAAACTGTATTAAGCAGAACAACCAGAAGGCGTTTTGCTTTTGTTATTACCACCACTTGCTTTTGTTATTACCAGTTTATTGATTTCATACATGCTGCAACTGATCTGCAAGGTAAAGTCACTAAACAGAACCAGCATCGTGTGGAATAAGAGCATACCCACAGGCTTGCCATTAGTAATTCATGGGCAGTGGCTTGGCTTCTGTATTGCTGTTTGAATCTTTCTGGAAAACAGTGAAATATCATCACAAGCTTGTTTTGGTGCTGTTCAGAAATCTATGAGCAGTATTTTTAGAGGAAGGCAGACTCAGCTCACCAGAAAATGTTCTGCAGAGTTACTGCAGTCAAAGCTTTGCCACAAGAGCAACCAGGAGACTTAAAGTCAGGGTGTAAGAAAGTTCCTCTCTTCAAGCAGCTAGGCAGTAGCAGAAATCCAAGTTTCTAAGAACCTAGCTATACCTACAACCTAGTTGAAAGTATACATATGAAAATGTGTATAAAATTTAAAATATAAAACTATAGTTTTTCCAGGGGAAAAACTTGGCCTATCTCTGAGGATGTCACTGCCCTGTAAAGGAGTATTGCTAATGAGATGATAGGGCTTAGTTCATAGCTGAGGGAAGGGAGAACATTCAAGCAGGAAACTCTTCCCTAGTAAATTACACTTTGAAGAATTAAATTAAGCCTTCAATAGGAAAGGTATCGAAGTCACAAAACTTACAGTGCCAAAAATCAGCAAAGTCCATGAAATTCCGCATCCCTCATTCTGCTTCTACAATACATATATTTTGTATTGCTCCTGAATTTTTGCAGTCTGCCTCTTAATTTTTTCCTACTTAGTAAACTTTTCTAGGGTCAACAAGCAGAAATTTTCTAACCTTGGTTTAAGTAATAGTTGCTACCCAAGAAGCAAGCATTTTTAATCAAAAGAACTGTCCTAGTTCTTTCTATTTACTATTTAGAAGTAAATTTTGGCGTACTATTTGGAAAAGATGGTCTGCAAAAGACAGTGGAAGGTCTGGCTTTGGTCAAAAAGGTTGAAGTAGAATCTATCACATCCCCAAGGGTATCTCTGGGGAGGGAGTAATGCCAGCAGCTTGGTTAAAGAGCCTAAGAATAGAAGTAGGAATCTGACCAATCTTTGGGTCAGATTCCCATGTGTCAGTATAATGCGTGAGGCCTTAGAAGAACTGTGTTTTCCAATAAGTATATTGGTAAGGAGACTTAATGTATTATAAATACTGAAAGCTGTTTCAACCAAAGTTTGGTTCTAATCTGAGCTGTGCAATAGCCTACTATGTCAATTTCTATTAATAAGCCTTAAAATGCTGTTAAAGATTTAGTGCTCTGATTTTTAAGTGGGTTGTTTTTTTTTTTCACATTACTAACTCCATTATTTCTGACTCATTAAGGTCACCTACAAGAGGAAAAGCAAGAATTCTATGACCAGCTGTTAGTAGCTGCTAAGAGTGATCCTGAGACTGAAAGACGCACTATAACCCAGCTGAGATCTGAACTTAACGAACTGAAAAAGACATATGAAGAAACACAAGGGGAAATGAGGAGTTTAAATGCCTTGTTGCAGTCACAACAGCTTGCTGAAATGAAGACTCAAGAAAATGAAAATAAAATGAAAGAGACAGCACAAAGACTAAAACAGGAAAATGAAACTATCAAGGAACAGCTCAGAGAAGAAAAAAAAAAGTCTGAAGATCTTTTATGTCAGGTAAGTGGATGGATTTGGAGGTTTGACATCATTAGGGAAGAATCAAGAGAGATGAAAATTCATAGTTAATCAGAATGGACCATCCCTCTCTCAGGTAACTATTCTTCACATAGATCTAGACTCATGTCCTTGTGGTTAAAACTGAATTGTTTAAAGAAGAAACTTCTTTGTTCATTTATTTCCCTAGTCTTAAGGGACACAAAAGAGAAGGGAGGAAATATTGAATTGATTCTAATATAGTTCATCCTTAAGACTAATAGTAAATAAGAACAAGAAAGCTAAAAAATCATTTTATCATGTGCTCCTAACTGTGGAATACCACTGATGTTTGCTGTCACCTGGCAGCTAAAATAAAACTGATATTTGAAATACGAGAATAAAATTTACTAGACACCAAAACAGGCCAAAACCAGGACAACATTTAAGCTTTCTAAAGACAGGCTGGTTCTCACTGGCTGAAAATGATTAAAATATATTTAGTTTAGTTTAGTTTTTGAAGCTGAACAACAGCATTATTATAAAAGTTGATACATGCTGAAAGCAGAGGATATTTTAATATGCAGTTACTTAATGATTATAATATAGTACTTTCTCACCCTTAAACTTGTTCGCTTATATTAAAAATTTTGCATTGTTTGTTTTTATTAACATCGTATAATGTTAGTGCAAACATAGGTTTTGGGAGTATATTTTTGTCAGCATCCTGGCAATCACCTAGGAGGCTTCCATTTTTGGTTTCTTTTTTTAACAACAACATCACCCTGCATTCCCCCTTCTCGGTGCAATAATAATTTTTCACTAGGCTTTTCCTTGGGGAAGTAGTGATTTGAATGGAGTTTGGTTCTTGCATAACATACATTTGTTGTTGGCATTGGAATGTAAGAATTTGCTTCCATCTCATTACAAATTAATTCTTTTTGAGCTTATTATCTATTGTATATGGAAGTTGTTTGTTACAAGTGTTCATCTGCCTTGTAGGTGCAACTCCTTCGTAAATCATTGCTCAGACAGGAGGCAGAACACACAAGAATAGCTTTGCTGGAACAACAGGTACACAATTATGTGCTAAAGTGCTGATCTTTAATCTGTGTTAGGCACAAAGTCTTTCTAGACTAACTTCACATTTAAGAATGATTAGTATGTCAAATAAAGTAATGCTAGGCATGAATATTCAACTGTGCATAATCTCTTGATGCTTTCAAAAATTTTGACACATATGTCAGGAGAAAAATTTGTAACCTTGTACTCATAAGAGGGTATGATCAAACCTGATACTGTTTTCTCCACAATCACTTGTTCAACAGGTAAAGCCTCAGATAAGCCACAGGAAACATCCTAAAACGAATCACCTGATTAAAGTTTTGTGATATACTTTTGATATAGTTATAGAAATAATTGCATTGCCATATTTTCTATTTTTTTAATTTGACATTGAAACACCCTCCAATCAAAATAACTTTAAACTGTACCTCTTCTAAGGGAGATTTTAATAACTGGGCATGTGTGAATTTCACAGTAATGAAAGCAACAGCCATTTTTAACTTTTCATTTAAATTTTCCTTTTAGTCCCATTTTAAGATGATATTGCAGAGCAAAACTGACTTTAAATATATAAATGGGAAACATTCCTCCCGATTCATACTAACTTTGGCTTTAATTTTTCATTTTGTTGGGCTGCCAGATCCAGATCTGTACCACAGACTTGGAGAACGGAAAGCTTGATCGCCAGAACTTGAAGCGTGAGTTAAACCATGTTCTCAAGGAGCTGCGCAAGGCCAAGGAGAAAATAACCCGTCTGGAGCCCCTGGTATGTACTGAACAACTCCCCGGTGAATTCAGCCAGGGGTTTTGCTTAAACATACATCTTCTTGCTTTGGGGTCTTGTTTCAAACACTGAGTAAGTGTCCCTCCATCCTTTGTCTGTTTCCCCAAGGTGCAGAGCCCTGTGCAAGCCAGGCAGGCAGTGCTGTGCTCTCCAGCAAGCACACAGCAGGAGCACTGCAGCAGGAGCTCCAGAACAGCCAGGGTGCTCAGCAGGGAATGCTCTGTATTCTCTGTCACAGGGCACGGCCCAGTTTTGTCTGTTGTACCACGACAAAGATGCAGTGTGCTTCCACTCAAACTTGTTGCTGGTGAACAGGGCACAGTCCTTAGGGCTGTAACACACCCAAGCCTTAATATATTTTCCTACAGTGTTTGATCAGTGTGTGCATGCCCCAGTCTTACAGTGAAGCTCCTCCTTTTCCAGAAACTCCGGGAGTCTGGACATACGGAATCACAAGAAGATTTGCAAGATGTATTTGACAAGAAGCTGACCACATATGACAGAAGTCCTCCCCTGAAACATTCCAGCTGCCTTGATGAAAGTTTTCTCGAGTGTCCCAGATGTAAAGTGCCATATCCAACGAGCCAGCATAGAGAATTACTAGCACACATTGACTTCTGTACAGCTTGAGCTCCAAATGCATTTACTATCTTTGCTTCATGTATGCTGCCAATATTCCTGGCAAAAGATCTTTTAAAACTTTTTTCTTACAGTTGTATAAACGACTGCTGATTTTATAATTCAGTTCCACAAAAGCAGTATCAACATTATAATTTGGCCTCAGTATTTTACCTCGTGTTTTTGCAAAACAGCTACTGCATTTTCTAGTTGAAAACAAATATTTTTAATAGTAAACTACTGACTTTTTTTTTTCTTTTTGCACTATTAAATGTAAGAATAGTAAAAGCACAATTATTGTGTCAGACTATATTTTAGTTTTGGCATACCCAGTTCTTGGTTGTTGAATCCTGATTATTGTGCTTGTACCTTAACTGACAAGAATAGCTGCAAAAGATTTTTGGCCCTTGTAGGTGCACTATATATATATTTATTTATACATGGTGTGTTTATATATCTGTAGTGTGTATAGTATATACATACATGTGTTATATATCATATATATGTGGAATATATCAACATCTTGATACACAAAAACTCAGGAGGGCCATGTTAGATCTTTGCTGCTTAAGATTGATGTTCAAACCATCAATCTTAAGTACCTGATTATCCTGAACCATCATCAGGAGTGACTAAAGTGCTGACCAAAGTTTAACCTCAGAAAAACCAACTTCCTAGCAAACAAAAACTTCCTTGGTGCCGAAAAAAGTTTATATTTCAGACAATGTCAGAGGCCATTTTTGAATTTTGCATACAGAATTACACTGAATTAAACTTGTTTTGCTTCTGTATTTTAGAGGTTAAAGTTGGGAAATGTCAGTTATTCAACCTTAGATTTGACAAATGTCCCAAAGTGCAGTTTTTAACAAATTGCTCCAGTGTATTTGAAGTGTCACTGTATTTTGGTACTAATAAAAAACACGAGTTCATGGCAAATTCTGGCAACAAATTAGAAACTGGCAAAAAAAAAAATCCCTAATGGATTTGCAATTGCAGTGTTATTTTTCTCTAGCACTTACTGTAAACTTGAATGTGTTGTGAGCATTTTGTTCCTTGCATATGTAGTGAAGTCCCAACAAGAAGTTACTTCTGTGGAAATTATTAAAATGGGAAAATTTTACAAAGATACACTAGTTAAGAATAAATTTGCGCATTTTACAAGTTTGTGTTTTGCTGAGGACACACAGGTACCCAAGGTGTCTCTTTCTGTGGCCTGCTGATTCTGATTGCTAACTGGTGTCAGCCTTCTCCATTGTGCTTTGCTGCAAAACTGTGCTTTTACCCATAATGTTCACCTTAATCCCTGATGGTTAAATCTTATTCTTAAATATGAAGGTGTTTTCCAAGTTACTGAAAATAACTGATAGTATCAAGTGATGTTATGCTCAATTAAATCCAGTGCTCATGAGATAGAAAATAGTAAAAGGTATTATCTTTATATCTGAAATATCTCTGCCAGATTTTTTGTATTAGCCATTCTCTGTCCACTTTTCAATTTCACTGACTATGTCTCAGGCTAATCTTTGTATTTGACAATTTGCTCAATTGCTAGCAACAGATTTTCTGACCAAAGATATGATAAACTAATGAATAAAACAGAAATTGTACTTCAGAATCTCAAGGTTTTGCCATGAGGGAAATTGTCTTAATTTCATTTATTTTTGTATCTTTTCATTCAGGATGATAACTATGCTCTTCATTTCAGCCTAGTAATTTTAATATCTAATTAAACTACTATTAAAAGTTTAAGTTTGTCTTTGAACAACACCTTAATCAGCTAATATTCTTTTCTCAGCTGCATACTCAACATAGTTTCTGCAATAGGAAATCCTTATCTTTTATGTATTATAAATGAAATAGGTTTGCCTACTACAGGTCAGAACTCTTCAGTAGTTCTGAGGCTTTCTTAAATTAGCATAAAACACTTCTGCATTAGAAACTGGTATTGTAGAGGGAGACTTGGAAAGTTCATAATGTTTAAAAAGTTTTGTTCATTCCACCTTTTCTGAACTTTGACAATAGATTTAGTCCTACCTGATAAACTTTACACCTAAGCACAAAAACCCCCTTGCTGATAAATTTTTACAGGTCATTATTGTGGTATATGTTGCAAAATACCAAAATGACATTCCAGTGAAGTAAAATGCTTACTTTGAAAGCAGATCCACAAATACTGTTTACATCACCTACATGTAATTAAAACCAACTATAAAATTCCAATTTCATAAGGTATGCAAATCATATCACCACTTTTTTTCCACTCCTTAGAAGCTAAGAAATCTCAGATTTTTTTTTTCCCTGAAAGTTAACGAAAGAAACAGTTAAATGCAGAGAAGTTTGTGCCTAGCATGGTCACCTTACTGGTAAGAATTAATTAGCTGTAAGTATAATTCTTTGTAAGGCAGGAAGCAACAACAATGTTTCCATTACTTCAAGTACTTCGGGTTTACAATTTCAGGAGCTTTTTTCTGTTATGTCCCTTTCAAGTAATTGAATTTCAACCTACCAGAAAGACTGCATTATTTGAAGCTGTTGGTCTAGGGAAGCCTGGGGGCTAATACAATGGGTTACCAATAGTAGCGTATTTATAAATCTAGAGTTCACACTGTTCTTTTTAAGCAAATTAAATGGTTTTGATGTAATGTTGGGTGGCTGGAAAGACAGCTAAAACTCCACAATTTTTTTTTTTCCATAAGAAGAGCTGCTTGTGAAATAAAAACTGAAAGATGGCTCTGTTATTTTTCTTAGATCCATGAATCAACTTCTAATACTCTACTTGCTTGTGTAGCTTTTAGTCTCAGTTTTGATACCAATCTTTCACAAGGTTATGTTGATTTTGAGTATTGTACTTCAAGAAGAATTGAGACTAATATGAATGTAGTAGAAGTCTTTCAGATTTCTGATCAAATTAATGGAAAAGCCAGGCTTATCCAGTCTAGAAAAAAACATGAAAAATTACAATTTCATGCAGAGGAAAGAAAAATAAATCTTCCAGTGCTCAATGAAAAGAGTAACATGTTCAAAATTGCAAGAGATAAGGAAAATCTTTCTGGTGGTTGGAGTAGATGAGCAGTGAAACATATTGCTTACAGAGGCTATAAAATCACCACTGGAGATTTATGGGGACACTTATACAACTACCTAAACCATCCCTGACAGGCGAGGCTGCCTTGGCTCAGGGACATCAGCCACAGAATTCTCACAGTGCCCTGAAGCCCCATTTTTAATGGTACATAAAGACCTACAAGAAAAAAAGACACTAGAAGATTTAAATTAAAAAGCCTCAATGGTTCTGCACTGACTCTTCATCTTCTGTAGCAGGCAGTGTTATTTCACTACATGCTAAATTAGCAGCCACTGTACCACAAGTCATTAAAACACTTTAATCTCATGTTTCTCAACTGCAAAATTACTGGTATTCCTATGTCTGTATGAACTTCTAGTCTAAGCAGACATAGAATACCATAAAATACTGCTTCACATCAATACTTGCACTCATGCATCACTATCCTGCTGAAAAACAAGATAAATGACACAGGCACAACTTGATGTCACTTAATTCCTGATTATTGGGAAGTGCATCATTCCCACATTATTTTAGCAAACAGCACCATGGTGTCTGGTTCTTTGGTATTTGGGGTGTTTAGGCTCTACCCCATAAGGTGCTCCAGGTAGAAGATTCAGAAAGCTGGTGTCCTGAGTGGGAGCTGGCCAGCCAGCCAGTGAGAAACATGACTGCTCTAGAGGAGTCACAGATGTAAACTCTCATCTGACAGTGTCAATGTCAAATGCATCTCTTGCAAAAAAATGCAGACTTCAAATAGGACATGTATCCATGAAGTGAGACTCCCTTCACACCCAGACCCCCTTCAGACCTGGAACAGAGCTCCCCACCAGCATTTAGGGATAGATACTCCTTTGGTGGTCTCTGACCAATCAAAATTTTCAGTATTTTATACTGAATTAATAGTTCCAAAAAGTTTGACCAAGATAAGGTGCTTCAAACACTCTATAAGAAAGAAGCCTGGGACCTTATCATGGTGATATCCATGGCATCTTGATGGAAGTGCAACCAGGTTTAATTTCCCTCATAAATTCAAAACTGGTGAGTGTGCACACTGTGCCAGTGAAAGTGATAGTTTTATCCATGTCACAAGCTTGATATAGTCAGTGTTATCTCATGCAACTAGACAGAAAACTCTACAGCCTAATTAAGGCATACATGCTTTCAAGACTCAGTTTATGGGAAGCTCCAAGTCACATCTTATCAGCCATCTCAAATGGCCACTGATAATGAAAACCATAAACAGTTTGGGAAATAACAAGATTACCATTACATCAGGGAAGGCAGAAGGTTTACAGCAGAATTTAAAGTATTATTTGAACTTTTATTGCTTTTGCAAGATTGACTTTTCTGTTTCTCCAGCCCTAGCTTAATGCTAGCTAAGGAGAAGCCTGACAATATAGACAATCTTTGCAGCAGACAGGCACTGTAGACCTTCCTTCAGAAATATGTGGCTTTTAAAAGTAAAGCTGCTATCCCAGTTTGGAGCTGAAGAACCCCTGTTGCTTCCAACAAGTTACTCTTCTAAGATGAGACACGAGGGAAAGAAAAGGGACGATTCTCCTTAAACTTCATGAACGAGAGCATTCTCTAATCACTGCGTTCTTGACAATGAAAGGAAGCAATGGTGTCTGTGATCTCTGCTCAGTGTACAACCCAGCAGACCAATGTGTTCTGGAATGTCTGAGCATCTCCTGAGCATGAGGGGCTGGTGACAAGTTTGGTTTGTAAATCCTTCAGACGTTCACCACAGCTTTTGTTTTGATGTCTTTGCATCAAAGCTCATTAGCAGGAATGTAAGTAACTTTATGCACACCTGCAAGTTAAGCAAAGATCCAGTGGCACTTAAACATCCAACTCTGCAAAAAACTCACGCAGGGTCTCGGTTCCTTGGTAAGAGTGTTCTACCAGATCCTGCAATGTCCAAACAAACCAGTCTGATACTCGGTATTCACTGATAAACTCCCTAAATCCATGGGCTACATGTGTAAGTGTAATAGAGTTTCTAAAACTGTTAAGAAACAACCTCATTTAGTTATAAGTGTTTAGCTGGAACTGAGTCACTCTGGTGAAGCTTGGTTAGCATGCAGCAAAACAGAAAACATGACCATCCAGGGGAAGTCTATGTTAACGTGGATTATGTTCTTAATTTGCACTTGGTTGAGAGAGAAATCTCTTCTTCACTGTAAGCCACAATGCTGATGCTGGCAAACTTCTGGTGGTCTTGATGACTAGAAGCTGACCCAGCTTTTATTAGAAAGCACATCTGACAGTATTATTGGCAGCTCTGCTTTTGGCTGAGGCCTTGGTCAGTAATGCTGCTGCTACAGCTTGAAACTACAGCGCCACTGGCACTTATTCCAGGAAGCATGCCAGCTTCTAATGGGTACTGACCACAGCAAAATTAGACTTCCCAGAAGAAACAGTGACTTGCTCATGTCCCAGAAGAAACAGGGATTAGTTTTTGACATGATAAGTGAAGAATCTAGTTTTCAGTGGACACAGGAATGTGTGAGCTTGCTACTATATGTAAACAAACCCATGCATTTATATTTGCACTAAAAGTCAAAAATTGTCCCTCACACATTGGTGTAAGTGCTTCAGCTCACTAATATGAAAATATAAAATGGGTGAGCAGTTAGAAAACTTCCTAAAAAACAAAATAAAACAGGCTTGTATTTGGAACATACCTTACAACGATATAACATCTTCTAAGCACAGAATTCATAGTATCTAGAAGCAGAACAGCTGCAGTGTGATATGTAAGAGCAAAAATTAAAATAGAAAGCTAACCATGGTTGAAACTTATGATAAAAATCTTATTGTGCAGACACATGAGTCATCTACACGCTTGCAACCTCTCTTGTGAAGACAAAGAGACAACCTTTCTAATGCAATGAATTTACATCACTTAGCAAACATTAAATGTGCAATACATCTGTTACAGAAGTCAGTGCTATTTACCTAGTGTAATACAGGTGCACAGAAATACACCCAAAGACTTAAAACACCAATCTACAGGCAAGAAGATGCATAAATAAGGCAAAAACCTTTACTAAACCATGTCCAAACGGAACAAGAGCTCCCATCTCCCAGAGTCACCCACTAAGTGGTCCCTTCCTCTGGGAATATTTCTTAATGCTCAAGATATAAATAAGCTGATCGATCCCCATCTGTCACGACAGTTCATGGTTGCCAGGGGAACAATCTGAAAAGCAGAGCTTGACTAATGGTATCAGGTAACACAGCCCTTATCTGAAACAGAGAAGGCCAAACCTTGGGCTTTCATTAGGGATGAAGAAAACACCCATGAAAAAAGAAACAAGATTTTTCCCTGCTAGGTTAGGCAAACCACCTCCACAGAGGTATCTGCAGCTTTCATTTAACTTAAAGCAATGAAATCTGAGCTGACTCCATGTTTGAGCATAAAAGGAAACATAGGTTTAAAAAATTATATAGGTTAAGCAATCATAGCAGGTTTCCAGGCATTCTGGTAATCACTTCCTTGTCATGAGCACGTGGGGCACATACCACACACAGCATCCACCTATTACAGTAAAGCCAGAGCAGCTCTATGGGGGTTACGACTCCTCTCTTCCTCAGATTTCATGTTGTGATGGTTGCTATGATTAGACCTATCCAACAGCAAATACAACTTTTGTACCTCATAGGAGGGAAAAGAAAGTTACTCTTTTAGATAATGGATCCATTAGACCCATGAGTAATCAGACTATTTTTGCCCCTGCAAGGAGCCCCCACTCGTTTGATCAAACCTGATGGAAACCAGCATGTTTCTTCACAACTCTGCTGTCCCCAGGCACAGGATTTTGTACATTTTGGTCAGTGTGAAGTTCACTCACTAACAGCATACTAAAAGCAGCACTTTACTTTGGTTCTCCTGAGGAAACAACAGGCTTATGCCAAGTAAGGCTCTCACTCACACCTAAGGACCAAAGCTAAAGGTGCTCCTTTCTAAAGAAGAAGATCTACCCAGACACTTCCACACATCATCTCATTTTCAAACCTTCTCCTCTTCTGGCATTCCTTTCCTCCCTGACTAAAAGTACCTTAGTTTCTTCAATAATGCAGCTTTGTATGTTTCATTCCCTGATTCCTCTCCCCTATATTGTTTCAAATATATTTACTTTTACTCTGAATTGAGAGGGCCAGTTTCTAATTTAACTTTCCACTAATGTCAGAGGGGCTAAAGATTTTATTCATAATAAAATTTGCATTTATCAGTGCTACCATTTCCAGCTGCCTCACCTCTGCTCCCCCTGTCCTGTTAATGCCTCCCAAGTTTTCACACAGGTACTACCAGACTATTAACAATAGCTCTTTCCCAAATCCCTGCCATTATTTAGAGCTGACCACACCACTGCTACTGCCAGCTGCCCAGAACTTTGGGGCTAGTCTGTCAGCTTGTAAAAAGTCCCAGGCCTGTGAGGTTGTGGCAACTAGAAGGTGTTGCTGTATCTCAAGATTCACTAATCATTTTAAAGAATCAGTTCATAGCAGAGCCAACATAAATTGTGGCTAGATATGTCAAGCATCGATCATAAATGCTAATAAAAAATCAGCAGGTCTATTAAATTTACTGAATTTTTTGTAATATGGATGCAGATTTTTTTCTCCCATCAAATGATGTAGAATAAAGTATCTATATTGAGACACTTGCCAGTCACTTGTGTTGCTTGACGAAAAAAAGACCCAATCTTTGCAAGTTTTCTTATTGTCTTCACTTGAGTTCATAGCCCATCCCCTTAACAGCAATTGTGCCCACATTTCATATAGTCATCTGTCAGCAGGAGCCAGCAGGAGCACTTCACACACCTGTTTAGGCTGCCCTGCAAACTCCTTGTTTGATGAGATGGCACACATAGTTAGAACCACTAATTGAAATAATTGCTAATTGAAATAAATGCAAATTCTGCACAGGCAAAGACGTGGGAAGCAGTCCAGGAAAGATGTCATACTTGTCATCTCTCATTAGCAGATTGCCCCTTCAAAGGACCAAGTTTCTGGAATCCCCACTAATCTGGAATCCCCGCTAATGCTGTTGCGTAAATGGTTGATGGCAGGGTCACACCCAGGGTACTGCAGGAGCACTGCCCATCACCTGCTCCCGAGGCACACCGGGTTTGTGTTCCACACACGTGGAATAACTCTCACCTCATCTAATGGCGTAGGTCCACACACTGAGCCTGTGAGTGCACCCTTGAGCGCCTGCACTGGCACTCAGCCAGATGAATTCACCCAGCCTAAAGTTATACAACTGTTTACATACTTTATGAAAACATTTTATCTTCTTTTACGAGACATTATCCACCTGTCTGTGACAATTTCCGTGCTTCAATCCCAGCCCATTTCTAAATCATCTGAATGAAGAGCCTAAGTGGAAAGCCCTACTTTCATTTACAATTTGAACAACTGCTTCTAGTAATTGAAGTTCAGAGAAAATAAGGTATTTTCTAGGTTTGTCTTACTTTAACAGACTTCTCCAGCACGAACTCATAATACAGGTGAAATTCTAGATGAATTTCGTCAACAGATCCCCAAAATCATGTCGGTGACACTTCTGCACAGTTAGGACAAGCAATGCACAAGTCTGCTGTTTCCAAATGCCACTGTCAATACAGGAGTACAGGAGGCAATAGGTAAATTCCTTTCTCTCTTGTTTTTTTTTTTTTTTTTTTAAACCCTAGATTAGTCTGGTCATCCTAGGCTCCTGAGGAGAGCTCTCAGAGTGGTGTGGCAGCCATCCATGTTTCTAAACCATGCATACCCCATTGGAAGGGAGCAGACTGAGTGGTCACTGGCACCCCAGGGGCCAGCCTGGAGAGCCGAGCAGACAGGGCTGGCACTCGATGAGGTGCCTGGGCCTGGGTGCCCGGGCATGGAGATGGCAGCTGGATGCTGACCCACACCCTGCCCAGGGAGGTGTCGGGTAGCCCCTCACTGCCGCCCCACACGCTGCGGCCTCGCCTTTGTGTGAGCTCCACCGTGTTTACTCTCCCACTTCCTTGTTCCACTCCAGTGCGAGGGCCATAAACCGCCCAGCTGGCACGGCTGAGCCCTTGGTAGCAGGGGCAGGAGGAAGAGGAGGGAGGGGGATGGCGGCCATCCCCTGGCTCTGTGCTGGGAGGGCACCCCAGGTACCGCCGTGGTGGTTGGGAGCGCAGCCTTTCCCCTAGGGCTGGTGCCACCATCCACGGTGGGTCTCTCATGCTCACTGGCCACCCTCATGCCCGTGTCCAGGGGCACACCAGGAGAGAACAAGACCTATTTCCCCTTCTTCTCGGACTTCAGGGGCCACAATGTGACAGCCCTGCGCATCGGCGAGTCATCTGCCCTGGCCTTCATCTTCCTGCTGTCGTTGGCGGGAAACATCTGGGGCATCTGCCTGCTGGTGAGGCGGCACCGCCGGCTCTGCGCCGCCAACTGCCTCGTCCTCAACCTCTTCTGCGCCGACCTGCTCTTCATCACCGCCATGCCCTTCATCGCCGTCGTGCGCTGGACCGAGTCCTGGGTATTGGGCAACTTCGTCTGCCACCTGCTCTTCTATGTGGTGAGCCTGAGCGGCACCGTCATCCTCCTCTCCCTGTCGGCGGTCAGCCTGGAGCGCGTCGTCAGCATCGCCCGCCTGCGCCACACCGCCTTCCGCCGCCGCAAGGTGCTGGCCGCCGCCTTGCTCCTCATCTGGGGCTTCGCCGCCCTCGCCACCCTCCCGCTCTGCTGCTTCTTCACCGTGGTGCGGCTGCCCAGCCCCGCCGGCCAGGTGAGGGCGAGCGCCGGGCGCGCCCGCGGCAGCCGGNCTGCCACGGCGGGACAGCGGCCAGCCAGGAGACAGCCTGCGGGGCGGGCAGCGCTCTGTGTGCCGGGCAGTGCGAGGTGTGCCCGGAGGAGCGGCCTCAGCTGCCCCCGGCCGCCCCCCGACCCCCTCTCCGGCTCTCTCTGGTTAGGTGGGAAGCGCGCATCGGCTGAGATTCTCTTTGCGTTCCTCAGCGCGGCTCAGAGATCTCCTTTCCAGCTCGCTTCCCCTTACGGAGGGATCAGCATCCTGGGAGTGCCCTGCACCCGCAGCCCCCTCTGTACAAAATGGCCTTGCACAGATTTTTCTGCCTAATATTTTGAAATGCATACAAAAGTGCACCCAACATGACACTTGAATAAATTATTAAGTTTAGGGTCTGTAAGTTTCAATTTTAAAGTTGCCATTTGATAAGAAATTAATGGAAGCATTCCATCTGTGGACATATCTATTTCTGATTGTATGGGCTTTAAAAACCATCAAGTAATATATTACTTGATCGCTTTGCCTAAGTAGAAAGCTTTCACAGTCTTGGTTTAGCCATTTTTTTCCATAAGCATAGAGTGAGATAAGAACAATGCTGTACTGAAAATAATGGTACAATATTACTTTTCTTCTTAATTTTTTTGTAAATAGGACATTCAGATTTGCACTCTGGATTGGCCCAGCACTGCAGGAGAAATAGTATGGGATACGACCTTTGCTATTGTTTTCTTTCTGATACCAGGATTCATCATTGTCATCAGTTACTCGAAAATCTTACAGGTATGTTTTTGCTTTAAATTTTGTTGTAAAACAAAGAGAAGTAAACAGTAACACGCTAGGCATCTGTATATTGTCACCGAATACAAATACATGTAAAGGGAACAAACATTTGTTCAATAAATTTTAAGTATGTGATATGAAATGGAGCATTTCAACCTGCACATAACAGCCTATATACTTCAATTAAGAACATGCTTCAACAGCACATTACCAAAGGCTCAACACATGGTTTGTCTTCTTATGTATAGTATTAAATACACTTCTTCATTTATATGCTGTGTATTTAAAGACTGTCAATCTCCTAAATGCTGAAAGAGTCAAGCATTTGAAATAACTAAAAACTAGATTTTGCTTTCCTTGAGCCTAAACTCATCATAAGGGATTTGTAAGAAAGCAGAGAAAGGCAGGACTAGAAAAAAACCCATCCACTTTTTGATCTACTGGCTTTCTGCATGTGTCTTTAGTACACAGATCTCATTAGATTATGCTTAATCCTCCACAATTTCAAATATTGTAAACAAAACCTGTAAATTAAACCATCTGCTTCCACTTTGTTTCTAAGTGGATGATGTTTAACATATAAGCTGAAATATAAGCCAAGCCACCCAGCACCACAGAGCTTTAATCTATAGTCTAGCAAGCATTATATTAGCATCTAATTTCCTTTTAAACTATCCAAAACCAGAGTGAGAAAGATCTAGAAATCTTCAAACCAAGCACTTCAAACTAATCACTACAATGCCTAGTTTTTAGCAACCGCCTACAAGATCCTTGATTCTTTTATTGGGTAATTAAACTTCTCATAATATGTATAAGAAAATTATAGGTTTTGGGAAGGAACCTCAACATACATAGATTATTGAGCAAGGAGTTAACTGATGAAATGCTGAGCACCAAGGGGCTGTGGATGCATGCACCAGAGCTGGATGTAGGTGTAAAATGAACCTAGGACCTAGAATCTGGTCTCCACACATCCTTGCCTATTGATCAAACTTAAACTTCTAGTAAAAGTCATCAGCCTGTAGTTTCTGTACTGTCTATTAGCTCACTATAACCTTGAGGTAAATGCATTAGTTGAACCTCTTCTAGAGAAGTAAAGCACTTGCAACCACATACAGGTAGGCAAAGAGCGGAGAGTAACTCAGTGGAGAGTGAGTCCTTTGAAAGAACTGCAAAATACTGCAGGCCAAGAAATGCCACAGTTCTTGGTCAGAGGCCAGGACAGGAATGCTGTTTGTTAGTCCTGCCTTGCAGACTCCAGATTACAAGTGAATTTATAAAACAAAATGGCACATAGGGAGCTAGAAACCAAAAGCAGTGTTTGGAATACTGGATTACAGGACATCCCCGTGCTGCTCTGCTCCTGTTTCCTTTCTAACTTGCTAACAGAGATGCTAAAATACATTACCATTTCCCCTGAAATGAGGAAGGCTTGAGGCCCATAGCAAGATATAATTGAATCTTCTCTCTCTGCAGGAAGCTAGCAGAACTGAACTGGAGAATGTCACAATCCCTGAGTCATTCCCAAGAGCAGACTCACTCTCACTTTGTGAGAATGCTCCATTATGCCAGTGCACACATAGCATGATTGTCAGTATTGCTGAAGCAGTGCCAAACATTCATGTATTCATATTAGAACTTTGATGATGATGATGAGGATGATAAGGACTGATTACAGATACAAGACCTGAAATTTTTAAACAAATATACACTACTACAAATGTGTACTTTACAATTTACTCTGAAACTCAGTACTATTTTTACATAACACTTCCCAGAACCCTGGCAAAAATGATAGATTAGATGCCATGATTTGTAGTTTATTTGGTTTTTCATTGTTCTGTGTCTCAGGCAGGACTTTGTCAGAGGCTAGAGCTAGGGAAGATGTCTGTGTTCTGGAAGTTACATCCTTATATATATCTAAGTTCCCATTTGTCCAGATGTCCAGCATAGGTATCTATACTGGGCAGACCAAAAAGAGAGCCACAACATACAACTGCCCCCCCATTTCTCTTGAACACTTTCTTAAGAAGTAGTTGTGTCTTATGTACCACGGTCCTCGTGACTCTTGCATTCTTAGTTCTAGGCTGTGCAGCTCCTACAGGAAAGACAGAAGGTATTTATAAGGGACAGATAAAAATGTATCTGATGAGGACATTCTGTAGCAGTTTTGAACAGTGAAAACTGCACACAAACAGTTTTCCTACTTTTATATTAGAAGTGGATATTAGTGCTTTGCATTTTGTGAAACCTTCATTCTTACTAAGACAGGTTAGCTGTTCTCTGAGAACAACTCTTGGTTTGGACTGTTTGGAGGAGTTAGTTTCTGGATTCCAGACTGTACAGCAGAAGATCAAGCTGGAATAGTTTTACATGCTCCGGACATCAGAATTCTCTGCTCCTTTTAAATCAGGGAAGCAGCTAGTGATACTGTCCCCTTCTCAGCCTCAGAAGCTGCTCAGAAACCTGCTTCTGGTTCACAGGTTTTAATTTATACACCTACATTCTATTGAAATATTTAGAAGATGTCTAGATTATTAATGAGTATTTATCTCTGTGACAAATTCAGAAAACTGCTAACAGAATGATAAATTACTCTCTCTCTCTCTAAACATTTTCATCCTTACCTGTACCAGGAAGTTAAAATGTTGCTAGTATTAGTGTTATCCTTCCTGTAGTTTCTGCTGAAGGGAAAAGTGGCAGGTGGAGCCTTACCTTTTGACTTTCCTATGTAGACAGCTAATTGATCAAGGCTTTTGAAAACACCTCTTCCTTATGCATGCAGGGAATAAAGTGGCATCTCAGTTATTTAGCACAAATCTTTGCTAGATATTTCAGTTTTATTTTGTTTGCATCAGAGGTATGAATGTAACAAACTTAATTGTGCCATGCCAGCTTCAGGGAAGACAGGGATGTAGAGCAGAGGATTTCAAGTTTTCTGCAAGCCCGCTGGGTCCAATATTCTGCCTAATGACAGATGATGCACACCTGTGAATACTAGGTTTCCAAGCTATCCATAGTCTAGTTTATCACATCAGAGAGTAATTTTACAAGACACAGATTTTTATAGCAACTGTAAGGATCTGTAAGATTTCATAGAAAGCAATTGTGATTACTGTCTGAAAAGCTAAGTGTGGCACAAAACACTGCACAATCTCATTCACATTTAAAATAATGTATTGTACTAAATTCATGCTCCTTCTAATACCTACCTTATAATATCAGCATGGCCGTAAGAGAATTGGATCGCCTTCCTTCTTGTGCATCAACAGGATTGTTAACTGTGTTCCAGTTTGCATTTGTGAAAAAAATCAATGGGTTTCTTTAGATAGAACAAATGAGGTCATAATTTGAATTTAATGGGATTTCATGAGTAATTAAGACTGTTTTATGCTGAAAAGCATTTGTGACTGGTAGAGAGCCATGAAAAGAACAACCACTTTGCCTAATATTGAAATGAATTCACAGCTGAGAGGAAAAAGAATTGCTAGTGAAGTGAGAACATTTGAAATCGAACCGTGGACAAAAAGTACAAAAGAATTCTGAAATGTTTTTTGTAGTCACTTTCCAAAAGAAAACATCATGTGCCAAGATTTACTTGTAGAAATGTGTTTCAGTGAAAATTGCTTTCTTCTCTTTTACTGCAGATTACAAAAGCATCAAGAAGAAGTTTGAATGCTGGCTTAGCCTACCCAGAACATCATCAGATACGTGTTTCCCAGCAAGACTACAAATTATTCCGAGCCCTTTTTCTATTGATGATCTCTTTCTTCATTATGTGGACTCCAATAATAATAATTATTTTTTTAATTTTAGTTCAGAACTTCAAAAAAGATTTAAATATTTTGCCATCAGTTTTCTTCTGGATAGCATTATTCACTTTTGCCAACTCTGCTGTCAATCCAATTCTGTATAATGTTGCCCATTTCAGACGTAAATGTCAGGAAATTATTCTCTGTTGTACAGGGAACCCTGAAAGGCATGGAGCAGGTACAGAAACCACAGCAAGAAGAAGTAACCATGAACAGCCACATTTGTCTTTCATTACCAGATAATTATTTAAAGTCTGAGCTGTGCCACACTTTGGATTTTGTCTATGCTATTCCAGGTCACATAGGTCATTATGTTATAGTATTACGTGCCAGAGGAGGAGGAAAAAAACCTAAATATGTATTTTTAATTTCTGCAGGTAAAATTCTCTTGACTTCATTGCTTTGCCTCAGTAAGATTTGGACAATTTAATTTAAGGGATTGAATTCTCCTCTTACGCTGAAATAAATAGAAATATGGCAGTGAACCTGATGAATGTAAAATAGTTGAATTAAGTACTTTAAAGTTTTGATAATGTTCATCCTCAGAAAGTATCTGCTTTTTTTTTAAATCTAGTTTTTAAGGGGAACTTGATTAAACACTTCAATAGCTTTCTGCCTGAATGTAAGTTTGAGCAGACTAACTGAAACAAAGTAATGAACATGTGTTATCATCAAGTAACTGACCAGTTGGGTTCCATCTCAAATTAAAAATATGGACTTAATACATGTGAATTAACAAGTAAAGAATATATAAATAAATGGTTAATTGTCATGTGTAAAATAGTTCTTTTAAAAAGATGCATATTTTTTATGTCTTCACTAGTCATACAATAAAGTTAATTAGTGATATATAGGGTCAATGAAATTTTTTTCTCTTTTCTAAATGATTTCTAGTATTTTATAAGGAAAATGTAATGTTCTAGTTGAAAAAAAAATACATGTACTTGGAGGTTTATGATAAATACTCTTTTAGTCGGAAATTGAAACCACTAAAAAAAGCAAGATTAGATTCTTAATTATCACCAGTCACCAGTTCAAAACAGTGCACTAGGATAACAGGCTACTAATGAAACCAATGTGTACATATGTACAGATTTGTGTACAGTTTGCATCCCGTGTTATCCAAGTTTATTAAAATGTTTCATTGGTTTATTAACAAGGTGAGCTACACAGCTCAGATAAATATATTGAAAATCTAAATGGACCCATTTAAAGCATTTTCCAGAGAACACATGATCAATGTGTAAACTTTACATCCATGGTGCTGTTACATGGTTTCTTTCCATAGGGTTGGATCTCCTTAAGAGCAAAATCCTGAAACACACAAAAAAACACAGTTGTGTTTGTCAAACACTCCAGACAAAATTTAATTACACAAACTTTAACCAAATTTAAAATGCATACTTATCTAATTTCTTTAAAGTGCTCTTGAGTCCAGAAGTCTGTTACTTGTAATAAAATGGCATTACCTTACTCTGCAGTTTATAATTCTAAGGAATTTTCAACTCGGAACAAAATAGGAATTCATCCAATCCATTACACCTCTCCTGAGAATTTTAGTACTTTTGCAGACAATGTACTGGGCATATCAATGATAGAGTATCTTTCAGTGATACTGGATTTAAAAGAGTCTATACTTTAACAAGCTTCTAGTTATTTGCCTAAAAAGAATTAATTTAGGAATGTCTTTCAACAAAGTAAGAATCTTCTGACCCCCAAAACTTCTAATGGCAATAGTAAATTAGCAGAAGGAATATGCTGTGACGGTTGTGACATAAGAATAATACACTCATACATAATGTTCTAGTATCTGAACAGGAATAGGAAAAGACTACTTTATTTTTCAGATCTCAACATTTATAAAATTCTAAAAGTGACAGTGGATTGGAGGATGACATTGTTACTTTTCCAACTACACTGGTCAGACTAACAGTCTATCAAATTTCTCTTCCTACATAGAAGGATGTAAACAATTATTATTTATATGAAAGTGTTTGAGAAACTCCATTATAAGAATGTAAACATCAAAAGACTTAGAAAATCTCAAAAAAAACAGAGTAACAATATGCCACTCTTTATTTCACAATTGTTGCTTCTAGCAAATGCTAACAGCAGATGCAGCTTTCAACTCTACTGACATGACACTGTATTTACAAGTACTCTCACTTAATACTGACACTGACATTACACAGCTTAAAGTTACTTGAGCTCTTACTCTGAGACTAAGAGTATCATAGCTTGAGCTATGTTTGAGAAGGAGCTACACGCTAAATGCAGTGTAAGTTAGAACAAAAACCCTTCATTTCCTAGGCTTCTCTTTTGCCTTGAACAGCCAGTACAGGTATTTTAATTTTTTTTTTAATCAAGTAAGTTTTGTACGCCTATTAGTTGAGCGGGCACACACACATGCACACACACTCATACTCTTAATTAGCTTCAAGACAGGCAGAGTGTGCACAATTAGCAACAGATACCAGCCTATTCTTACAGCTTTACTAACATCAGTCAGATTTTTATCACAGTAACAATGGAATGCAGGTCAGTGCAGACAATTGAAGTTGGTTTGTTTGGTAATAATTCTATAGCTCTTAATAGCAGAGTTAAAACAAAAGTAGTAAGGCTTCCAATCCATATATAAGGAATTAAGCAAATTTTGTAAGGGTTTCTGATATGAAGCTTTCCAGATTTTTTTTTTTTCATTTTAGCTCACAATCATTCCCTCAGTCCCAAATGTGCTTGCTTTGCAGGAACTTTGGCTTGATGATACTGGAGAATTCAGAATCAACTAATGATAGGGTCCTGATCAATAAAGGGAAAAATGCAAATTGCTGACTTTAAGAGTAATTTATACTTTGGTGCTGGGCTTATAAACCCTGGCATAATCCTAAATAAAAAGGTATCCAGGCTTCTATTTTTCGTTTGCAAACTATGGAACTCACACAGTCATGTCAGACACTGCACTCAAAACCTAACATCTGAGTATAAATTAGGGCAGCAAACAAAGAACAGTGTGACTTGGTAGATTAGATATTTGATATCCATAACAAACAAGAAGAAGCATGATCAACTTTTAAATTATCTTAGATTTAATAGATAGCCCTAAACATCTGATTATTTGGCTTTCTCATTTTCAGAAATTATTATTCTTGCTAGACTTTATTTGAAAAGCAGGGAATGCAAGATTCAAAACAGAAAAGTATCATAAATTTATATAATAACATTGTTTATTTTCTATCCTACCACTTATGCAATCATACAAATAATTCACAGAAGTTGATTCCATTTGCATTTATAATGTCTCTTATTCTTGACTGTTCTAAATTTCAACTGACTTATGTTGTCTCCAAATTCTCACTCAAGACAATTTTTTTTTCATTGTTGTCAGGCACTTTTCCCAGGTCACTGATCAGTACTGTAAACAGCACCTACTTCAGCAGAGTAGGTGGTACCCTGTTCTTCAAGGCACCCTCTTATCAGCATACTGCTTTACAACACAGCAGTGTATTACTCTGTGTTTATGGATCAGATGAACAGATAATAGAGCCACAACAGCTGACTATGCTCATCTGTTCTGACTTTCTTTATAAGACACAAAAGTTCTTTCAGCCAATCCCAGTTTGTTCTAGCATGTCATTGAGAAAAGCCTTTAATCTTGATTTACAGATTTCAGTGATGAAGAACATACAACAGCTCTTGGTAAACTGTTCCAAAGGTTAATGACCTTTGGAGTTAAACAAATGGCTGTTTATTTCTGCTCTGAATGTGTCCAGTTTAAAGTTCCATCCATTTAAATTTATTATTTCTGTGTTTGCAAGTCCTTTTCCATCCAATTCCTATTACTTGTGTAGACAAGCACAGACTTTGCTCAGGTCAGCCTTTAACCTCTTTCTAATAGGAAAATATAAAGATCTTTAAAGCACTCACTAGAGGACACATTTTGCAAACTTTCAATCATTTTCTCTGCTTTTCTTCGAAACTTCTAATTCATCCTCAGTACTTTTTCTAGTTATGCTTGTCACCAAATGTGACATAACAATTAGACCCGTGCCAAGCACAAGAATCTCATGTGAATCTTGGTTTACACATCCAAGAATTGTATTAACTCTTTTGCTCACATTTCATCAGGATTTCCCATTCAGCTGACTCACCAGTCAAGTCTTTCATAAATAGCATGTCTTCCAGGATGTGAGGGGTGGGGAGGGAGTAGGGACAGGTACTACTATTTTATTTGTTCTAAATATTTTGATTTTTCTCCTTCACTCTTTACAATTCCCCACTCTGGCTGTAATTCTTATAATAAGGAACATTATGGTTTCTTCTAGATTGTTACCATTTGGCCTTTTGTAATACACTTGAGCATAAGTGAGTTAATTCCCTGTGTTGCAAGCTCAGCCTGACTATATGACTCAAGATAGTGTCATGCTTCCAGTATGAGGGCTATGTCCCTCTTCCACAACTCTTTGTGAAACAGTTAACATGAGGACTTGTAAGAAAGGGTCTTCTATAAGGTATCCTTTCCAAGACTTCTGTTTTCCTTAAAAGCCTATCTGAAGAATTTCTCAAAAAAGTATTTGAACAAAGGCAAAGAGATGTGATAAAAGCTGCCCAATTACTTTTTACCATAGCTATGAAGTTTATCCTTACTATGTTTACTCACACTACATTGATTTAATTGTTTTACAACTTCCTCTAATTACTGTTTCAGCTGACCTGATATGCTGCATGAAAAACTATGCACCTCAGCTCTCCTTCAGATGAGGGAAGTAAAAGTTGGAAATAACTCACTACAAGCTCCACTTTTCAAAAAACAATGTTACAGCCACTAAGTAAAAGGCTTTATGCATTTGATATCTAATGAGAAATAGAATCCCAGTGCTTTAGTCACCAAACCCTGAAATAAAATTCTTCAGAAAAAAAAAGTTCTCACCATTATGAGCGATAACTCTGTATTTTCTGTCCAAACAGAGGTCTATCTGCCTTTGCCTGACAATTTTCAGTGCATCTGGAGGCAATCCCTTGGGGTCCCGGGAGAACACGAAGGAGTAGCTATCAGCACAAGTGCCATCTGCATTTAGTTGGCGGCAGGAGTAATGAAGAGCATATGTATCATAGTCTGTGTCCACTACCCAGTGATCATCATCTGGAAGAAACCGTAGCAAAGAAGAAAAAGTGTTAGAGACACCACTGAAATCTAGAAAATCAGAAAGGATTGCTGCCATAACTCTGTCAAGAAAATACTAAGATGAAGATTGGTACAAGTTATAGCAGATTAGATTTTCATTTATTCCTGTGTCCAGTATTTAATTCCATGTTTATTTTTTAAAAGAAAATAAAGATGGACATACTAGGCCTGCTCAAGGTGACTCAAACCCATAAATATTTTCCTAACAGGGATGTTACTTAGACTGTATTTTTAAGGAAAAGATTACCATGCAGTTTGCATGTGTATTAAGTATTTGCTACAAGTTCTGCCATAAACCCTCTTCTTAAAACACAGTTACAACTTCAGAGAATTCTAAACTATTTAGCTATGCAACCTGACAAAAACCTGGTCACACAGACACTCTGTTCTAACAGAAGTGAGGCCGCTTCAGTGTTTGCAGTAAAACCTGACATATCTGCACCTTCCTTTCCTGGAGCAAAAGATTGTCCCTTGCAGTACATCTGCACTGGTGAAGGCAACACTCTGTTGTCTTCCCCTTCTTTCCTGTGGGGGGACACCAGACTTTTTAGAAGGGCAGAGTTCGGGGTCAGCCAGCAACCTGAAGAACCCATGACTCAGCAGCATATTGTGAGGAGACCTGGGAACTGTTTAAGACAAATTGGCATCCAAAACGTGCTTTGTAACTATGTCTTTGGATGGAATGGAGCTCCTACCAGTTCCAAATTCTACCTGCTTTTCTTGGAAACAATGCAAGGAAATATCTTGAGCTACAAAGTCTCCAAATCTCTACTTGGCTCAAGGAACTGATTTTGCATAGGGTGGAGAGATGACATAAAAGTACAAATATATCAATATATACATATGATCATATGTGTCTCTTATAACAGATAAATCTCTACATTTGCAGACACAAGACCAAACAAAATAACATTTTATAAATCCTCTTCCATGCTTGGCCAACTCTGACATCAGGCTACAGAGAGAACACTTGCATCCGGTAACTGACTTCTGAACTAAAACAAGTCTTAAAATACTTCATCTGCCTTTCATTTCTTTCCAAACAGTGGCCTTCAATTATGTTGTTGGGTAACAAACAAAAGAAATACAAAGATATACAAAGGCCAGGTCTTCACTTGTTTAAAGAAAGCCAACCAGCTGTCCCCTGTAAAAAGTGGTGATTACCTTGTTCACATTAAGCTTTGCAGTATGATAGTTATTAAGTTTCTTAAGTGTGCTTAAGAAATTCAACAGTACTTTTTCCTTCCCCAGCATGCATATACAACATAACTAGTCTTCCAAGTAATTCTGCATCTTCTATAGTTAAGTACTCACTTCCTTTCTGCAGAAAAGAGGCGACTCCCCAGTACTTCATCTTGAACTTGGCAGGATCCTCTGTGTCAGTGAAAGAGCCGATCATGTCAGCACAGACATCCCAGTTACTGTAGCCAAAGAAAATATCACATTCCAATGTAAGAGCACAGGTTCAGTGACTAGCACAGGGATAGCAGGTAGGATTGGAGCAGTAGCTTAGCAAAATGGAACAAGAGGAGTATGACAAACAGCTTACTTGAAGAGTCTGACTCTGCCCTTTGCAGTGGCAGTCATTTGTCCATTCTCATCTACGGTGAACTGGGCTACCACATTGTCCTGCAGAAACAGCCCCTCAGGATCTTTTTTTGCCATAGCATACCAGGTGCCACTGTACTGCAAGGAATTAAGAAAGGCTGCAGTTAGACCAAGAACAATGGAAACACTACAACCAGACATACGGGAGGTGACAGAGGGAAGAGCTTGCAGATCTTGGACACCATGCCTCAAAGGTGTACCTAAGAAACAAATCCAGCTTTTTCAACAGCATAAACCCATCAATATATGCTAGTGCAGTCATAATTTGTGGAAATACTGACCTTTTTTTTTTTTTTTTTGTAATCTTACCTATATCTGCAGCTGTCTAGTATAAGGACACAAAATTTTGTGGAAAAAGGAGTAACAACTGGCAGATCTTGCCAGATCTATGTATATTTTCTTCCTTGCAATGGTGTCTGAAACCACCAGAGTAATAACTTTTCATAGAAACAGCCAAGTCAATACACTCTTTCTGCTTATACCCTACAGTTTGAGACCAGTCTGCTAAAACTCAGTTTCTGCAGTATTCCTTTAACAGGTGCATCAGAATCCAGCATCTGTGGAGGTGTGGACATCACACACTTTAGCTGTTTCTTAGTGTCACAGTCTGTGACTTCAAAATGTGGCCACACTGGCGCCACTGAATGCCAAATTTTGTGGCCTGGAAAGAGCTATGCAAGGCATCACAGATCCAGGAGAGTAAAGAAGATTTACCCTGGTCTTGTCGAAGTTCTCCTTGACTTTGAAGCTGCTTACTCGGCAGTCCCGCTCCGCAGTGCTGCTGCCCATCAAGGCCAGTGACAGCAGCAGCAGCCAGGGCAGAGCTCTCTCTGTGTGGGCCATCCTGTCCCTGCAGCAAACAGAGAATAGCATCAGAAACAGGCTCTGTCACACAAGTGAAGGGAAGAAGGCTGCCCTGATAGGTCACCAGGGTGTCATGCAGCTTTCCCTGATGCATGGGCAAGGAAGGCCCCTGGCTGTCCCCAGCCCACAGCAGCAGGGTCCCTTACAGACAGTGCCGGTCCCTGGAGCCTCTCGAGAGCCCAAGTGTTGATGGTGGTGGCAGTGCCCAGACAGGGAATGCTTTATGTACTCCTGGGGCTTTCGCAACCTGCTGAGCCACAGGGCCAGCGTTGGAGAGGGCGGGGGGAGGCGGGTTGGTGGATGCTGCAGGCTGGGGCCCCTTCACAACAGCCTCTTGCGTAACACCCGTGGGCTCAGGTGGTCTTTGACCCTGATCTGCAGCCAAGCAGGCGCTAGGAACAAATGCCTCTCTTTGCTTTTCCCAGCCTGAAAGCAGAGCTCACACCTGGGGGAAGGGGTGTGCACATGTGTGGGGAGAACAAACGGAATGAGAGGCATCCCACCTTTGCATGGGGGAGAGTGAGCTGCCTCCACCTCCTCTGTGATTTTACACACTGCAGTCCAAAATCCACCTTACCCAATATGCTCAACCCAGTTACAAGGTGCAGACTTGTTTCCTCCACCTCCTCCCCAAAGTCCTTTCCTCTTTTACCCTGATAAACAGGGGCAAACATAATACTTGCAAGATTCTACTCATGTTTCTGAAAGCCTAGTCATGCCAGAACCTCTTCAGTTCCTCATGACTGGTTCCCTCTTGCTTCCAAAAGGCTCCCTTGGCTAAATCATCTCCTGAGCAGCTCCCAGCAACAGGAATGGGGGCCCTGCAGATCCTCAGGATGGTGAAAGAGCCCTTTTATGTGGTAGCAGAATTTAAGTGTGGCCTGCAAATATTCAAGTGCATGTACACACCACATCTGGCCATTTTGACATCTGATTAATTTTAAATCAGATATTCCATAATTTCTGTTCTGTTTTTGGCAAACTGTTTTCAGTTATATAAACCATTATTTTCTCCTGTCCAGGCAAGTTTTGCTGCCTCTCAGTCAATATTTGTTCTCTAGTTTCAACATCTTTAGGAAGCATTAGAGAAAATCTGTTAATTATTTTCTAGGCATGTAACCAGAGCAGGATAGGAATGATTGTTACCAAGAGAATTAATTCACCTACCTTTTTCACCTCCCTTTTTTTTTTTTTTTTTTTTTTTTTTTTTTTTTTTTTTTTAGGAATAAAGGCAGAAGCCTGTTATTTGAAAGGCTGGTATTATTACTTTAAAAATCAAGTAAAAATATAATTTAAATATAGAGATACCAATGTAGTATAAAAAAATACCTCAATAGTAGCTGATGTACAGCTTTAACCAATTTATTCAGCATGGCCTTTCCCAGAAATTTACTTAATATTCCTTTCATACATTCATAAAAATATTAGACTTCTTACTGTTGCTGTGCTTTACAATCTCTTCTCATATATAATGCAAACAATCTGATTGATTTATTTTCCTTTTCTGCTTTATGTTGGAAGCTTTTTGCACAGTGAATATGTTTTGTTCACTTTCTTAAACATCTATTACTCAGGGCTGTTCCATGTCTGCCTTCAATTTCCTGGATAACATCAGCCACTAAAAATTCCACTATATTTAATATTAAGCTTCTATTCCTAGTAAAGATGATATTTAACACAGGGAATTAGAAGGGTGTATATATATTAATTGTCCTGAAATTTTCAGTGGTAGCTTTGCAATAAGTCAACATTTCCATTTTTAAGCTGAGATTTTGAAATTTGCTAATTCCTACAAAGACTGAAGAGAAAAAGCAAACTGTTCTTCTGGTGACTTTCAGAATCTTGCTCTAGTTTGGCAATGGTGATACCAGTGATACATATACATTTTTATAAAACCTTTACAAAACACTCACTGGTCTTAATATGTGAAATCATCATATGAACAAGACCAAAATCAACATGGATTTTCTTTGTTCAGTGTCTCACAAGACTGATAGCAATAAGATGGATTATAGCTTAATTCATAAGTTTTGAATCTATTATTTTATTTAATACCAAAGAAAACAATTATTTCTTTATTCTTTGCCAATTTGTGAAATATTATCATTTCTCATAAGTTTGTCCTGTTCAAAAATCTGCATACTGCTTTATATTACCAGAGAGGTTCTTGCAGGATCAAATCTATTCCTATAAATTTTTCCAATAGCATAATTGTCTGTGAAGTTTTCAAAGGAGTCCACAGTCACTCATCCACATATGTCAAAACCTGCTGAGATTTGACCACTTCTGAAAATCTAGGTCAGTGTTCCTGTTATACATACTGCTGTTGTCATAAGATTTATAGACAGGAAATGAAACCAGGTGTCAATGAAACTAAAATTTACTTCTGTTAATAAGTTTTAATAAGATCAGTTCTAAATGTATGCAAGAGATATTACAGTCTCCTAAAGTAATCTGATGTAATAAATCTGAATCAGAAATGTAATTTTATATAAGTCACGGCACAGCATTTTTAAATTGTGTACCTCTACTGATCTCTGCAATATTTGGCAAGTTATATCTGGTGGAGGTGTCTGACACATTAATTATAACTTACATTCATTCAGGTGTTCAAGTTTGGGATCTCTACAAACTCTAGACAATGCCCAAGAAAAATCTTCTTTTGATGTGTTATCATTGGGAATTTAAGGCCGTGCAGCTCCAGTGAAATCACACGAGTATTTCTCAGTCAGATTTTGACAAGTGTGGAAGAGAAGCTGGGCAAGTCAGAATGACTTGGAGGTTCCACAGGGAGCTGGGCTCTCTCCTCCTCTGCTTTAGCTGTACCTCCAATACTGCCTGCTGGAGACACAGCTTACATTGATGAAGTCCTTTCAGGGTTACAGATGAAGCACTTCCATGGCTCAGTGGGACAGGGTTTTTAGACAAAAAGACTGCTCTGTTGTTGGTTAAGTCTAGAAAAGGGTGTGCCGGGGGAGGAATGGAAGGTTTCTGGCAGATGAGCACTGCTACGGTAATTCAGGGGTGAATTCTTCCTCAGTCCTAAGAGATGCCAGCAGAACAGTGTAAACTCATAAACAGTGTAAGCTCTGCCTCAGTTAAATATCATTTGTATTGACTGGGCTCTGAGTTTGCTTGAGAAATGATGTCAGTGAGTGATCCTCATCCAGACCTAGATATTCACCTCACAGATTTATACTTCGCATACAAACGGAAAAGAACTTGGGCCAGGATTTTGAATCTGAGAGGACTATGCATAGATCAAGTCACTGATATACAAGAATTTCTAGGTTCTGGGAAAGCTCAGACAATTCTATTTAAAGGAATTATTAAAATTCGATAAATTATTTAAATATTAATAAGTTTCATACATGATTTCTGATACCTGAGGCTGGCAGCATATTATGAATATTACTGAATTTTTTTTTAAAGTCACTATGTATTTTTTGGAACTGTATTTAATGAAAGGGAAAGAAGGTCTTCTACCTTTGCATTTTGCCAAGAGGACAGAAAAGGGGCTAACTTCTGGCAGTGATTCTGTGACTGGATTATTTTCTACATTAATAGCATGTAAAATTCTGCAATATTCTCAATTAGGTATAGCAAGGAAAAAAGATGGGAGGAAATGGCTGGAAAAAACTTTTATTATAGGAATTATTTTATCTTTATTTATGACTTAAAAAAAAGGAAGAAATTAGTCAAATTACTATTTAAACATTTTTGACACTACAATTTTCAAGCTCTACATAAAATAACTAAAATTTAAGTTTTGTTCACAAGAATTAGTTGAGCTCTTAGGAGAAAGTTGACTCAAAAACTGCTAGTAGGAAATGGATCATCCATTTCCAGCCAGACTACACATAGATTGAAATGCATTTTGCTGTGTTCTCTTGATGGTTTATTTATAGAATGCCAATTCATAAACATGGGTATCCCTTAAAGTCTCAGAGGCAGATTTACAGGCAAATGAATGACCACTGTGTGCACAGAGCAGGGGATGCAACTGTCCTGTGAAACCAGACTCGTATCAATAACAAATGGCATGAGCTGTGCCAAGGAGCTCAATGTACTTTGTAAGGGACAGCAGTGTACACTGTCACCATCACAACTGTTCCTCTTGGTGGCAGTCTGAGTACAGAGGTCAAGGACAGAGCGGAATAGAAGAGATTGCCCTTTGCTCCATGCCAGCCTGTGTACTACCTGTTTTTGTAATTTAATGACGCGACATTTTGTTTAGGGAGTAAATTTACACTGAACTCTTTACAAACAGTATTTACTAACAGAAGTAGTTTAAAATGGTACCTCTGTTTTCTTTAGCAAGTCTTTTTGAGGATTGTGATTCTGAATTGAAATGCTTTCTGGGCATATTAGAAAAATGGAAACAATTTGAAACAAAGATCTAAAGTTCACCAACAGGCTGGCCAGCCAGGTGAGAAGAGCTCTAAATTAAAATGATGGAAGACACAGACCTGATGTACTGAGTCCAGCAATGAATCACAAAGATCACAAAGCAATAGGAGAATCTGGTAAAAATAGAGGCTCTGAGACTCTTCAGCTCAAAAAGGTTTGAGGGGATCTTAACAACATACATACCTGACAGGAGGGCATGAAGAAGACAGACCCTTCTCAGCAGTGCTGAATAACATTCTCAATAGTAAAAACTTGTCAAGTAACCTAAGATCTTCAGGGAGTAAATGTGAGAATGGCTGACATTAAAAGGCTGCTGCCTTTTGCCTTAGTCTGTATACTGAAATTCATGCCAAGCTATTAAGAAATCCATACTTTTGGTCAAAGCTGCAGTGCATCTGGCACCCCTTCACACTAGACCGGTCATTTACTTCAGAAAATCTCCCCCAGAGTCTATAATCTCTGTTGATTACTAATTTCATGATCCCCCAGAGCTAATAGTTGGTAGTTTTAAGAGAACATAAACATTTGCAGCTCTATGGAAAAAGCAGTTAACTTACTATCTTCAGTGTTGATGTTTTTAAGATTATTTTTGTAAAAAAAGGAATAGAGAATTATTTTAAAAGAAACATGAAATTAAGGATGTTTATGAGGGTTCCCAGAAGATACAAAGTCGGTGACGCCAAAACATTTTAGTGCAAAAACCTGGCTGTGTTATGGTCACCAGTACCTGTTGTAAAAACCTACAGAATCCATTCTTACAACCTATCCATTTAGAAAAAAACCCCAAACAACTCTGAATATTAATTTCTTGTATTATACATGTGAATCTCCAATGTCCAGACAGCCACCCAGATATTAACTACATCAAAAGTCATGCAATTGAAATAAGCACGTTTGATCTGTGTTTTTTCAGAAAATCTTAACTGAATAAACCACATTAACTGCTATAGGATGGGCAGAGACATTCAGATACAAACACTGAGCTGAACTGGGAAACCTTATAAATGCCTTTGACATTTACGTGCTGCTTGGATCTATTTAAATAACCATGTCTGTCAGTTATCCTTCTTAGGAGTTTCCATGTATCACAAGGGCTCAGGAATGGTCTACTACTAAGAACTACTCCATAAATAGTTCAATTTCTGTAGGTACTATGAACGTCAAAGGCAAATGACATCATATGTATTAAAATCACAAAGCACACATACTTCTGAGAGTCTCTGAAATTAAATTAAGTTTAAATACAAATGTGAATTAGCTTTAATAAAGATAAAATGTTCAATGCTGTGGAAAAAAGGAGAGTAAAAGAGATAGAACAGAAAATAAATGCAATATTCCAGCAGAGAAACTTTAAAATTCATTACAACATTTCAAAAAGAACTTCTGTTGGTTTCTGATATTTCTTTCCATTTCGTTTCCCACTCGACAGCACAAGAGTGCAATTTTTAAGAGTGTATCTAAACTAAGGAAAATACAATAAGAATTTCTTGATGGCATAAGAATGATTATGGGACAGCCCAGCTACATCTGAAGTATTTTATTATAAAGAAAATGTATCACCTTACAGTAGTATCTAATTAAAAAAATATCTTTATTTGTTATCTCTAAGTACAAATAGAGTCGTTTATCCTTTGTAAAAAGAGATGAGCATGAGGGAGATTTAGTGAAAGCATGATAAGCATTTTAGGTGATCTTGCACATAGAAAAAAATTATCATAAAATGATAGTAGATTTGTTAGTTTACAAAAATGTAAACCCCCAACCTCCCAGCCCCCAAAGAAAATGGTATCACTTGGTCAGTTTGCCTGTATTCACTTATTCTCCCACCAGAGAGTGACATGCCATTCTATTTCACTGAATTAATGTGATCACAATATAAAGAATTTATATTTAAACTGATTTATCACGTGTGATAAAGATAAATGTGCATGTCTTACATAGAAGTTAATTTTTTAGAATGTTTTAGCTGGGTATGAGACAGATCCTCTATAGGCGCCTTCTACTTCAAAGAAACTACTATTAGGAGTGTTCCAAAGTCAGTAAAAAATATGACTCTACACATAATGCAAAAAAATGTTACTATTCCTTCACATGATTTCACTGAGGCTCTTCAACATCCTCTTCTTTTAAAGCACAGAATGAAAAGTAATGAGCTAGAAATTTGGAAGATGACAAGCAATAGTTTAACTCTATGTAGTTACATATAAAATTCTTTTCAAGTCTCTACTGCTTTTATATGTATTGATCAAATATTGAAACTACTAATATTGAATCCGAGTAAGAATACACGTGCCTTTCTTCTGCTGTTTTCTTGTAAACTGTGTTTGTGTACAATGGTGAGAACACTCTGCTGTTTGCCACAAGTTCCTATCACTGGGTCACCTGTCCAGAAGATGCTGCAAACTCACACACCCACCAGGGAGGGGCTGTCCCCCACGCTGCTGGGGGCAGCAACCCAGTCCGAGAAAAGGAGCCAGGCCAAATTGTCATTTGTAATGTGCTGATTTTCACATACCTTTTAAAATCTGTAGAGCATCTGCAGTCTGGCAAAAAATTAGTGCCATACATAGTGTTTCATATCATGGTCAGAGGGAAAAGTAATGTTAGGTATCATTGAGCATCTATCAGTGACCTGTTCTTCGTGCTTGAGAGTGTCTGTGTCAGTTGCCCGTGTTGATTCTTTGAGATCTGTTGATAAAAACTAATGTTGACACACTGTGGCTTCTGGCAGACAGATGATGTACTTTGGCAATACTCTTTTCAAATTAAGAATGGCCAAAGGGTATATGTTTTATTTTCTTACACCAAGAATCTCTCATTGCTTTTGATCTATGTGGATGCCATAAACCACAAGAAGTAAGATTAATTGTACTGCACTCCTCCTACTGTGCTGGAATTCAGATCTGTTTCAATGAACACAGATCATTTACTGTCATAGCTGGCACTTAAATTCAGCCTTCTCACTCATGTAGCTTTGGAATGTTTGCTTCTCAAATTCAACACATTTTCCACCATTCCTTTTCCATTCATGTATGTAATGTTGAATTCTAATGGCAGGAAACTTTAAACATGTATAACCATTTATATGTATCTATACAGATACGTGGTTATTTATGGTATATCTGTGACCAGACTCAAGATTCCCTCTTTGCCTAATGTTTGTCAGTTATTATCCTCTTTGTGCTATTTAATAGAACAGACATCTTCAACTTTTTCTGAAGAAAGTGTAGACCCTGACTGGATATTTATGCTTATAGAATAAAAATTTTACTGTTTTCTAAGTTTGAATTTAATCAGTTTTCTGATTTTATTTTTTATTTTGGCTCTCTTTTTGAAGGAAAAAAAAAAAAAGAATAAGCCATATGTGGCTGTGCTGTCACGTTTTAATTCTTTCATTCCATCTTCACCTAGGTAAATAATTTGAGCACTTGAGCAAGCTCAGACTTCTCTAAGGTCTTAAAGATTTCACCAATTTTATATATAGCTTATAGGTATAGCTTCATAATTATTCACTTTTAGTAATCCAATTTCTATCATCTCCTGACTATTTCAAGGAAAGCTAAGTTCTACCATTTAAAAGATTTCTCCATAACATTGTTTTCCTGCCCTTAAGTGCCTCTCACAAATACACGTGTGTACATCTGTGCACGTGTATAATGTGGGGTAAGGATCTGGGTGGAATTTCTCAAATTAAGTTTTAACAGGAACTCCTGTGCACACAGGGCAGTATATGTATAGTGAATGAAGGGGGTAACACACAGGTACACATATCTACACATCAGACAATTTTATAGGAATAAGTTGGTTAGTTTAAAATGCTAAAATGACTCCCTGAGGATTTATGAGCTAAGAATGCTCAGGGGTTTAGTGTCCTGACATCTCTTTAATTAGCGGTCTCCAAGATCTCACACTAAGAAGATGCTAAGCCAGTGCCTTCTGTCATATCTCAAGAGTATCAGAAGGCTTGGAAGCCACAGAGGAAGATGAATGTATTATGTCTGTGAGCTATACAATATGTACAAAGTACATTTTTCTTACTAGTAACAGGTTAGGACTTCTTGCTACCATTCCTGCTTTGATGGTGATGCAGTTCTAAAAGAAATCCTAAGAAAAATCCAGCAAAAATGGGTGAGGTAAATAAAGATGCCGTTGAAAAATACTTGGAGAACAACCCCCAGTTTGCCAAGGAGTATTTCGACCGAAAAATGAGACCTGAAGTGGTGGGAAGTATCTTTAACGTGAACCCTGGAGATGTGAAGGAAGGAGTCAGCTTCAAAGACATGTCCCGTCTGGAGGAGTGTAACATAATTTTTGAGTTGGTAACAGAAATTCAGGATGAGGCATGTGTTATGGAAAAGATGGTGCACAAGGCCCTGCAGAGGCTGGCACAGCTGCTGGCAGCTGATCGGTGTAGTCTGTTCGTTTGTCGTTCCCGAAATGGTATTCCAGAGGTAGCCTCCAGGATTCTTGATATCACTCCAACTTCCAACTATGAGGAGAATTTGGTGAAACCAGAAAATGAGACTGTTTTTCCTCTGGACATCGGGATAGTGGGATGGGTTGCTCATACCAAGAAGTTTTTTAATGTACCTGATGTGACAAAGGTAAGTGACTTCTCTTGGGGAATGGGGTTCTGTGCATTCGCTTCTTCCTGCCCAGGGTTTGAAGTAAAAGTTGTTCCTCAGAAAAATCACAGAGACAAAAATCCAGACCAATAACATGAGAAAACCATCAGCAGAGATGGCTTAAAATCCAGTAGAACCACACAATGTAGCCTAGTTCAGTGTTTTCAGTGTCCTTGTAGTAGTTGTAATGTCAATGACTATAATAATGGAGGAAAATATTAGATTAATAGAGAGTTAAATACCTGAGTTTCTGCTGAACAAGGCAGACTTGTATTCTGTTTTCAGTATGGGCTTGCAAGAGTTCTCTGATATCATTTCATGCTGCCATGCAAGCATCTCTGAATCATTTAATTTGCAGCTTTTGTAATGTAGATGTATCCTTATTAGTATGTGAATGAGGACAGATGAAGATGATGTCAACATACATGTTCAGCTCTATGTCAGCGTTTGATTTCAAATGGGTTTGATTTTGAGTATGTCTGGATCCAGGGCTTTTGTTCAAAACCATCTACAGATGAAAATTATTGAGTCAGACCTGTTCTGACATTTTTGAAGTTCCTGTTGAATCTGCGCTGAATCACCTTCTGTCTTTAAGGTGCTGATAAGAGTTTATTTATTATATTATTTATTAATTAATTTAAATATTTATTATTATTATTTATTACAAATGTTAATTAAAATGGTGAGTGACCTAACAAAAGTAAAACATGCATGTGTGATGTCTGCTTTAGAAACTGCTCTGAAATACATGGGGAAATGTAAACATGCTTTGAATTTTAAGATTTCCTTAAAAATAACTAATCTTGCATCAAATGCTGGCATCTTCATTTCTTTTTAGTCCTATTTTGAAAAGCTGAACATAATCAAATGGTGTTAAGATAATTATCAAGACAACAGTCTGGATTCTCAGTATTTCCTATACAGTCAATTTAAAATTCCAGAATATTTCAGAGCTAGAAACCACTACAGTGACCTAAGCTCCATGTAAATAATCAAAATATTTATACACTGCAATTAACTATGTTTTGCAGGAGGTAAACAAAAATTAGTATTTTTAATCATGCTAAACGTTATAAAGGACTACTTTTAAAGTTCAGAAACAAATATTTATATATGAGAGGAGAACATTCCAATATACAGTAAACTGCCTCAGATGTTAGAAGAAATCACAGGGGCAAGCAGAAGACTGACTGATTTGAGAAAACGGACTGATTTGAGTTCATTTTCAACTGACCACTAATATCTTTTCTTTAATGGCTGCTGTTCTGACAAGAAGTGTCTGATTTATTGCCTCTTACCACCACGTGGAGAGATTGGAGGATAATCCATCCAAGTTCATAAGACTTATTACATGAGAAAAGATCAGGAGGATCAGGGAAGATGTGCCTCCTATCAGACACTGCACTGCTTCTTAATATCATTATGTCAGAGGTGCCCAGAGCAGGGCTAAGCAAATATTTCTCTGTTTGCAATAGGATTTGTTCAAAATTTTGTGACAAGTGTTATTTATATATGCTTAAGTAAGAGAACTTTTCTGTCCATCTAATCCTGCTAGGTGTTTTGTGCTCATGAATTAATTTATGTCAACTGAGTATCTGTTATTCTTCAATCATTCTAAGGTAATCTTTACTTAGGCACCCATTTACTCTTTTAGGATTACTGAGGTCTATGTCATTAGGCACACATTTTAAAATGCAATTCAACTATGGTCACATTAATCTAAATTTGGTTACTAAATATCATCGGAATATTGACAGGTCATTACATAATTGCAAAACTCCCAGAGACTTCTCCGGAATAAAGGTTTGATATTTAAAAACAACCCTAAACTTCTCAAAAAGTCAGGATTTTCATTCTTTGTGTAAAAAAGTCAATGTCCAAGTTCACACTCCTCACACAAGCAGAGCTCCCAATTATGCCACCAGAATTTTTATCTCCATAGCAAACCCAGAACTACAGCTTGAGTCTCTAACATTTAAAGAGTATAATTAGTCCATGGCAGCAGAAATATGCAGCCACTGAAGTCTTTATCACATTTTAGAAAGGATAATTATTTTTCAGTTCACTACATATACGCTTCAGTCAAACAAGATTGTCTGCTACCCAAATTATGAACAAAAAATGACAGGAAGTGTTAAGCCAGAGAAGAATTTTTCCCCTAGTGCCTTGTTAGAATACCAAATGCACAATGATTATTTCTAGTTGACTATAGTACTTTAAAAATGTTATTTCTATCCATTTTTTACTGTTGACACCGTCCATATCCAAACAGCATAGTGTTTTTTAAGTCTTAAGTACATGACAACATTGACAAACACATGGTGTGACATTTCCATGCTTCAGTCATTACCCCTTTATAACAAAAGCAAATGCAATAAAAGATCACAGCAGCAATAAATCATTGAAAAATAAATGACTCCACTTTTAGTGCCTGGTAACCAGTTCTTTAGGGATTATCTCCTTCTAACTGGAAAGGTACCAATAAACGTGAGGAAGCTCCTCATCCTGACTAATGCTCCAGAAAAGAAAAGCGGAGGAAAAGATACAGACCTTTGATAATTAACTTAGTAGTCAGTCTCCTCCCCACAAGATTATGGACCTGTTGACTGTGAGAGCTAATAGTGTTTAATCCAGGATTTAATAGTTGTGAGAAACAGGAGGCCAGGCAGGACCATTACCCTAATAATTTGTCTCATATTATTCACAGTGTATAGCAGATTATGTGCCTCAAATATTACAAAATAAAATAATAGGCTACAAAAAATTTGATGTGTCCATTAATATTATTTTAATATTAACTGGTAACACAGACAACATTATAAAAGAGAGTACAATTACCTTACATTTTTCTCCAAGGCATTATTTACAAATAAAACTAAGAACTAAAACATAATTCTACAAGGTGTATGTTTTTTGGAGGGAATCAAAATCTCACATTCTCAGATTCTGAGAACCAATAATAAAGACTTTATATATTTGCTTCAATCCAAAACCTATTTAAATTATTGCACTGCTCCTTTCAATTCAAAGGTATTTGAAAACAAGGATTTAATTAAGGACTGGAAACTCAAGAAATAATATTATTTGTCTTAGTTGAGTACAAAATTATAAAAATGGTGGGAAAATGTTTCAAAAGAAGTGAAAGCTTTTGGATTAGATCTACAAAGGGTCTGAAATATTTTGATGCTGAAGTAACTAGCCCTCAGTTTTAGAGGTCTTGCACTGGAATTCACAGCCCCCAGTGAAGTGAAGAAACAGGAGACCATGGGAGATTTCAACTCAGATTAAGCAGCCAGAAGAGTGATTGTTGTGGCACCTCATTTAACCACTGGAAACCTATGGTACAAATCAACTTAAACACATCTTCAATTTGCAAGCATTGGTATCATCCCTTTGTAAGCTGATCCAGCTTCAGAACAGCAGCTCTACACTTTAACCCAAGAGTGGGAGAGACTTTAATTCCAGGCCTGTCTAAACTGACAGGAGTTTCAGATTAATGTGGATGTTCTGGTCCCCAGACTCCAGGCTGCCTGAGGTAGCTTTTTGCATGGGAAGAATATGCACTGTAAATGTTAATGTCTGCTCCTCCATTTTATCTTATCTTGATAATAGACACCAGATTGTCAGAAACTCATACTCAACAAATATTAACTGGAAAAATGGAAACACATTCCAATCTTCTATAATGGCAAAGATTTAGTCAATTTACCAGAAAATATTATAATTCAGGAATGAATTCCTATTCATTGTGCCTTCAAGAAGAAAACCCCAACCAATTCTTTCCTTTATTTACTATTCTAACAGGAAAGTTTCCAAAACTGAAGAAAAAAAGTACATTAAAATTAAAAGCTCCCTTTTATCTCATTTTCTTGTTTCATGTGAAAAAGCACTTAATATAATACAAATCCAATTTCAAGAAGTTGCAAAATAGTCACTATATATGGCAAATAACAAGCAGGCATTTCAGTGACATAATTGAAAATTCAACCCCCATGTGCTGTTAAATATGTATTAATGTCTCCTTGATTCAGTTTCAGAACTCTAGCCGTGTTGAAAATAAGAAAGTCAATTAGTTCTGTAATGATAGTAAGTTACATCTTAAAATGAAATTTACATCCCTGACAATATGTAATTTTTGGAGTGTGGACTAAGAAAGGGCCAGGTAGATAGTTAGGATGTGCTTTTTATTTTCTATTCATACTCAATTATATCATTATGAAACAAAAACATTTGTGAGTTGAAATTAGGCTAAGTAGAAGTAAGTAGCACATTAATACCACCTATCAAGTGGTTAAAATTTTGAGACATTTAAGCCAATGCAAGACAATCAGTGGAAGAACAAAAGATCAGGAAGAGAAGAAAACACTGTAGAACTACCAGAAAGAAAACCAGAAACGTGGAGATGATGCCAAAAAATATGTGCAGTCTGAGCTCACCTACTCAAAACAGAACCTCCCACACAATAGGAGCAAAATAGTCATAGCTGCAGGGGTTATGAACCCCTTCTTCCTCTGTGCTTTGCAGGGGGACAGAGGTGGAGAAAAACAGGCATCTGCTGTCTTGGCCCTATCACCTCACCTGCAGGATTAAGTGTTATCCCTTGTGCGTTGGGTCACTCTAGCCGCAGGCAGCAATGCAGGGAAAGCTGCCCTGCAGAAAAGGACCTGGGGGTGCTGATCAGCAGCTGAACACGGGCCAGCAGTGCCCAGGTGGGCAAGAAGGCCAAGGGCGTCCTGGCTTGGATCAGAAACTGTGTGGCCAGCAGGACTGGGGCAGAGATTGCTGCCCTGTACCAAGCACTGGTGAGGCTACATGTCAAATCCTGTGTCCAGTTGTGGGCCCCTCACTACAAGAAACATATTGAGGTGCTGCAGCATCTCCAGAGCAGGGTGACAAAGCTGAAGGAGGATCTGGAACACAAGTCCTATGAGGAGTGGCTGAAACAGCTGGGGGTGTTGAGCTTGGAGAAAAGCAGGCTTAGAGGGGCCTTATCAATGTCTACAAATCCCTGAAAGGTGGGGGTCAACCTCTTCTCCCAACTAACAAATAATAGGATAACAGGAAGTGGTCTCAAGTTGTGCCAGGAGATGTTCAGATTGGATTTTAGGAAACATTCCTCCATCAAAAGGTTGTGCTAGCTAGGCTCTGGTGCTGGCTTCCTGCAAATCCAGGGTATGTTGCATATCTCAGGGCCTATTTAAAGAATTGATCATTGTATAGTAAATGGCTTGGAATCTCAACATTAAATGGAGCTAGTAGGAAATGTCTGCAAATGTACTACAGTTAGGGAGTCAGCAGCAGATTTCTTTTCCATAATTTATCTTTTAAAGCCTATTTTGTGATTTAACTGAGCTGAAAGTTCAAAACATTGTTCTAAAAGATAGTTTGATTCATAAGATCAGGCTCAAGTAGGCTAAGTGTCCACATTCATGTAGTCATGGAAGCACCAAGATGTTCTTCTGGCTCTGGTACTGCAGACCACTTTTCTTGCTTATCTGTCTATGAACATGATTTCTTAGATATTGTGAAAAGTGATTTTCTTTGGAAAAAAGAAAGCGCTTATAGTCCCACGAGAAAGTATTTTTGCAACTCTGTTGGAAATAAAGGCTTCAAAACTCCTGGAAATTATTTATAAAATATCCATTAATGAAAAGCCCAAATCTAAGCACAATGTTTTGCTTGTATATACAAACCATGGGAGACTGGAGTTTTCGTATGTGCTGTGGGAATGCTGCCAATTCATTAGAAGGTATTTTTATCTTTCTGCTTCATACTAGCTAGGCACAGGATGGCTTGTGGTTACTAAACTTTCTGTTTATTAACAGAGACTTGTATTAAAATGTTTCTATCCTTTGCAAAAATTGCATGACCAAAGTGCTTCTTCTGAACACTTCTGATCACTACTGCTTGTACCTTCATTCTGGTGTTATTAAACAAAGTGAGACACAGCAGCTGAATCCTGCTCATTTGGTGTCTACAGATCCCTTTTAAGTGTTCCGAAATCCAGGAGTGTCTGAAATGTTTATTTATTCCTTCACAGCAGAATAGAGTACCCTAAACCCAGGAACCTGGGCCTCACCAGGAACGCTAGATGCTCTTAGTGACACAGGGGGACTACAAAACAGGGTCAAATTACCTGTCTAATTTACTGAATTTTCAATGGCTAAAGCAGTCAGAAGTGCAAAACCTGAAGCTCAAAACCACACCCAAGTCCAGAATGGTTGTGTTGTTTGATAATACATCCCACAGAAACCCGACTATTTCCATGTAATAACATACTTGTTTAGCAGGCTACAGGACAGTATTTGATTCTCACACAGAAGAGACAGATTGCCTTGCATTTTCTCTGGATGTCTGTTACATGAGATGCTCCTATGCCTTTCTCTGAGAAAAACAGAAAATAACAACTTAGGGAGTTGGAAACAGAGAAAGCATCCTGTTTTCACATGGACAATATATTCAGAAGTGGCTACTTTGCCACTTTTGGCAAAGAGAGACTTTCCAGAGACCTAAATGGAGCCTGATACATTGAATGAGATTTATGGGGATGACACAGACTGTCCTTAAGGGAATCAATTCTATGCAAGAGAGCCCAGGGCATACATACAATATTTAAGAGTTACTTCCAGACATTTAATTTGTTTCACTGAAATGCAGCCCTAGAAGGAAATATAAAATGCAAACATAAAAGGTGGACTGCCTAAAGACTATGAAAAACAAGGAAAAAGCCCAAACCCGAATATTTGATGACATAATAAAATTCTGTCTTTCTTGTTAGAGTTGTATACGCTATAAATTCAACCTATACTAGAGGGAAGGGGGGCAAAAGGAAATTAGGTGGAAAAATCTAAATAATGGACAAACGATTTTAGTTCTGCCATTTCCAAGCATTGTCATGCTTGATTTTATAACCTAGAAAATGCTTATTTGTTTGGGGTTTTCTTTAAGCAGCTTTATGTATAATCTCTGAAAGCTGAAGTTCCATTATGTGGCATCCTGCAACATTCTCCAGCCTATCAGCAAGGAAGACACCTTGGGATGCACCACGCAGATGTCAGCTGCCTGAGTAATGCAGTAATGAGTAGCAGCAGTGTTTGCCAGCTCTGGGCATAGACATGCAGTATAAGTGAGTTGAGTGCTCATCTCTGAAGAATTTTGAGTGCTGACATGTTAGCAATGAAATGTGAGGGGATGGAAAAGGCTCTGTGAAGACAGAGTCTGGCTATTTTAGCTGCTTAGTAGAACCATGGCATTTCTCAGTATGCATATATCAACAGATTTCAAACGTCCAACTCATAACTCACCTCATTCAGATGTATTTTCTTAGTAACATAACAAAACACAACAACCCTTGACAAACAGATTTCCCTGAAAATGTTTAAATCCCTTTTTTATTAAATTAAAGAGAACACTGAAGCCTTTGAAGAAAACCCCAAGAATTTTTTTGAATATGAGGAAATAAAACAATTATCCATTGAAGCATGAACTAGCTTCTTGATATTTTTACATTAAAAAAAATTTAAATAATAGCTTTTGCTAAACCCTCCTCAGCATTTGGTTTTGAGGATGAAAATGTAAATATGGAGTATTGAGTTGTGGCTCATTCATTAGTCACATGGCCTTATTCCCACAGGATCACACACTCAACAAAAGCAGCTCTGGTCCTATATCCCATACCTATATCCTTTATTTTCCCCAAAAGAGCCTGTAGAGCTGGGAGCAACAGGGATGGAAGTGTCTCAGACAGGAAAGAATAAGAAACAGGTCAGCTAGGTGAATACTTGCTGGGGATGCTTCTCTGCCATAACATATTTTTATACAGGACAGGAGGTACTTTTAAATATTGTATGAGGGAAATGCATAATGAATTTTATTGAATTTTTTTTGAATTTTGCTGAAATAATTAAATAATAATAAATATTAACATAACTACGAAGTAATTCTCTAAAATGCAAGCCATATATATTAGATTCCCAGTAGTCACAAGATCATACATTTCCCATATTTTTAATTCCTCAGCATTATAATAAAGACCTGCACAAAACTTGGTTTCAGAAGCTATCTTCATAACCAATGCCTCAGTTAAGCTTGTACATATAACTCTGCAAGATCGACTTATGCAATGATAGTGGGTTTTTTTTCAAGTGTTTCAAACAGTGCTCACAGCATTGCAAACATCAGTTACCAAACAAAATGATCATTTGCTCTTGGCATGGTAATTGTCGTGCATTTAACTTGTGATTTTTTTCCCTTTTCTTTCAGAACAACCATTTTTCTGACTTCATGGACAAAAAAACTGGTTATAAAACAGTCAATATGTTGGCAACTGCAATTACACAGGGTAAAGAGGTGCTTGCTGTTGTGATGGCACTCAACAAATTAAATGCCCCTGAGTTCTCAAAAGAGGATGAAGAGGTAAAATGTCACACAATAATATAGCTTTCAGTTCAACAAGTAGTTTGAGTGACTCTATATCTTAATTTAATACTTTTGTTTTATTTTTGATCTTTGTCATTTTTAGGTATTTAAAAAATACCTCAACTTTATATCTTTGATGGTAAGAAATAATCATACATCGTATCTCCACAATATCGAATCACGAAAAAGCCAGGTATAGAAGCATTTTCTAATAAAAATATTTCTTTTTTCTCTAAAACAATTATCATTCCCACAATTTTATATTCTTGCAATCTTATTGAAGTAAGGATACAATCTATTTATTCTTTTTAAAATTTGTTAACAGTGATGCACCTTATAATTTCATTCTGGAATGCCTAGGATTCATATGTTTATGTTTTCTTACTGTTCTGAACATTATCCTCGTTCTCTTTTGTTGTAAATAGATGCTTTTGTGGTCTGCCAACAAAGTATTTGAAGAGCTAACAGATATAGAACGACAGTTTCATAAAGCACTGTATACTATTCGAATGTATTTGAATTGTGAAAGATACTCTGTTGGTCTGCTGGACATGACTAAAGAGAAGGTAAAAACTATTTTTCTTACTTGCTAGAAATTCCTAACATGAAATCTCCAAGACACAAAGTTCCCATGCTTTCTAACTCTTTGGGATAATTTATTTAAAATCTAACAATGCTACAAAGATTACATGCAAAATATAAATATGGCAAAGGAGACAACCAAAATAAACATAAAGGCCAATTCTGAAATAGTTTTTCATATTCATAATTCCATGTAAGAAAGGGTAGAGGTGCAGGTCTGATTATTACTTTAGAAATATCTGCCTGCTAAAAGAACAATTAAGTTGTACAACTATTTAGGGATAAGATTAGCCTGCAATTTGCTGGCAAACATGTCTTGTCTGGAATACAATTACCAATGTTTTCTTAATACTATCTGAAATATGACCATAGTAAACTAAGTAGAAATAAAAATCAAACTGTAATACACAGATGTGATGTTATCTATGAACACAGAACTGATTTGTTTTTTCCTTTTCCCTGTGTATCATTTTCTCAGGAGTTCTATGACGAGTGGCCAATCCGGCTGGGGGAGGCAGAGCCTTACAAAGGCCCCAAGACACCTGATGGACGAGTGAGGATATTAATTTTTCTTTTTATCAAGCTTAAGTTTGACATTGAAGTTCTACAAGTCACCTAGATGTTTTTCTATTTTTATCTAGGAAGTCATCTTTTATAAGATTATTGACTATCTGTTACATGGACAAGAAGAAATCAAAGTCATTCCGTGAGTATTCACTGGCAGATGGTGAATGTGTGGTAATTAGACATTGCTGGGGTAGAATAGCATGTCTACATTGTAGAAATAAATTAATTTCATTGTCTCTCAAAAGGTCACCTCCAGCAGATCACTGGTGTCTTGTCAGTGGATTGCCAACATATGTGGCTGAAAATGGTCTTGTAAGTTCATAGCAAAGTTAAAAACTAGCATTTTAAATCATGCAGTTGTTCTAATTGAACAAAAAACCCCCAAACCTCCCCATCACCAAAATCTTTTACAAAAATACCATGATGCTTCCAGTGCCTTTGGTTCCCAGTGAAATAATTTGAATCAGTATTTGGATGGCATCAGCACAAGTGGTGAAAACAGCAGGATAATTTCCCTCAGATTGTGGTAATATCAGAGGAATAATATGTGTGTCTGATGTCACTTTCCAGGTGTGGTAAAAGTCACAAAAAATGTCAAAGTAAGAAAATCATCACATGCAAGGTTTTAAATTTTTCTTAATTTCCTATATTTTCTTGCATAGACATACATAATTCAAAGTCAGGATGTATGAAAGCTATTGGTAACCCTATAGCAATTTTAACAGAGACCTTAGTACTCAATTATTTCTTTCTGGAAACCCCCATGCCATTTTGAACTGGAAGTGATTTTCTTAAGCATTATGCTTTTGCACTGTGAGACACTGAGGGACTTTGCTACCAACATTCCAAAATGTTAGAATAACCTAACATTGTCTGTTAGAATAACCACATCTAATTTAAGAGGTCTGTTAGCGTAACCACATCTAATTTAAGAGGAACAGTTTTAGTTTCTGTAGCTAGCAAGGATGCTCAATATTGTTAGCTTAGAAAATAAATATTCCTTTAAAAAATATTTGACCAAGTTTTGATGCAAATTATATTCCATTTCAACAATGTGTCATTTTCTTTATGCTGCAGATTTGTAACATGATGAATGCACCAGCAGATGAATACTTCACATTTCAGGTAAATTCAGTAATGTTAATAATTTTAAATTTTGTAGAAAAATATTCTAGTGCTTGCCACTAATTTGTTATGCAGTTGATAGTATAAATAATTTCTCATTTGATTGTGATGCTCAAAAAAAAAAAATTTGTTATATTGCTTATGTCCATAGCTGTAATATTACTTTCAAAGAAATACACATTTCCTGATTTCTGGTTTTCCTACAGAAAGGACCAGTGGATGAATCTGGATGGGTTATCAAGAACGTCTTGTCATTGCCTATTGTCAATAAAAAAGAAGAAATTGTGGGAGTTGCAACGTTTTACAATAGGAAAGATGGAAAACCTTTTGATGAGTATGATGAACAGATCACTGAAGTAAGCTTAATGGGATTAGAGGGTTTGAGGAGATATGTGATGTCAAAAAAAAATATTGCAGTAAGGAGTCATTTTTATATGTCAAAAATTTTTCAAACAGGCCGTATTAACATCTAGCCAAGTGTCTATCTTCCTCACAATGCAGTTTATTAAGAATCTGAGATTTTATCTCGCTTTATAAAACTGAAAATTTTTGAGTGATCATTTACATTCCAGTGATAAACAAAAGATGCTTATAATTTTACTTTTAATCCTTTGACTTTTTAATGATGGTCAGCATCTCCTGAGTAGCAGTGGGTAAGCAGGTATGGGGTGCTGCTTGCCAATGGATGCCAAGCCTGTGACCATGGGAGTTCACAGAGCATTCATAATCACATGCACTCGAGCAAGATAAGATGCTACACAGTGTACCCAAGTCCACCCACTTGACTTAAGCTTCATAAGCCTCAAAGTCCTGTATATAAAATGGGAATATTAATTACTTAATGAGCCAAATGTCATTAGAAGCTGTGAGTCCTAAAAGAACTGGCTGAAGGAAGATAAAGGCCTCTAACAAGTAGAGTGGCACCTTGCTTTTCGAAGGGCACTAAGAAAAATGGGACTTTAAAAAAACTAAGTTCAAATTTTCAGACTCATTCTGTTATCATGGCATCATCTCTGCTTTACTTGACTTTGTTACAGACTCTCACACAGTTCCTGGGTTGGTCTGTTTTAAATACTGACACTTATGACAAAATGAACAAACTTGAAAACAGGAAAGACATTGCTCAGGAAATGCTTATGTACCAGACAAAGGCCACCCCTGCTGAAGTTGAATCTATCCTGGTAAGTTTCTGTCCACAGCCACAAAATTAAAATAGGAAACTTACTACACAAAACCTGAATTTTCTTACTCTTTTTTATTTTTAGAAATACAAGGAGAAATTGAATGCAAAAAGTTTAGAAGAATGTGATCAAAAGGATCTCATCAGGATTTTGGTAAGTCATTAAAATGAAAATTCAGGTAGTGTATTTATATCAGAGGGTATCATAGAAAAGGTTGTGTATGGTTAAATCCTGCTTAGTACAATCAATGTTAGCTATCAGTTCCACAGGCTAGATGGAGTTGATTTAGTAACACATCCTCAATCTCTTCTCTCCTTCACTGCTAGCCATGGGGAAGCATTCTCTCCCAAATGTACATCAAGACACTTGGACAGTCAGAGTTACATGGACATTTTTATATTAATTAACATTTAAAGTGTTAAATTTCTTAAAATATTCATAGGGAAAATGCTGTATCTATAACTAAATTTAATTTATTTAATTCTGAAAATAAAAGAAAGGGATATTGTGGTGAGGCCACTTCCATTGTAGGTAAGAGAATGTAGGTAGGAGTGTCTAGTGGAACAAATTTACTTTCAGATTACTTTTTCCTGCATTTCCACAGGCAGAGAAGTCTAAAGACGGTGACCTGTGACTCCACAGTGACAAAACAGATTTGACCTAATGAGTTCTCTGATCCACTACTCTGCTACTACTAAAACAAAAATGAGTTTGTAGTGCAGTCCTATGGCTGCCTTAGTATTTCAATCTAGAAAGGCATTGTCTTTGGAAGAAAGCTCCTATTTTTGCCCATTTAGTGCACTTCAACAGTCCTAGAGCACATGAATTGGCCTACTTTATCTGAAAAAACCTCAAATTCAGAGCAAAGACGTGCTCTGAATGAAAACACTGAATGAACTTCCACTGTTAATGGATCAAAACAGAGCTAGACTGAAGAAAAAAGGTCAAAATACACACAAATCTGTTGACTTCCAGTACCAACCACATCACATATTTCCTCCTATTATACCACATTTGCTAATGTACACATAGCCATAGGGAAAAGATCTCCTTAAACTCTTTTTAGTTATGTATATGTGCATGCTGGAATGCATTGGTGTTAATGTTTTACTGGCTTCCACACAACAGATGCTCACACAGCTTGCAAGTGGTGAAATAAAAAAACATCAACAGACAGTGTGTAGCTTCACATGCCTTTTAAAGGAAATTTAATTTAGCAGAATGAAAATCTTCAAAAAATAATAGACATTATAAAATTTCTCCATAGGTAGAGCAAAATCTGATTATTCTGATTTTAAATTTAAAAACATAATACTGGCATGAATTTTTAAATCTACAAAAACCAATTTGTTCTTTCAGCATTGTGGAGTCACAAATTCAAAGGTCTAATATCTTCTGCACTGCCAAGGCTACATGCAAGTGCTTTATCCTATTATAAGACCTGGAATCCCAGATAACTAATAGGATAAAGCAGGTGTTTCCAGATCTGATGATTCACCAAGTAATGGGTCTTAAAACAACACTGGTCTAGGTTTCTTTGTCCTTGATCTCAGACCTGCATAGATATAAAGGAAAAACCCAGGGAGAAGGAAAGGGATGATCAGCCTTATTTGTTGAAATATTTGCATACATTCAGTCGTCTTTCATATATTTTCTTTCTCTATAAAGTGAAGATACTTTATAGACTACTGAGGAGGAAGGGAGTAATTGTGATAATATAAGCTATTTCTTGTGCTGCATCAGACTTCCTTGAAGAATTCTTGTTTGGAAGGAACACATTTTTTAAAATAAGATGCTGCTCTCCCTAGGCTTTGAGAGAGATGAAGAGTGTTAGACACCAGCTCGCTAATAGCACTGTTACCAGTTAGACTATTCAGCATGAATCTGTATCATAGATACAAAATAGGCAATTTAATTTAGTTGAGAAAAAGAAGAATGTAGCCTTGAGATCAGGCTAAAAGTGGAAGAATCATGGGATTTTATACAGGGAAGAGAATATCCAAGGACCAATATTTCTAAACTAAGGAAATGTTGAGACGGTTACAACACATTTTGTTGGACTTCAGAGTAGGAATTGCCCAAGGCTTTTATCTACTAATTTTGAGAAGAAAGCCAGCAGTATCATGATTGTGTTTCATAATTTAATACAATTAGTTCATACTGACACCTGAGGCCTTTGAAGACATAGTAAGCATACTGTCCTTGAGCAGTATTTCTACTGAAGAAAATTAAAAAAGCTTTTCCAGCTTTGTTCTTGACAGAAAATCTCTTGGTTTTGATATCTCCTAACAGAAAGAAGAGTTACCTGATCCAAAAGATTTAGAACTGTATGAATTCCGCTTCAGTGACTTCCCTGTTACAGAGCATGGCCTGATAACATGTGGAATACGACTGTTCTTTGAGATAAATGTTGTTGAAAAATTCAAAGTCCCAGCTGAGGTCTGGTTTATTTTTCCTTGTTTATATTTATTTTTAATTAGAAGAAAAATAGCTGGTTTTACATGCTTTAATCTAGAAGTAGGCAATACTAAAATATTAGTGGTATGGTTAACAATCTTCCATTTTCAATGAAACGTATTTTACGTATTTGTCAGAAAAACATAGAATTAATCCTGAATTGTGTAAGATAGGTAAGGAATTAAATCCACATGCATCTATGCAAGAAAAATTTGCTGTTTCCATGTTTAATTCAATGAAAAACATTTGTTTTCAAAGAACTTGCAAAATTAAGAATTTCATAGTATATTCTAGTTATTTAAAGGGAATTCCTTTGCTCTGTTTCAATTAACAGCTGTCTGCTCCATTTTGTTCCCAACAGGTCCTTACAAGATGGATGTACACAGTCAGGAAAGGTTATCGGGATATCACTTACCATAACTGGAGACATGGATTCAATGTGGGACAAACAATGTTTACTCTGCTGATGGTAATGTTGCTAATATTAACCCCAAATTCATTAACTAGTATTCTTTCAACTCCAGATGGAAAATTGAGGAAGACACACGCTCAGAGTTATCTGTTTTCTTTTACAGACAGGAAAAATAAAGAAATACTATACTGATTTAGAAGCCTTTGCCATGGTTGCTGCTGCTTTCTGCCACGACATTGATCACAGAGGGACCAATAACTTGTATCAAATGAAGTAAGTATAAGTGATGAAATATATGGAAATGTACTCCCTTTAGTGAAAAACAAATGTTAAAAAGTCAAAACTTGCAAAAATACAAGGTATCTATTCCATACTTATCTGGCATGAATAAATGATTATACTACAGAATATTTCTGCCCCAGAGCACTTCAGGCACTGAAACACAAAGACAAAATGCAAGGGCAGACTCTTAGAAGGATCTCCTGAAGCTGCAATCCATTTTCAAGACTCTAGCTTTTAAAAACTCTAGCAATGCTTGGATTGTAGCAGACAGAGCCTCATGCTCATGAGGACGCAAAGAAATTAGTGAAGTAAATTAAAATCCATAATTGGATTGCTTTTTCAAGACAGGGCAGAAGCACTTTTCTGGAAAGTGATTCAAGATGTGATATAGACAAGGGCCAGTTTAGAGGGAGACAGAATTTTTTGCTCTGTTTTTCACTGTCTAATTTGACAATTTCAGTTGTTCTTCCCCACACGCAGCTTCCTGATATAGGTCCTTTCCTGAGGTGTAATCTCCTATGTTATACAAAGTCTGAGTTAACAAGCTTGAGTTCTACTGCTGGGTCCACAGGCCCGGAAGTTAAACATCATGAGGTTCAAGCTTTGCAATTCATGCGGTAATATGTTCTGAGAAAATAGTCAACAGGATTTCTTTGTGATTTTTACCTTGTTTGTTATGAAAAAAATATTGAAATTTTAATATTAAATTTTCCTTTGTATTAAAACATAATGTATCATGGTGAGACTCACTCTTCTCCTGAGGAGTGAACATCCTACCATGTAGTATTTTATGTGATTTGTGTGGGCTTGTTTCCATGTGCTAGCCAGAGAACACATTTCTCAGAATGTCATGTGTATCAGAAGATTACAATTTTCTGGCTAGTTTCCACCAACTGTATCTCCAGAATGACTGATCCTACCCGTCTGACCCTGAATCCACTGCTCACATCTCAGCCTTTTCAGCCTGTGTGCTGGAGCAGTGACGCAAAGGGATTTTCTGATTATTCCCAGGGATTCTCCAGGTGACGTAGGAAAGAGAATGACAGATGCTGATTCTTATTCAATGGACTGCCTCTCATCCAAACAAGTTTAAGGGGGGCTGTAGTGGGTTGGGTTTAAATCTTCCCACTGTGGACTTCCCTAGATGAAAGCCCTCTACATGAGGTCATATGCAGTAAAGCTATTTATAGAACTCACCAGGCTTTACCACGACAGTCCTAAACACATCAGAAAACAGGGGTGCAATGTAGCAATCCACTTTGGGTTATCTGGGAAACAGAGCTACAAACCAAGGCAAAAAGGAGGAAAATACACTTCCAAACATGTAGAACTACCTGGAGCCCATGTAAGTAGGATACTTCTCCCTTCATCTCACAACCATAATCTGATGCAGAATTTCCTCTTTTTGAAGCTTAGTTCAATGTCAGGGGAACGCTTTAAGACCTGTGGTAAAACAGGTAGAACAAACCTGAGCTATCAGGACTTTTGCTGTCCATAAAAAGGCAATTCTGAGGGAGTGAAGTAGCCCAAGAGCACTAGAGGAATTAAACTCCCTTATATTGTGTGGTGCAAAACCAGCACATTCTTTACTTCAGACTTAAGTTACAGTTAACTAGAATCCCAGGGCACATGGCCCAATCATTACAGATGTACAAGAGTTCAAAAGCCATGCCACAGAATAAACACTAAAAGATGGATAAAGGCTACTTTTAAGGTACATAAAAGGAGCATAGATTAAACAAACAGCAAAACACGCAGGACAAAATGAAGGCATATTTTAAATACCAAAGTTTTTCAGTTTTGAGGCATCTAACAATGCCTTTGACTTTAGTGGGCACTGAACACCCAGTGCTCTCCAAGTTCCATCATTACTCAGTCACAAAAATGAAGGGAAGTAAGTTGGATTTTTTTTCTCTGCATCATACCAATCACTAATTTATACAGATTACACTACCATACCAGTAATATGAAACTTGAATAAAAACTATTGCCTTCAAATTATGTACATATATTATACTCTAAAGAATTGTTTGTTTTTCCACAGGTCAGCTGCTCCCCTGGCAAAACTTCATGGCTCTTCCATTTTGGAAAGGCATCACCTAGAGTACAGTAAAACCCTGCTGCAAGATGAGGTACGTCATGGACCTTCTGTTCACACCAATCAACACTGAAGATCCAATTAATTCCCAATGTTCCAAATTTCACTGGGTCTCATGCATTTCTCTAGGTCCACATAAAAATGCTAAAATTCAGAAGTTTAAGACAAATTCTTATGCATTTTCCACTTTTAGAGAAACGTCAGTGAGTCTGTCTGGAACAGATTCACCTCAGATAGAAAAGCTTCTCCTCTGGGCCTTGCTCACACTCTTCAAGTTTTTTCTGTTTGCACAAAACAGCTGATACTGAAACCAAAGCAGAAAATCTTATATATATCACACACACACACAAAGTCTTGTCATTAAGCGGCAGTGCCTGGTTTATGAGGTCTGAATCCAGCTGCATGCTCTGGCAGCTGAGGAACAAAAGATGTCCATGGAGAGGCCCCTTGCCCTCAGGCCAAGACCTGCCCCCCACCCTGCCTGGTTAACGGGGCCGGCAATGGCAGGCCCGGCCGCAGCTCCATGGCCGATGTTGCTGCATGGCGCAGCCGTCCCCAGCTGCCCTTCCCAGAGCGGGGGTGACGCTCCCGCCGCAGCTCCATGGCCGATGTTGCTGCATGGCGCAGCCGTCCCCAGCTGCCCTTCCCAGAGCGGGGGTGACGCTCTCGCCGCATCCCCAGGCTCAGCTGCCCCTCAGGCCCTGCTCCTCCACTGGGCACCGGCCACCCTGCCCTCAGCGGCACCAGGCTCTGGCCCGACTGCTGCACAACATGCTATTTACACTCTCTGCCATGTGTTTTAGAGGGTGGTTTAACAGCGGGGCATGCACATATGCACCCTTTCCATTCCTTGTTTGCAGAAGAAGGGCAGGCACCCACTTCACCCTCATTTTCCACTTCTAATCCCTGTGGTGATGCTGTTGCCTGACCTCATGAGGCCACAGAATAAATCCTTACGCTAATCAGTAGCACTATGTTAATAAAAAACCTAGAAGGTTTATGATATGAAAACAAACAAACCTTTTCCTTTATTGATGGTGATGTGCTTTTTCAAACGTGAGATGCCAGGGACTGACTCTTGCTCTCAGGCAGAGCAGTTGACAGGACCTCTGGAGGCTCGCACCAGCAGCGTCACTGTGCCCTGGCTCACACAGGCCTTGTGTGTCTGATAAAGAAAGACATAAAACCAAAACACTTAGAAAAATGCTGTATGATGGTCTCATTCCCTTTGCCTGAGGAAAAGGACATTGCATGCACCATGGTAGGTCCCACACACTGCTGCAGGCAATTGTGCTAACCCAGTTTAACAGGAAGAAAAGAGGAACTGGGAAGCTTTAAAAGTCAGGAAAATTAGGTTAATGGAATGTGAATTTTTAATTTTTATAATTATTTTAATTTAAGGACTGTAGTTGGCCAATTTTGTCACCCTGTTTTGTGAGATAATCTGTATAGTACAAACTGAAGACAGTGTTATAAAAGGAATTGAAATCCTAAACTTTCCACCTTGCAGAGTTTAAACATCTTCCAGAACCTAAATAAGCGCCAGTATGAAACCGTTCTACACTTATTTGAAGTTGCAATAATAGCAACTGACTTGGCTTTGTATTTCAAGTAAGTACTAAATTCTGTATAACTTCCTACTGAAAAAAATCAGTCCTATTGAATGTATAACTGTAGCTTTTAGTTGTGTATATGCAGCATACTAAGATGTTTATATGCAAAGCACAGAGCTCTATTTAACATTGTCGTTGAGTCAAATTCTTGCAAAAACCAAGACATTCTTAGTTTGATTATAAGCTTTCAAATTAGAGAATGCATGAATGTATATAATACTTAATAGGTAATACATTTAATAGGTCATTCCAATATACTTTTAGTTATAGCAAGCACTGTATTCCAGAACTGTGGATTCAGTAGCCTAATTGTAAGGTTGTGTGCATGTGTGACATTTAACATACCATACAACAGATACCCAGAGTAAGCAGAAGCATACTGAAAATTAAAAAAACTGGCAAATATCCACTGATCCCAGTGCTAAATATGGAAAGTCTCCAAGGGTCAAACAATCAATTCGGTTTTTAAGTTAGCGAATTAATGTGCTTTAATAATGGGTATCCTCCTTAAAGATATGTGGAGACTTTTGTTTTATGACTGGGACAATTTAAAGTCAGAAGACAGGTAAAAATTCAGGAAATTGTTTAATAGCAGTTAGTAAGATTTAGAGAACAGTAACTCCATTATTTCATTAATTCAAAACAAAAACTAGATTTATGAAGCAATAGCAAGACATAGTTCATAGTTTGATAGTTTTTTTCAGTCAGGTCTTAGTAACTCTTAGGATTCTTGATGGGAGGGAGTGGCAGAGCATCTATTAGTATTTGCTTCCCTTTTCCCAATTAAGTATGTTACAGGAAGTAATAAATATGTAATGCTAAAAAATGAGAATGTCACCTCAAAGAGTTTAATCTGAAAAGGTAGGAAATTGTTTCGTTGTCAGGAACTCTGACATATTATTTCACATGCCAGTGGTATGTAACAAAATCAAAGTGTCTAGGATACCTAAAAAGTTTGAATTCAACAGCAGGAAAGTATTACTTTGATACTACTATGACTAGGAGGGTAATTGAGAAAAGCACAAATATAATAAATATTATTTTATATTTTATTTTTAATGCAGGAACTCACATTTGGTAATATATGCTTTACTGGTTTGTTTTAACAGGAAAAGAACTATGTTTCAAAAGATTGTGGATGCAATTGAAAAAATGGAAACAGAAGAGCAGGCAATTAAGTATATATCCATTGACCCAACGAAAAAAGAAGTCATCATGTAAGTGGTTAACATTTTACTCCTTATTCAATCAGTTATCTAGGACTAGATTTTAAAAGAATTTGGACCCCTTAACTAGCAAATCTGGACTTAGTGCTATTGTCCAATGATGAGCACAACCATGATTTTAATTTAGAAACTGATGCCTATAATCTCCTTCAAATGTGCAAAATAGTAATTCATTTGGCATCATAAGTTCCTTAAAACCTAGACATTTTATTTTTTTATAATCATCCTAGCACTGGATAGTTAGGGTTGGTGGGGACCTCTGGAGATCATCCAGTCCCACCCCTCTCCCAAGGCAGGGTGACCTAGTGCAGATTACGCAGGAACTGGTCCAGGCAGGTTTTGAATGTTTCCAGACAGATGCCACAACATCCCTGGGTAACCTGTTTCAGTGCTCTTCTACCCTTAAGGGATATTTGCTCTTCCTCATGTGGAGTTGGAACTTCTTGTGGTTTAGTTTATTGCCATTGCTCCTCATCTTGTTGATGGGCAGCACTGAAAAGAGTCTGGTACCATCTTCCTGACACCCAAAACTATACTCTTGTTTCTGTTTTTGTTTTCAAAGGGCTATGATGATGACTGGATGTGACCTGTCTGCAATAACCAAGCCCTGGGAAGTGCAGAGTAAGGTAGGTACTTTTGAAGTAGACAATACTGCATTTACTCTCTGTTTTATAGTCCATTTGGTGCATGATCAATTTAAAAAAATTAACTTATTATTGCTTCCAGAAAAAACCCTCTACATTTCTGTCACTTACACTGTGAGTGTAAGTGGTCAATGATATCTCAATCACTCTACAGTTGTCAACCCTTCTTTACTTGTCCTTCTACTAAAACAGGCTACCCTTAAATATCACTCAATTTTTTCTTTGCTAGACAACTTTTGCTACTTTCCAGCTATTTTTAAGGCACATATTTAACAACAGTATGGTTTGAATTGTGTCTATTCTGTAGTTCTTGGCACCATTGCAAAGCAGCTTAAACACACTAAAATTCTGTAATACAGAGTGGTACGTAAGTACTTCAAGTACTCCAGTATTTATTGAGCTGAAGCTCATCACTTAGCCTTACAGGAATATGTTTTAACAAAGCATAATCAAAATACAACTGCAAATACTTGTTCTAAGTTATACACATTACAGGTATTACAAAACTTTATTTTTCTAATACTGCCTTGTTTCTGTTGGCAATAATCTATTATTTACTCAGCATGCATCAAAATATTGCTACTGATAATTTGCTGGGAAAAGCCTTAAGTACAGCAAATAGTGTCTGTAGATTTTATCACGTTTTCTGGAAAGCCTTGTTTTATTTATTTAAATGTACTATTTTCTGCTGACAATTCCACTGAATTGTACCTCTTCAGGTTGCCCTCATGGTTGCAAATGAATTCTGGGAGCAAGGTGACCTGGAACGAACTGTGCTGCAGCAACAACCTATTGTAAGTACTAAATAATTTCACTGTGTTAGGGTTAAATTAATAATTTAATAATTAATAATAATTGAAATTAAATAATTTCACTGTGTTAAGCAATATTAACTGTTATGAAAACATTAAATAAATAACCATGAACCATGACGCTTATGAGATCACTATACCAAAAAGCATGATATCTCCATATTCTAAATTACTGCTCTTTTGTTCTAGCCTATGATGGACAGAAACAAAGGAGATGAACTACCTAAGCTCCAAGTTGGTTTCATAGACTTTGTGTGTACATTCGTGTACAAGGTAAGAATTTTGTTTTGTTTTCTTGTTCCAGCAGTTCTGATGGCACAGTTAGTGATAAGACATTGCAGTAAAAAATTCTAGATGGCAGCAGTACTCTTGCTCACAGGGTGAACCACTATCACAACCACCATAATTTTTCAGTATTTTGTTGCATCAAAGAATTGTTCCCATAGAGTAAATTCAAGAGATGTGAAGCAAATTCATCAAAGAGGAAGACCCCAGTGAAACTTCAGGGTGCTGAGGATTTGTTATTGCCTGGAAAGACTGAGTTACAAAGTCCAGCTTGCTTCTTCCTAGTCCCATTTAATATAAGCAAGCAATGTGGACAGTTACAGAAAGCAGTTAATAACACAGCAAAGGGGATAGGAATATGTAATATTTGGGACATGTAGATATGCTGTTTCTTTTGTAAGGCACTGAAACATCTACATTCTTAGTCCTTGTCTAGTTTTTAATATTATCCAAATATATCAGACAAAAACATGATGTTATTTTTTAACATCTTCAGAAATATTCTCATCTGCTTGGAATATATTACAGGATAACAGACTTTTTAATTGTATCCTGATACTGATAATCTTATGATAAAATATAATGTATCCCAGTTGTATTATAGGAATCAGGCTATCATATGTGGGATTAGGGAAGATATTAAAATGTGCAGCATATAATTACAATATTTTCCTAACAGTCTATGTGCACAATAGGGCATTATTATCCCAACACATTAGTTCCAACAATATGCCTTGGAATTAGATGCAATAGAAAAATTAAATGTTCTCTCAACAGTATTTCCACAATTTCAGACTTAACAATTAATCAGTGCTTACAAATTTCTAATTTACTAATTTCAATTGCTTGTACAGGAATTCTCGAGGTTTCACAAGGAAATTACACCTATGTTTGATGGTCTTCAAAACAACAGGGTTGAATGGAAAACACGAGCTGATGAATATGAAGAGAAGATGAAAGCTATTGAGGAGCAAAAGAAAAAGGAAGAAGAAGCAGCTGCCCAAAAAGGTTAAGTAACTTCTTAGGTTTTCATTTACATATATTTTTATGGCAGCCAACATATTCTCTCTCTCTCTCAAATTCACACATGCAGTGCAGTTGTGCAATATTAAACTTTATGCTATTGGTATGCAAGTTCTGAATTAGCCAAATTAGGTTTATCTTTATTTGAAAGAGAAGTAACCTTTAAAGACTACACAAATCCAGTACACTGACCTCATTTTCTGAACTGCAGAATTATATAATATGACCACCACAAAAGTGAAGGGATTGTAACATTTCTTCTATCTAAAGACTTAAAACTGAATGTAATTAAACCCTTGCTTATCTGAAATACAAGACATGTATCAAAATTCTGGGTGACATCAGCCCCCAATGAATTCAGGTGCTTAGTTTTCAGTTGAAAATGAAAAACATAAGGGAACAGATTATGCATTTGGAACATAAAAAACCAGTGCCAATCCCCACTTCTCTTCCAAGTCTAAGATAAAGCTTTTGGCTCTAGTTCCCTCCACCAGTTTCTTGGCTGAAATACACTCTCTCATATAACAAATTCCACATTAATCTTCCAAAGACAGACCAAGTCCTAAAGTTGGAAGCATGGTTCTGCATGGCATAACCTAGAAGAGAATCTGATTTTATAGAAACTTGAAACCTGTCACTCAAGTGTAAGAGTGAAATGAGTCAGTTACTTTTCTTCTTTGTATTGCATGTGGAGCAGCAGGTCTACAGCTCTGCCAGTTGACAGAGACAACTGAAAAGGTTCAAAGATGAAAAAAAACCCATGTGTGCTTAAAACAGTATGGTCAGCTAGTCTGAAGAAGAAAATTTAGCTTACTCTGTGTTTCACACATCTTTAAAATATAAAACAGTACCGAATAATTTATTTGTTAATCAGTATCTGTGGGAAATAGGTGAGTATTTTTCACATTTCACACAAAAGAAGCCGTCAAGTTACTGTCAGTGTGTGAAATTGTTATAGGCTCCCACAAAATTGATACTAGGTTGCAATAAAAATAAAAGTAAAAAAAAAAAAAAAAAAAAAAAAAGTTGTTGCAAAGTGGTTTAAGAAGTAATGTAAGTTACATTATTTAATCAAAGCAGATTTTTGAAAGAGTTTAATAGAATGAGTCAAATATTTTGGTCGGCTCACACCGTGATACTACTTACGCACATTTTCGCAGAAATTCCACCATCCTACTTGCTCTCAAATTTATTTTCAATTACACTTTCATTTTTTTGAAATCATATAATTTTATTTAAGATTAATTTATTGCTGAGAACTAGCTAATTGTCAGTATGAAAAAGGTACTTTTTCCTTACACTGGAACATAACCATCTGAACTTTACAGAAATACCAGCTAAACAAAATAAAACAAAACCTGGGGCCTCCTTACATAACTTCAAACCTCCTTAGACATTTGCTTTCTCACAAAGAATACTACCAAAAAAAGTTACCAAAGTCATATCCAATGCTCCTAAGTATAAGCTTCTTAAATAGAAATTAAATATTCAATTTAGGAAGAGTCAGTTATTTCTACTCTCACTTGGAAGTTACAACCATCCTACATCATTGGTATTTGGAATCACTTAAGTCATTGAATTAAGAAGTGTTTTCATTGTAGGAAAATAGGAAACCTTACACAGGCAAGCATGGACAGACTGATTTACAGATGCTAAGGATCTGGCCTTTGCATATCATAATTGGCAACACAAAACAAAAGGGAATTATTCTGCATCCTTTAAAAACACGCACTGGAATGAGGCCATGGACATTTGTGAAGAACAGATCTGACCCTGTCAAATCAAGGCCATGTAAATATATGGGTTCATTAAGTCAGTTCATACAAACAAAGATTTGATACATGCTGAACCATGGTGGTTTCTCTAGAACACACTGACCTGGCTATTCTTAGCCATTCAGTAGACACAAAATAAACATGTTTGCTGAACCACTACAGTGGAAAGTTCAGAACTGAAGTAAAGCAAAATACAGTATTAAAATGAGAAAATCAAATACATAGTTAGTAACATAGTGTTGATTATATCCACAAATTACAGAGGGTAGGACACTGATTATGTGACATGTTTCAATGCAGGTGGAAAGGGTCGAAAATGACCTAGTAACATGGTGATCCACAGCTTTCAAATGTAAGTTTTAATTCTAATATTGGTATCTTACCTTAAGTGAATCTGGAAATGCAGTTTATTACACTGAAAGAATCTTAACTATGACCAATGAACATCTGTGGCATCATTTGAGAGAGAGTAACAGAATCAGTAGCTATAAATAAAAACATGAGCAGTGCCTCTCTCTCTCTTAATTAGTATTTACAAAGGGATTCATACAGGGTTGGAAAAAGGTTTATGCAGTTAGGTCAAATTAAAGTTTTTGTATCATCTGCTTCAAAAATAGATTCACAGATTATATTGATTCAAGAGTTTCTTTCTTTTGCATGGCTTGCATACCTCAGTTTTGTATGTGTGGGACAGTCATATATTTAAATACTGAAACTTTCCAGTAAGAGTGGTTCAGTGTGTGTTTGGTCCCTTGAGAAATGTTGGTATCAACTCCTACACTATGTACACATATGTATATATAACGTGTCATTGTTTCTTATTCCAATATCCCAGACAAGCAGTGAAATTTCAGACAGCCAAACATACATAATATGCATAAAATAAAAGCAGCACTCCATAATAAGGAATTAGAGCAGCTAAAATTAACAGAAAATACTCATTTTACTTTCCTTCCTTGTTTTTTAACAGAAAGAGCTGCTGGAGGTGGTGGAGGTGGTGGTGAAGAAGGAAAATCCAAAACATGTGTAGTTTTGTAATTCTTTGTCTCAGACACTGTTCCTGCTACAAGAAAAGACATCTAGAAAGAACTTCAATGAGCCCCAGTGGAATTCTGCTTTGCATAGAATAGTATAGATCAATCTCTTAATCCTCTTAAACACTTGCCATTTGTTGGAAATAATTTTTAATGGATTAAAAAACCGGTTACAATTAAAAACTGGAAAAAATAATGGTACAAAATGAGTTAACTGTGTGCTTTAGGTATTTTTTCATGTCACTCAATTCACATGCACTACTTTTATTAAAATATGTAACTTCTACACACTGTCCAGAAAAAATATAAATAATTTTGACTGATATTATATGAAATTACTGAATGAAACCTAAGATGTAAAATTCAAACCAAAAATTGCAATATTTGTAACTTGGATATTTAGATTTTTATATTATGTGTATTTCCTTAATCTGTAATTCTGTCATTTTCCTTCACTCTCAATACTATATAAAGTCCTAGAGTATAACATTTCTTTCACTTTAGGAATGCACAACTCAATTCCCTAGCTCTTATCTATAAAAAGCACGCCCGTGGTACACTGTATTTTTTCCAAAATTACCAATGATAAGTCTGTAAATAATAGTCATTGTAGACTTTTGATCATATGCAAATGGCTCTCCCACAGTTACTAAACTGACAAGCTTTTATTGTAAAAATCTAAAATAGCAGACCGCAAACATTATACTTTACACACAAGTAAAAGTTTACTAAGATACACCAGCATATCTACAGCAGGATCTGCCTTCAAGGGCATTTTAAAAGGCTCACGTACTCCCAGTGCATCTCTTTCAAAATGCAAAAAATTAAAGTATTTGAAAACCAATTAATGGGCATCAATTAAATCTTCTGAGGGAGAGCAAAGCAGAAGTAAAGCACATCAAAATTCCCATTACCTGTGTTTCTACAACCAAGCAGACAGACTGCATACAAATTAGCTCTTCATGAGCACTGATCCTCCTCCCCAAGCCTTTGGAACAAGTCCAGTCCATACCTGCCACTCGGGAAGCCAGCTCCTCCTACAGATGGAGGAAGGCAAATGGCCACTATGTTAGGCACAGGCCTGAGTATTCACTGGAACCAGTTTCAAATCTAAGGAGATGGATGTCAAAGGCAACTCCTGCAATAGAGAAATTCAACATTCAGACTCAATCCTGCCACTTTTCCTGCTCCTTTGAACAAAGCAGACCCACACTTTTTTTTCCCCCTGAAGGACCCTCTGTATCCATACGGAAGGAGAATGAGCAATTTGCTCTTTATAAACCTTTCTAAGAATGCTCTATGAACAGAGATACTGTGTACATTTATCACTCAAAATTAAAGGAATCCACAAAAAACTCCAAACACAACATTCTGACTTGTAAATGAATCAAATATTTTATGCAAACGTTATGACATAAAACTGGGTATAACCTTAGTTTCTGTATTAAATGCCACTGCTAAAGAAAAGCATTTCAAGGTTGTCTGATAATGTAATTTTATTTAAATTGTATTAAATTATGTATTTAATATGTATAGTGTAACTTTTTATAACTGTATGTTAAAGATCCAAAGAGAAGCTAGTTACTCAGAACATATACTTAATATGCAATACTTGAAGCCACAAATATAGCAATGCAGTCGACAAAAGCCCCTTTGGGCAAGTTGCACACGTTTAAGCAGATTGCTGCAGATTGGATCTGACTCTCAGCCAAGCTTGCAAGATGACAGAGAATTAACCTTTAAATCCCCCTTCTTACCTAAAGAAGCCTTCATGCAAGGATACATTTATTTGTTACTCAAGGACGCCCTAGATATGTCCTTGTACTGTCATCTATTATGTAAGTACAAAATGTTTAAAATGTAATTATATTAAGTAATACTTGTAAATATAGTTCTCAACGTATTCATATGAGTGCATGTGAAATGTTCATTAATACACTACAACCATCTCTGCTGTTATGGTGTCCAAATCAAACACTTACTAGAAATACTTTCTATACCTACAGTGAGAAGTACTTATCAAAAATATATTTTATACAACATTAACTTCCTCAGATTAACATGAAAACTTAATTTTAAAAAGTCTGACCCTCATATCCAAAGTAATTTTCACCAGACAGAAAAAATATTAGCATGTTTATTTATATATATAAAATATTACCTTTTCATGTGCAGACTGTTTCTTTGAAAACATTTCTGAATGAATGTTTAAAGATGTGCTGCAATTCAAAGAGTAAGATGAATCCAGTGCGTTTTTTTAAGCAATATACATGCTTTATTTGTATATTTAGGATTACACGTGAAAGAAGGATTAACATTCAATCAATGGGAAGGAGATCAGAAGCCACAGATAACATAAAAGTCACGTACATCTCCAGTAGAAAGCCACATGTTATTTTTTATTAAAATATGTTATTTTTACACCAAAAATTTCACCAACCAACCAGATTTTTATAGATGGAATTGCAAGACACATCACTTTACAACTAAAAATTAAAAGAAAGTCACAATAAACAGAACTTTTTAAAGGAGTAGGAGAGATTTCACATATGGTTTACTTAATTCAAGTAGAACACATATTTGACAAAATCTGAGCTTCTCCAATAGCATTTGAAAATATTTACAGAGATTAATACCCAAATATTGAAGTCTAAGTAACCAATAAATTTAAGGCTATTAATTCTTGTTTAATAAATTAAAAATATAAATATATTAAAGTGTATGGCTTTAAACTACTCACAGAATCTTACAAAATGCTCCTTTACAAAAATCTGGCAATAACTGAAGTTTGGGATAAAATAAAAGCAGTGAACTTCCTTGTTGTAATGTTAATAAACTATATTCTGGTTTGTTTAAGTTTGGGTGCCATATATATTTTGCACTGAACTGAAAAAATTATTTTTCTCGTTTCAAGAGTATGCAGCCTACTACAAGAAACAGAAAGTTTTTAGATTTGAAGCCTTCTACAAAGCAAATCCACCCAAATGGTCCATATGAGTGACTGTAGAAAGGGTATGCTGGCAGACAGGTGTCTCTGGAGAATTATGACTGGATTTCCAGACTTCCATCTTGACAATTCATGAAGAAAAACAGACTACATCAATTGCAAATTTTAGAGAAATAAATCTTGAAAATACTCATGAAACTCCTCTTCCCTGTAACAACAACAAAAAATAAAAGTCAGAAAGTTCTGCTTTGGATTTGTACCTAGGAGATAATCTTTGAATAAAAAAGTTTTAGCAAACTTCTGATTAGAATTGTAGAAGGTACAGATAATTTTGACTTACTCACTGCATTCCAATACCCTTCACATTTCCCTGTGTGAGCTGACCCTTAGAACCCACTGCTAAGACAATAATGGTATAGAGGGGGTAGGGCAGCAGTGGTATGGTAGTGGCTTAACAAAGGTTTCCTCAGGAGTTGGGTATGTCTCCTCTTTAAAAACACATTTTTAGGTCCACTGTGTGGAAAGAGATTTGACATAACCTTTTATGTGTGAATACTCATTGAAACACTCGGGACAACTCTGTCTTTGCAATTCTGAATGGACCCTGCATGCTTCAGTAGCTGCAAGTTCACTACATCAAACTAACCGTGATTTTTCATCTGCTTCTCGTAGAGAACCTTTCCAAGAGTCAGCTTCTGAAGGACCATCTTCAGCATTGCTGTTATCTGAATCTGTTCAAAAATTTAAAATGTTTACGAAATAAATTTTAAAATAATTCATCATTTTTAAAATTAGATGGTATATTGCTAGAAGCAATGTTTAATTGCAGCCATGAGAATAAACAGAACACTTTCCATAAAGTGAAAATGAAAATTTTTTGCAATGTTAATTAGTGTAGTATCAAAAAGATTCTTAGGTATCACAAAACAATGTTTTGGTCAAACATAAAAGCAACCATGTCAAAATAATGATCTTGACACAACAGAAACATAGCATTTTTTCCCTAAAACTAAATAATTACAAATACTGACTTACAAAACAGTTGCAATTTATGATATTAGATTATTAATTACCTTGCTTAATTGATAGTTCTTATCAATTGTGACTTATCAGTGAAATTATAAGAAAACACGGATTATTTCATAACTATTTTATATTACTACACAGGAATTTGATGTAAGACACTCCACCCTCCAATCCCCGCCCCACCTCTGAATCTTCCAATAAGTTTCCTGACAAAACAAATACTTTGGGCATAGTCCCAATCATAAGAAAACTGCTTCAGGTCTTCCTGTATCTAACTGGGAAGGCCTAGGGGGTAAGGACATTCTTAAAAATGTATAGCAGAGCAGAGCAATCAGTGAAATCACTTCTAGACAGTCCGCAACAAGAACAGGCATGACCAGGAGATGGGGCCTGTCTCACCAAAAAGGAAACTGGAGCCTGGACTCACTGAGATACAATCAGTGACTGGATGCATACCTGCAACAAGTAGGTCTCTGAGGTACTAGAGGTGGTAGTTGGAAAAGACATTAATTAAAGCCTAGGATATATTTAAAATCTTTTTCTTTTGAGCAGAGTACATATCAGTATAACTCCCTAAAGGAAAATGTAGCAGTTATTATATCAGAAAAATACTATCTTTACACAGTACAGAATACACAGCATGAAATTATTAACAACATATCTATTTTTGCACCCTCTGCTCTTTTTTGGAACAACCTGACCTCTCATTTTTCTGGTTATTTCCATTCTGTTATCTGCCCACATTTTTATTTTTTGATTAAACAATTTCCTGCTTAAAATTCCCTACACTTTTTCTCAAAGATATGTAAGTCATTCATTCAAACCTTCTCTATTCTCTATTTCTGCTTGTTTCAGACAGCATTCTTATCATATAAAGTATTAAAACAGACAGCTAATAAACCTAAGATCAATGACAACTGTCTATGATTTATACAACTTATTACAAAACCATAAAGGATATTAAAATACCTTTATCAGAATTATCTGAATCGTCTGAAGAAACCTGATCTGTAAACACCAAAACAGAAAAAAAAAGATAAATGGCTTATGGTTTTATCTGTTATCTTAAATTGTTTACAATTCTATCACAATTTATTACACTAAACATGTGCACATACATGCACACACCACATTCAAAGAGAGCAAATACTGAAATAAAAGGATTTTTTTGCACGAGTGCAAAGGTCATCAGTTTGCGCCTAATTATGTCAACCCAAGATCTCTGGTGTAAAAAAGGTTATCTAATATTTCCAAAAGGCTTTCAACCCCAAAGCCTCATGGAATGAAATACTTCACAACCCTTTCCAATATGCAACATCCTATGCTTGCACAAATTTCCCTTGCAGTGCATACTTTTCAAAAGGCTGTCCCTCTCTGTTAAATAGAAAAAGATGAATTTTTTCTCATCTAGGAAATTTTACCTAAGAAATGTACCTTTTTGACTACCTGTGTTGCAGTCAAGAAAGTTACATATCTGTATGTATAACTAAATGTATTTATATATAATTATAAGTCTCTATCTATGCATTTGTAGCAAATTAACTAAGGTTCAATTAACCCATCTGAGTATTTTAATAACTGAAGTTTTAAAGTCTAAATTTACCTTTACGGTTCTTTTTTTTGGACTTCTTTTTTGCTGAACGAGACAATTTTGTCTTCTTATTTTTTGGCTCCTTAGAGTTCTGTGAAGCTATGCCTCTTTTCTTGCATGTTTTGACTTCTTTCCTCCTTTAAAAAAGATGAATGTACACCTCCTCTGTTATATGTACTTCTTATGCAACAGTAAATCTGAAGTATTTAATTCAGTCAAATATATGTCATTTTTTCAGACACCTATCAGTAGCCAAACAGAAAAAAACTGATTCAGTTAAAAAAAAAAAAAAAAAAAAAAAGTGCTACTAGAAACAGAAGAAAAATAATCACTGGGCTGAAATTAAGCAAATGAACCTTCTGTGGTGGTAGGGATGGAATTCTTCCAGTCTGAGCGGTTCTGTGCTGTCATTAGCAGAATATCTTAACCCTCACCAGTCACAAGTCAGAGGCTTTATAAGAACTGCAGAATATTTATGCTATTTCAGGATAAATGAAGTTCCTAATCACTTCACTGAAGTTTTGTCCCTGTGTGCTGTTCATCATAATTGTAACTTATCAATTACTCAGTCCCCATTATTTTCAAAATATTTCATTACCGGTGATGGAAGTTCAGTTTGTGGGAACATTCTGGACATAGTCCTGAAAAAGAAAAAACGAGAACATTGCAGCCAAGAATCTGATAAGCATAATTAAAAAACTACAAAACTAGTTAGAACTAGATCTTTCAACATCAGTAGCTTCTCCTTCAAAACACTAGTTACAATGTAATTGCAGTCAGGATTGAATAAATACATGATGAATACATGAAAATCTCCAGTAAAAACCCATACTTTACTAAATGTGAAGGATGATCACAAGTTCAGCACTGGCAGCTCTTCATTAAAGGAGTATCAGTGCTTCTCAAGTACAGACATCCCATTTATGGATCCTTGTGGACAGATCAAATTTTGCAATTATACTGAAGACGTGTAAGTCTCTTAGAGCTTTGTCAGAGATCAAGTGCTCCCACATGGAGTGTATTGTGCACAAAAGGAAAAAAAAACCACTACTCACTCATTTTACACAAAGTAACTGTTTAAACTGCACTAAGTTTAATTATCTGATAAACGTATCACAATGTACACAATTCTGAATTACAAACTCACAGTCGAGTGTAAGGAGGGTAAATTGTTTAAAGATAGAACTTTTAAAAGTTCTTTTTTTAGAAGAAAATGCAAATTTTTAAAATAAAATCAGTAGAGTTGAAGATGTGCAAGAAGTTGTCTGGTCCAAAGCCCTAAGGACTTCCAAGCCAAGTAACTGAATGAGCAATGACAATGCTGAAATTCTCCTTGCAATGCAGTATTGTCCATTAAACCAGAAATACTTCTACATGAAACAGCTTATAGCCAATTATCCTAATTTTATGACACGTTAATTATACAGAAAAAAGTTCTTAATCTGTAACAACTTTGTCAGATATAATGATAACAGCTGTTCTCTCTAAATCAAGAGCACCATACTACCACCTGTGATTAATTCAACAAAATGATCTCCTACTCTGCATTTGTCATGAATTCGTATCACTGGGTCTCACTCAGTACCATTCAAAGTACAAGATACTTGTCTTCTTTTAAGTGTACATATCCTAGAAGAGCTGACTTACTCAATTTCACGAGTGCATTCCTCTTTTCACCATGTTCAACATAACCAAAATTCACCTCCCAGCTCTTCAGGCCTTCATTCTCATCACAGTGTTTATTTCCACAGGAAAACTGACCTATAATGAGTCAAAACCAGCAAGCTGTGGTTCAATGATTAACATTAATATAAATGGGGTTGTTATTTCCAGTCGTGCTAAGTTTTTGCTTTTCATTTTCCATTTCTTTCAAATAAAAATCCCCACAAATCTAAAAATAACATCTAGATTAGTAAATAATAACAGGGAACAACAAAACAATAATACTTGTCCAATATTGCCTATTTTTAAAGGAAAAAACATAACTGTTTTGAAATGAACAGATGAAGGTGTATATTATGAAATAATTAGCCTAATATGAACTCTGAAAAAATGAACGTCACCAGGATACATCCTATACCCCAAATGATTACTTACTTAGCAGAGGGTGATGGATCAGAAGTTGTGATTCTGACATGCATCTTTAATGACATCAAACTATTCAAAGTATCACATTTGTACAATATGAGGATGTCCACATGCTTTTTATGTAAGTGGTGTACCTGACATACTGAACATACAATTTGTATTCTAGTGAATATCCATAAATATTTTTCTTTTAAGAAAAGGAAATTCAACTTTGTTAGAAATGCTATGTCAGCTTTAAAAGTTTCCTTTGGTTCATTATGTAAAAGCAACACTGATTTTAAAACAGATCTGCACATAATCAATTTTGTTTGCACCACTGAAGCCCCAATATTGGAGTAACGAAGATACATGCATTCCCTCTGCAGATTTGTATGGAGAGCAGCAGAAAGGATGTGTATTAATAGGCTCACAAGCAGGACTGCTGGTGAACGATTAACCTCAGACAATTCTGCTTAAGCAGCTAACTAATGGATTGGCAGTGTCCTCAGATACTTCAGTTCTGTAAAGAAACATCAGTTGCAATGCAAACATCTGAAGTAAAAAAAAAAAAATCCCAGAACTCTCATTAAAAAGCAAGTTTCAAATTAATATACATTAAATATGTTTAACCCTCTGTAAGGTATGGCTGTCAGTACCCTGTGTCATAGCAATCTCCAATACGATCTCCTTTCAAAACTTATGGCAAAGACTAGAAAGATGTCAAAGAAATAATTTGGCATTTACAATTAGTAATACAAGTGTCACTTCTTCTTTCACTTATCCTAGCCCTTCTTCTTTGTAACCATGCAAAGATAGGCACCAAATGCAAAGCAACCAAATGTGAGTACTCCACTCCTGCGTGCCCTTGTTACCACCCCCAAACCTCAGTGAGAGCGCACCAGCAGTGGTTCTCATCACCGCTGCACTGACACAGCCACATCAGTACATACAATAAGTACATACAATGCTAATGCTCATTATCACACAGGTAGGTGTAGATGTGTTATTACATTTAATTAAGCAATTTATATGGCTGATTTATATTTTCAAATAGCATAAAGGACACACGGCTTTTTCTAAAGGATTGTTTGGAACCGCACTTGGCGGGCGCGTCCGACAGCCGCGAGAGGGTTGGCTTCTCGCGCCCCCCTGTGGTGAAAGAGAGGATTTACCCACTCTTATTCCAATTGCTCGCTCTTCATCAGGATTCCATTAGAAAGCTTGAAATATATAATTCTGCACTTTCTCCCACACTTTAAAATATGAAGTACAACTTAAAAACCTATAATTTTCCCCCACGAAGACATAAAAATAATTTACTTCTCATTTAATTTTAATTATCTTGTTAAAGTATTCAATAAAGCATGTAATTTTATCAAATGTAACTATCCATTAATATAATGTGTAGTGCTGAATGCAACATATGACTACAACTACCTTTAGAGGCTTTAATATTTACAGTTTAAAAATCTCCACCATTAGTGTTCATGGTGGGGATTTCTACTCTGAAATACTAATTTAAAGAAAAAAAATCATAAATGCATTTCTAACTTCTTGAAATACATTACAATAGAGGTGTTTACAGAATACAGCTTTCTAAAAACTGTAACTGAGTGAAACTGATCAGCAGTAAAACTCCATGCAATATTCTGGCATGTGCATCCATGACTTCTGAAAACCCCATGTGTATGAGAATCCACCCCAGGAACAGCAAAACCTCATTCACCTCACTTTCTTGCTTGTTGAAAAAGCAAAATGTTGAAAAAGCCCAAGCACCTCAGCCATGGAACAAGGACCACTGTGCAAAGTCCCAGCAACACACTGGACTCTCACCCAGAATTAAGGTACTGATTTAGAGGCAGGATTGGGAGACATGACAATCATTCCCACTGAAACTTTCAAAACCAGTTTAGCCTAAAACAGGCCTCACACACAAAACTTTAATTAAAAAGTTAACATTTTGCAGAACAGCACTAGAGAAACTGTTAATCAATACATAATTTCCTTAACAAAACTACTGAGAGACTTCAATTACAGGTATCAGAGGCTAATGAGATAGCAGAACCACTGGAGAAAAGCAGCTAAAAAGCCCACCCATTAAATTCTACACTATCAAATACGTTAAGGTGGTGCTTATTACAAAACTGACCTTGTGAAAATAAACTATATGCTCTTTTAATTGCAATATGTGCAGATCAGTGTGCAATCTAAGCCTATGTAGCATAAAACAGGAAAGCTGGACAACAAGGCAATTTATTTTACATTATTATCTGATAAACTTACCAGTACCATCAAATATTATCTAATAAAATTATGTCCAAAAGCAGCAAGAGGAGCATCAAGAAGAAATGTAACATAAAATGAAAGATGGCATTACCTTTTCCTGAAATTACTTCTTTCTCATGTCGCCATCTAAATCCAAACTGTTAAGATAAGAACCAAAGTTGAGTTGTGAATAGTCAACATATTAAGCACTGTAAAGACTAATTTCAGTTGATTGATGTGGCTCATCCTTTTAATTCTGGTCATGGAAATTTAATTTTTTCTCTTTTAATTAAAAATATCTCTCTGCCTCTGCTTGCCAGAATAGCATTTTTTTAAAATAAAAATACTTTAAATATTTTTATTTTTATTTTGACAGGAAGTCCTCCATTGAAAAACAATTACAAAAGCAAACATATTAACATTTCCAAGTAGAAGACAAGTTGGCCTAGAAATCTGGAAATGAAAACAAAATAATAAAATGGATTTTATGTAATGACCAGGTGTCAAACAGATTTCATTTCTTAGCAAATAAGAGACACTTTCAATCTGTTAAGCTACAAAACAAAGTACAGAGACAGCAAATAAGAAATTCTCTAGGAAAATAAGACAACAAAGGGAACATTTCCAGTCCGGTGCATATCAAAGTAAAACTTAAATGCAGAACACCCTCCTGGGCTGCACTGCAAAGCTGACAACAGAACTGAACTATCTGACAATACAGATGGTCATTTATCAGCCTCAAAGTTTGCAGACAAGATGCACTGAAGGTTCAAAGACAACCTTGACCTAGAAAATTCCTACCTAGGGAAAATGTCAGGAGTAACAGACTCAGCACAAGCAAGAGCTGTCAAAACACTCTTCCACTGTTTCTACATAGCCTCACACCAGAGGTTCACATTGGCATTTCCACTAAAAGCAAACACCAGTGAAGACCAAGCCAGACTGGTCATCAGCAGGTGAAGCAGCCTGGGAGCAAGAAGGGTGACTGGGACTCCAGCTCTGGCTGTGAGAGCACCTGTGAATGTCTAGGGATGAGAGCAGGGGAGTCCCAGCCACGTGAGAGTGTGTGTGTGTGTGTGTGTGTGTGTGTGTGTGTGTGTTTGTGTGAATGAGTGAAACAGTCTGGACCAGCAACTGGAACGTGCCTGTGGCCTCAGGGGTTCATATGTCCAGGGGCTTCTTACTGTTTTCTTCTGAGCTTCAGTCTTTGAAGACTGTAAGAGGTTCTGCTTATTTTTCAGATTCTCAAAGGAGATGCTCCCATGAAACCAGTCCTGACGATTATCCAGTCCTTTGTAAAACAGTGGTTTACTTCAGAAGAAAAGATCCTAAAGAGACCTGAGCTACAATCTCTATGCAGAGATCTTTAGAAAAATTATCTGATTAGAAGATTTTGGCCAGGAGCAGAACAATTACAGCTGTGAAAAGACAGATGAGCACATATGTGCAGGTCTCAATCTGTGCAATATATGTATTTAAAACGTCACAAAAAACTGACCTCCAACTTTTGCTTTCACACCAAGTAGCACAATACAGAATCAAAGAACAGCTCGGGTTGGAAGGCACCTTAACAGCAGCTTCAACCTTCCATGGGGAAGGGAGCCCAGATGAGATTATCTATCACCCTGGCCAATTGCATCTGAAAAACCTCCAGCAATGGAGATTCCACTGGGCCACTGGGGAGGTTGTTCCAGTGACTGAATGTTCTCACTATAAAAGAATTTCTTAGATCACGATGAAGCATCAACATGTAAAACATCAACAACTATAATGCAAAAGGCCAACTAGCTGAGAAGCTTTTATCTACCCTGCACTTCTCATAGCACCAGCACTGCAAAGCAAAAGCCACAGGGCCTAAAGATATCCAGCTTCCAGTTTCTGGAGATGCAGAAAATAAAATTAAGACAGGAAAAATCTGAAAGCACAGATTGTATACCATCGGTGCGAATGGGATGAGCAGCTTATTTAAGACTTCCAAGAAAAAAGCCTGATTTGAGATCCTTCTGTACCAAACATGGGCATGGATAAATCAGTCACTGAGAAAAATCTCATACTTTTTTCTATTTTTCCAAGAATTTCTAAGAAAGGACTTTCATATGATCAGAACATATTTGAGAAAAGAAAGCATATACATTTTACAAACTGCATGACCCAGCACTTATACTGACATAGCAATTCCAAGAATAGAGGTAATGACTTAGGAGCATAAATGGGAACAGAGAGTGACTTCAAAAGTAAGGATAGACACACTTGAAGTCTGACAGGGAAATACTGTTCACACAACACAAGAAAACATACATACACACACACAAAAAAAAATCTGGGGCAGAACAGTTTCCCACAAAAGACAGCAAACATATGGAAACTTGGCACAGTAGTGAGAGAAACAAAATCTGTGACCATGCTCAAGGGAAATCAGCTTGGGAGGTGGGGAATGGAGCGGACATTGAGGGATGTGAAATAGCTACAGGAAAATACAATCAAATTTACTCAAAAAAGGAGAGAAGGCATCTTCAGCATTTTAGTTTTTGTTGATTTTAATTTAATTTTTGCATTTTACTGACCCAACTGTCTTCAGATGATTGTCATCTTTTCTTCCTAATAGAGCTAAGCCCAGTCCTTGCAAATATTTACCAGTGAATGTAATTTTCAATACTATAAATAGTTGAAAAGAACTATATAGACTGCGTTACTGTGTGCTAGAAATACCAAGACACATACGAGTTTAGCACCAGTCTTTGGAAAAACACAATAGAAAATTCATGTATACTCTCTGACTAAGAAGTTAGTCAGCCAAAAACCTGGAAAAAACAAAGGCTGTTCCAGTTAGGAAGAAAACCTGGTGCTGGAATTGGGTTGTTCCTCTTAAGAAATTCTATTTATTTACAAGGCACATACAAATCCTGTTTCAACAAACAGAAAAGAACAACCAGCAAAAGATGCTGCTTTAGAATAGACTTTTCCAAAATTGTTTCTGCCAGCATTCAAGTAAAAAACTCTTTTTAGACTTTTTTTTGAACAGTAACATTCCATGGGTCTTTAGGCCTCATCTACTGCTCCTCTCCAAGCAACCTCTCCAGCCTTCTTTCTTTAACCCCTCTGCATTTTCTGCCTTTCACACACAATGTACCTCTTCATAAAACATCATCTGACAGAAATGCTCCTATTCCCACAGAAGCATATTTTTGAGGCAGTGACAATACTTGGATTCAAACTGCTGCTTGTAAGTAACTTGACAAATTCTCACAGCTCCCTTTCTGTGGAAGGGGTGCTAACATTCTGGTTTTACAACATACCCACAAGCATAAGGCAATTTTTTGAAAAGGTTATACTTCAAAGCCCAAGATGATTTACACTAAGGAAAGATACCTTATTCTCTTTGTATCTGCTGAGATCTGCTATACAGTATTCTTTGAACAATTTGTCATAATACTTCTTTGCAAGCCTCTTCTCCCTAAAACAAAAAGTATTTTTTATTAAATATAATTCACTTTACATTGTAATGACATTAGCAAGACAAAGACATTGTTTCATTGAAAGCACACAAGTTGTAGACCTAGAAATGCAACAGATACACAGTCATTAAACTAAGGAGTAATTTCCATAAAAATTACTATAAAATAAACCCACAGTACATACTAAACTGTACTTTTTCAAACTCTGCTTTCTTCAGAGTTTTTGAACAGTCATTTGGATCTCAGAGAACCACTATTATTTATTAGTTCTTTCTGTCATCAATTCATGTTGGCATTTGAGCAAAATTACAATATGAAAGACCTTCTAATGGTCTTTCATTTTCAAATGCATCCAAGAATGATCAAGTATGCACAGTAATTCTTAATTAGCAAGGGAAACTACAAATTTAGTAGAAGTCATCTAAAAATAACACATCCTATAATGGTTTCAGGTACCAATTCATGTCTGCTTCATCTTCTTCATTCCACAGGAATCTATGGTTTTCTCTAATAACATCAAGATCCGTCTTGTCATTTGCTCTATAAAAGGACACACATTTTTTTAGTTCAATGTAACATTAAAATGAAAATCCATTAAATATGAATTTGGTAAGCATCAATATTTTACAATTCTGATCTCTACCTCAGCATAAAGGAACACATTTCTATGAAATAAAACTATCAAAAATGTATTCCCTGGCATACCTGTTCCCAAATAAAAAACCTCATGGTTGAAAACGGCCACTGAATTTGTGGATGACTTGATCTTGTCTGAAAACACTTTTTATACTCTTTATTGAGGACAGTGATGTTAAAAGGCAGTTATAGATAGCTCTAGAGAAGTTATTATTCTGGACAATGGATAGCAATTCTGCACATTCAGAATTATTTCAGACTGTTATTTTGAAGATTCTGACAGATATTTCTCAATGTACCCTCCATTAATGATCACCTGTCATCCTTCCTTTTACATAACAAAACAAGAATAATTCAGCTCATGGTAAGTTCTTACCTAAAAATATGGAAACAAAATGAAACAAGACAGTTTTGTGTTTGGGTATTTCCAATTACTGTAGTTACCATTTGTGACTAAAATAATTAGTGATTTGATACACAGCTACATCCATCTCTGCCCCCAAAGCTATAATATATATTTAACAGCTTTACATAAGAGGGAGCTTTGAGGTCAGGAGGGGAAAGGTTGCTAATGGTTCTTACCCAGATCTTCGGAAATCCTCTATTTTGCCTCCATAGTATAAAATGTAGTCATGCACAAACTTCTTGTGTCTTTCATACTAAATAAAGTAATTAAGGATTGTTTCAGAACTTATTTCCTTTTACCACAGCTTAAAATAAAAAAAAAAATCCAACCAAAATCTTTTTATATATTTAAGAGAAAGACTTTCCTCCTCACAAACAGTTCAGTAATTTCCAAAAAAAAAGAAAAAAAAGGAGTTAATTAGGAACTTTTACTTAATAAACTCTCATAGAAGCTAATTTCCAAATACAGGAATTCTAGGCAATTTCATCTTTAAACTCTCATTCTTCATTTATAAAACTGTCTTCCTTTATCAAAGATGCTCTGTATGCATATACACAGAAACTTGGTTCATTTTTTCAGCTGTGATTTAGACAGCAGCTTCTTTGTACTGCAGTTTTGGTTTAAAACAGGTTTTGTACTTTTCTATTATAAAAACAATCTGGCTACTAAAATGGAATAATTTGTTACATTTTTACCACCAACATACAAATAAAAGTTGTATGCTTTAGTTTGGAAATGAAAATCATGGAAAAATATGCAATACTTCTTAGAACACTTTGTCCTCAGTGTGAGGCCAAAAGAGAAACATAATTTGAAACACATTTTGTACTACAATTTGAGGAAAATATTACTTATTCAGAAAATAAATGTCTTCACAAATAAAAACTTTATATGTGGCTTCTTAAACGATTTTCAATTAACTTTTGTCTCAACAGCAAAAAGAAGCTCCTCTGAAGAATGACTCAGTATCTGGTGCTGCACTGTCACTGATGGTAAAAACTGAGAAATCCCAGTATTTTACCGTAATGGATAACCTGTGCCCCATCTTCAAACATGAAAAATGAAACAGAAGGATACAGCATCCATTGATATCAAGTGAAATCTTCTTTTTCTTGCTTCTTCCCTGTTAATAACAAACACGTTCCAATAAAAACTATCTTTCCATTAAGAGGAAAATGTCTCACAAAAGCAACATATAAAAGATACCTATCACATTCTTCAGCTGCAAATTGTCTGTGAACCACACCGCCTTGTTTTGGTTTTTGGAATGGCTTTAACAGAAGGGCATCTTCCTGTATTCTAAAGGTGGGAAAAAGGAAGAAAAGTCAGCCAAGAACTTTTCATAAGCAATAAAATTTTCATATGTTAAACCTTGCACTATCTTGAGTAACAAGAATTGTTATATTGCTATTTTCTACAACAATAAAACGAAACTTCAGAACCAACATCAGCTTGGACTTTACCTCATTTGCAGAACAAAATCAAAGAGGCATTTGCTTCCAGTTGGCATTTAAAGGCAATTGCTTAAAACAGCAATTTGTAATACTTGTTTTTATTAATATCATCACTATATAACCACAATGATAAAACCTGGAAGATGCCTCGGTTTCACTCTGACATTTAAAGTCCTTTACAAATCTCAGCTACACAGGAAAGCAGGAACAGGAAGGACAGTGCATTCACTGAGAGAGAGTGACTGCCAGCAACCCTATTCCACCCTTTCATGCCAATGTCTCAACACCTCTAAACAGCTCTGCCTTTTGTAGTGCAATCACAAGAACTACAAATTTAAAAGTCAATTACCATGTAATGAACCGTAATTGTCAATAGGCAGCTAAAATTACTTTTAGAGTTCAACAAAGTAATAAAAAGTTAAACATTTTAGCTAGTAAAAGGTATATTTAGTTAATTTCATTCATAAACTGAGGTGGAGAAAAGATTTTTTCCCATAATTATCAGTGGGCAGAAAGCATGAAGAAAGCAAGCCAAGGAATTTGTTTCTAGCTATGGAATACAGGACTCTAGAAACTTAAGGTATCATTTACTCAAAAGGATCTGTAAACATAAAATTCCCATAAGAAAGGTCTATAAAACAGCAATTTGGAGAGAATTTAAGACTACTGTTTTCCTTAAAGTGAAAATAAATACAATGATAGAGCAAGAAAAGGAACCCACGCAAGAGCCCTACTGGGAATCAGCAGTTGTGTGCCAGAACAAGGATAACGATGGTATTTTTGAAAGGCTCCTAATGGTTACTTAATATTCCACCTAGAAAGTGGAATGGTAGAATGTGCAATGGCATCTAAAGAAAATGAAATCTGAACAAAACCAGTCACTATTTTAATGGAGAATGGCTATAAAATTTATAAAATAAATTAAATGGCACAATGCATGCTATTATTCCAAAGATTAAAACTTTTTTTTTTTCCCCAGAATGCAATCAGACACTACAAAATCCATTCTTTCAATTCTCCTATAAAGAAAAATTATGCAAGAGTCCTAGGACAGTTTCCAGAAAGTCTTCTTAAATAAAGTCTAATAAAAGAGCAAGGGACAGACAGGAAAAAGTAAGAAAAGTATATGCAAAATGTAGGCCCAATATTCAGTATGGTGCAGAAAGTGTCAAGGAACTACAGTACAAAAGCAAAATTTACAAAAACACAATTTACCAATTCCCAGGTCTCTTCACAAATTAAATAATAAAGAAGTAGCATCAGTTCTTCACTTTATATCTCTCTGTGTTTTATATCTACAAAGCCTGCTACCACTTGGCCTCTTTTTTTTTTTGCTCTCCTAGCAGTTCCATTTGTCCTGATGGATCACAGTGGTGTGAACAGCGCTGCCAAAACCCAGCAGTGGATACTAATGCTTGGAAAAACAAAACACTCTGCTCCAAGAACTGAGGGGCAAATATACACCAGATGGAGATGGCAGAACAGCTCTTAATCAGCTGCCCCTGCAGATGACAAGCTTTGGCAAGCTTGAGATGAGGAGATGCAGAAATCAAAGAGATTGATTTTTTCAAAAACCATTTCAACACCAGACCTTACATGCAACAGCATCATCTTCTACGCATACTAAGAGGCCATTTGTACAAAATACATAATGCAAAGTGTTAAGTCTGTACTACATTACCTTTTAGTCTTTTGCAGAGACTTCTCTCCACTCTCCTCATCACTAAAATCAGAATCATAGCCTCCATGGCCATGTGCCTGAAAATAATAGACCAGTCAATATATCTGCTAATGCAATATGGATATGGCATAATTACAAATCAGTACTGTCCATCATGCATAAATAAAAGACAGAGAGCAAGTGAACAAGTGCAAATTCTCACATCTCTATGCCAAATAAAATTGCACAGACAATGCAAAGTATATTCCAGGTAATACAGGGCAAAGAAAGATCACTTTGTAAAATAGATCACTTTATAAATAATTTATATGCATATATTCTCATATTTAATCTTCACATAGATGCAGCAAACTAAAAGTATGCTAAATACCTTGGGTTTTTATTTTCTAAACAATGTTCCTTATGCAAGACAAAGGTGAATATCTTCCCCAGGAGCTAATCTTTCAAGGGGCTGAAGGACAGCAAGTGATATGTCCACATTATAAATGAAGGAAAAAGGGAATAAAAGTTTCTTGGGCTGTGATGCAGCATTTTAGATCATTAGATCTTACACTGGTAGCTGGAAATCTGATTGAAACAATAACTAAAATACAAAAAACCAATATGCCTGCAAAAGTGCAACACCTCATCAGCACAACATTCCTACCAGAAAATTAAACCTTCTGTTCCACACACTTTGGGACTACAATGTTAAATTAATGCATATAAGGAAACCAAAATATCCATATCGTAATGCTTTCAAATGACCAAGCCCAGATGTAGCACCTCCATTTTTCAAGGCACAATTCCATGTTCAATTCCTTAGGAGATGCAATGGCTTAAGTAGATCCCATCTCCCCTCCCTCACTCCTACTCTCAGTACCTTCCTTCCAGGTGCTCAGTTACAGTTGTGAAAGTACACATGAACCAGAACAAACAACTCACCCAAGCTACAAAGGAGCCTATGCAAAAAAAGATTTTAACCCAGATAGGTTTCCTTACAGCTCATCTGAGCCCCCACAACCTACATCAGCGAGCTGAAGGGCAGCACAGGGAAAGAGCAGCCAGAGCTGGCCACCTCATAAACCAGCACCAACTCCAAACAAGCTTTTACACAACTGAGGTAAAACCAAGAGGGATGGTTGTTAATATAGCTGCATGTGGGAAGGTTCCACACACACTACCAAAGTGTCTTGGCAAGTGAGACTGTGGGTAAGAAAAGACAATGGGTTAGAAAACAAACGTGCTTGATTCAGCTGATTCTTACATTACCTACAGTTATATTCCTCCTCAGTCTAAAAGCTGAGAAAAACAAAATCTGAAAAAAAGACACAACTCCTCAGGATGATTTTGATGAGGTGCCTTCTCTTGATGCAAATGCCTCGCAGAAATGCCATGCTGAAGATTCAGCTGTATCCTCTACTGCAAACCTACTGGTTTGCATCATGCACAGTAAGTAAAACACTGTCTTCTCCAACTGACAGCGAAGGACTCTTTTTAAGATTTAAAAAAAACATTTTTTATTATTATTAATAATAATAGACAAATACTGTAATGTTCCTCCCACTCTTCTGTATGCTTCTGAAGAACACATAACTCTCCTATACATATATATATCAACAAAAGCAAATCAGAACTTTTTCTGAACTATTTTCTATTTCCCATGAGACATAAAAATTGTCCATTACCAAACAAAACAGAAACAAACCAAAACATCAAACAACCCTCCCAAACAAAACCCCAAACCAAATAAACAAGTGCAGCAAATGTCTGCTGTAAACCATCTTTATGCACTTGCAAAAAAGCAGCAACCATGTAGTCTCATAGCTAGGTGGTTCTAGTAGCCAGCCTGTCACTACTTTTGTTAATGAAGCTCATACGGTCTTTAGAAAAGTCTGAACACTCTCTGAGTATATAGCAAATATATTTATACTTGGCCTCTAATTTTAAAAAATATCATGCTAATCTGGGAATGTTTGAAATGGCATTAGTAATGCTTCCCAAATGAACATCGAGAGCTTCCTTCACACTCAAAGTCTGGGAAGTCCCAGCCAACACCATGAGCATGAAAGCCCTAGACAGATGAAGCACTGAAACAGGCGAGAAAGCTCAAATGAAAGGAGATTCTCACAAAGCAGTTGCTCTTGCATGATGTACCCCAGGAAAGAAACAGACATCCTCACTAATCAGCTCTCAAGTGATTCCAGGAATGATTCAAATAAAAGAAAAAAAGATGCAAGAAAAGCTGCTCCAACAGAGTGATACTGTAGGGCTCTCAGAAGTTGATGGCTGCCTTTTACACAGCTGACTGTGAGTACAAGGGCAGGTATGGCTAAGGACTAGGCTGCTTTTCCAACAGGAAAGCTCTTTACAGCTTCAGACATTCCTCTGAATCACTGTAACAGCTCACAGATAAATTCAGAGTGAAAAAGAACACAACCCATGACTGATGTCCTGACATTTGTGGACCACTCCTCTGTTGCGGCAACAGCAGGATGGACAGGTCCTGCATTGGTGCTGGGTTTGGCAGCAGCAGCTCCAGCAGTGCTGGACGACACTTGCAGAGACTGGGACTGAATGGTTTCTAACCTGACACCTCAGGATGATCCCAAGATGACCTGACTCTTGGTAAAACATACCTACTTCATTTCATGAACTCCATCAAAGAACCTCATCCATAAATGAACCTTGCCATTTTGGAAGGACAATGTAAACAGACACCTACAATCTCAGATAAGGAAAATATATTTAATAGTTAACTGTAGAAATAGATGAGCAGATACCAAAGCTTTGTGCCTAACCTAGCAGATATAGACATGGACATGCACAATCATCAACAGAATTTAAAATAACTACTTTCACTATTTAGTAAACCCTCCAATATAAACTTTGCTTTGATGGAATTTGTCAGACTCAGAATGCTTCTAGTCAATTACTAATACAAATACCAAGTGTTTTCTCAAAACACGAACCTGAAAGCTAACTTAAATGGTACAGTGTATTTTGCTGTTGCGCCAACTTTGAATTTTTTATTCCCAAACGATAAAATAAACTGAAAACACAAAATAAAACAAGCACAAATATGCTTTGGCGTACATTTAGCTCACACTTAAGTAATCCAAACATCTTGGATTATTTAATGATGAAACAACTGGAGACAGAACAGAGTCCACTAAACTCTCGGCTCCTAAAACCCACACAAAACACAGTAAATGCATGAACGTTGCACACAACTGATGTTAAACTGAGATACCAACCCTTGACGTCAATCCAGGACACTACAAACTGCGCAGCACTGCATTCACAGCAGATATTTGTATCCAGAGAAGGCACCTCCTTTAAGCCTCTCTAATGGGGTAAACACACACTGGTGAAATGTGTCCACTCCTGACCACAACATGTGACTGAACATGAAACAACAGTCAAGAAGAACAAAAAAGGCAAAACAATCCTATAATATATTCCCAACTCGTGGCTCCTGACCTCGGGCCCAGTCATGTCACTACCCTCATAAGCCCATCCTTCCCTTTATCTGCCCGTGCCTGCTCACAGCCCAGATGTGAGCCAGCACAGGCCCGAGTGCCCGATTTAGTACAAACTGTTTGGGGAGAGTATGAAGGAAGCACAGGATCTATAAGAGGACTTGAGGAGCCATCCTTGATGGATAAATAATGCTGTGTGGACGGTCAGAATGTTTCACTACAACATGCTCTTCCCACCTTGACGCTGTCTATGAAGCTTTGCCGCCTAAGAATAAGCAACTAGCTTCGAACCGATTCTTCCTTGTAAAACCTATTACAAGGAGTGCCTGCGTATACTGTACAGTGAACAGCCCTAACAAAGAGAAAAAGCACTCGCAAGATACTGCCACTTTAGTACAGCTATGAAAGAAAAAGTAGGAGTAAAAGGTAGGTAACAGCAGATCACGATATCGAGGATTAGAGCTTTGTGGAGCTCCACGGAGAAACCGAACACCGGCCAGTCGGCCGCAGCTTGCGAAGCCGTTCTTTCTCGCTTGCTATCCTGCAGTGGCCCAGCGCTGGCCAGCGCTTCCTCCGCCGCCGCAGTGGCGCACAGGCACGACCCCCGGTCTCCCGGCTGCCCGTCCGCCGCCCGGGGAAGGCGGCTCGGCCCTTCCCCCCACGGGCACGGC
>VZRH01001501.1:53137-66721 GCA_013397555.1 Urocynchramus pylzowi | reverse complement strand
AGGCGGAGCAGGGCCGCACCGGGGGCTCCCTTCCTCCCTCCGTCCCTCCCTCCGCCGCGGGCGGGCGGCGCGGGGCAGCGGGGCGCGGGGGAGGGCGAGCCGGCACGGGAGGGGAGGGGAGGGGAAAGCCGCTCATCATGTTTAGGGGTGAGGGGAGTCTCCCTGCCCGGGAACCCGGTCAGCGGCCCCGGCTGCCGCGGTCTCCGCCTCTGGGAAGGTAGGACTCTGCCGCAGGGGCTCAGAGAGGCCTGAGTGCGCTCGGGTCGCCCCCGCACCATCCCCGGCGCTTTCGGGCAGGGCAGACCCTGTGGTGGGGGCACGGGTTTAGACCCCGCTGCGGTGCCGGGGCTCGGCGGAAAGGGTCCCTCGGGAGGGATCGGGGAGGCGGGGGTCGTTGTTCGGAAGGGGAACTCTCCCGGAGAAGGGGACCCCTCCGGGCGGGAGGCCCCGGGAGGCGCTCTGCGGTGGGCAGCAGCTGCCAGGCGTGCCCGGGAGGTGCGCGCTGCCCTCGGCGCGGCACGGACCGCGATCGTGGCCTCGGCACAGCGATCCGTAACACTGATTTCTGCCTGTGCCAGCGGCTTCTCTTCTTTTCAGTCGCATCTCGCAGTTAGAAGAACGAAAGGCAGTATGTGACTCAGTTTCCCTGTGATGACCGACGGCAACTGGGTGATAAGAATTTGGGAGCCTGGGTTTTGCATCATAAAAAGGAGCTTTATAAGTCAGAAGTATTTGCTGATAAAGTAGCTGGGAAGCACCAATCTTCGGCATTAAGTCATCAGATACAGCAATTAGCTGTCAATGAATTGATGGTTTCCCATCAAACGCAACCTGAACTGCTGAGGTCTGAAATGCCGTAGTCCATCACAGGTACTTTCTTCTGGACTGTTTTTCCAGTTGTGTTATTGATTCCTGGACAGTTAAACCACAGACACACTTAATACAGGGAAATATTAAAATATTAAATACTGCTGCTCCCCTTTTAATATGCAAGTTGTACAATATAAGTTGTAGGTAGCTGCTTTTCTGCAGTAAGACAATCACACACCGTAGCTGACATTGTATCTCCTTACCTTGGCAAGAAAATCTCTGTTTTCAGATTTTTTTTTTCTCCTGACCTAGTGTTTGTGTTACTTGTTATGTCATTATCGCTGTGAACATATGCAAAGATGATGCTAAAGTGTCCCATGGAAAGAAACTGAGTGGCACTGTGCATATTTGAGTGCATGCAGTATTCTGCTGAAGTCCTACTGAATGTGGCTTATTTCCTCTAAAGGGCAGAGACTGTTGCAAAAATGGAATTATCCTAATTAATAATTTAAATATATCAAAATAAATAATGTATACCCTCAAAGCTGTAATAGCAGCATCTTTTTGTTGTTCCTGTCTTATGGAAATGACAGACTGCTTTAGTGTGAATGAATCCTGACATGATTCTGGAAACTGGGCCAACATATCATTGATTATGCACTTTGAAGAAGAGTGGGAAAGGTAGAGGAAAGATTTACAATTCTTGAATCTCTTGGCATTGTGCTGTGGCCACAAAAGCCTGTACGTAGAAAAAATACAGCTTCTAGGACAGGAAAATTCTGCAGTGAGTCCAGCTATAGCAGCTGCTGTAGATGCTGAAGTTATGTTATGAACAGATTTTCTGAGAATAGCAGCTAGATAATTTCATCTTGCTGTGCTATGCTTTTCTGATGTCTAACTGTGTTGCTTAGAACATCACCTGACTGCATTTTATATGTGGGCTACAGTAAGCTATAGCTGGAGAAAGGGTTCAGAAATGGCCTCCTAAAAAAACTGGAAGTTGAAACTGAACGTGCCCTTAGCCATTGGTATATGCATTATACTTTGCTCCAGTGGGAGTATCTCTGTAGTTTAAATCTAGCAACAGTATGTTTTGACACCAAAAAGGCACTTCTCTCATGTGAGTCCCACGGGTTGGGAAGATACAAGAAAAAGAACAGATGAGATGGGCATAACTTTACAGGGCAGGAGGTTTTAAGTGGGATTTTGATGACTGTACAGCCAAATCTTAGGAGCACAGCTTTCCTTTACAAGTAAGTCAATCTATGCCAATCTTCACAAATAAGTCAAGCTGCCACTGAAGAGAACATTCTTCTTGAACTAATGCTCATCTGACCACTCCTGCTGAACTGCAGAATTTAATTTTCTGCCACCCTAGCTCCTGTGACTTTCCTGATGTTGTGTCTGGATAAGTAACCCTGGTGGGGCAAAAAAATGTTAGGGATGGGACAGGAGGGATGTGGGAAGTGAGAAACAGGGGCTACCCTTTAAGCAGCAGCTCTCTTTTAGATCAGGTCAGCAGTAATGTGAATCAATAGTCTTAAATTACAGTTGCCCTGAACTTTGTGGTCCACAAAAGAGAAAACATCACTGTAGGCTAAATAGAACTTTCGTTCTATTTAGCCCTAAATCTAGAATGGGCTAAATAAAGTATGAGACGTGGTGTATCCAAAACGTTTAAGTCAGACGTGGTACGTACATCATAGAGATGCAGAATTCAAAGTATACCTGACATACTTATTGAGCTGTTCCTAAAAGGTTCTAGTATAGGAGATTTCACAGCTTAATACCTTAATCTATTAACTTCTTAGGTATAAGGGGTTTTTCCTACTATCTAAGAAAAAATCTTTTTTGTTGCTACTTGAGTTAATTTCTTAATGCCCTGCACTAGTTTATACAGAAAGCAAGACGTGATCATCATTTGAATAACATCTTTCAATCCTGGAAGACATATATCCCCACAGTTTTCCCTTTTTACAGCCTGAGAAGGTACTTCAACCTTTCTATATAGGTTACATATTGGAGGACTCTGACATTTTATTGCTCTTTTTCAGACTCAAATTCCTCTATGTATTTTTAAGAAGTACAAAGTGTAGATGTTTACTCCTTAACAGTATTTAGCCAGGAAGAAATATATCAGCCTTTCTGCATAAGATGATTGCCTCCTAAGATCTTCTGGTAAAGTTGTTTAAACTCAAAAGCCTCTGATCTGTTGAATCAAAATTAGTTTGGTTAGCCAGTTAAAAAATAGTTCCAGTTTTTAATGAAGCAAATCAGAAGGCTTTGCCAGCACACTCGAAGAGGCAGCTACCACTGGTATGGAGAGCAAGGGCAGGGCAGTCACTGACAACTACACCCATTGTAAATTGTTGCTGGAGACTACATTTGAGTTGGATTATGAGACAGTAATGTGGAACCATCAAGAATGCTAGTAAAACTGATATTTGTCCTGTTTAATCTTTTCTCTTTCTCCATTAAGTCAGTTCTTTTGTTGACAAATGAGGAAATTACTTTCTAATGCTATTTGATATTGGCACCTTCCTATCTCCTACATGTCTATGAAGTTGCCAAATCATTTATTTTTGTGTCTTCATTGTACAAACAGTACTTTGGCATCTGTCATGTTCCTGATTTTTATCTCCTCCTATTTGAAACCCCCTAGTAATTTGTAGAGAAAGCAAGTAAAGCTAAAGATGGATGTTCACATATGCCAGTAACATCACATTCAGTAAGTGTAGCTCTTTTTCATATAGCTGTACCCATGTACAATTTCAGGGATGTACTGTGCCTCCCAACAAGCCCTGAGGAAGGTAAACACTACAATCAGGCAGCTGATTGCCAAGCTTAAGACTTCCTGACGGTCAGGGAAAACCAGTGGGGCTGTACATGAGGGGCAGTGCCTCACACTCACCAGTTCCCATCACAGGTACTGGTAACTCCAGACTAGTCATTAATGATATTCTGTAATCATCTAGAGGCTATGTGGAGATAGCAGGGAGTGCATACCTGGTTTGTCAAATTCAATAAATGGTGTGTTCCATGTTTTTTTGTCATACAGGGAATATTAAACATGAATCTTAACTAGCCACTAGATGTCAATGTTGCTGTGCTAAAAGGCAATTCAATTTTATTTGTTTGGCTGATAAAGTAATTTCCTCAAGAAAAGAACTTCTGTATGTAAAGATATTTCCAGTATTGGGTCAGTTGCAAAAAATGATCATAGACAAGCCCATGCTATGTCCATTATTTGAAGAGCAGCTGTGCAGTTTTATGATATTTTGAAGTTGCAATTAGCATTTCAGTGTATAATCATTGTTAGAAAAGTGCCTTTGAAAAAACAGTATCAGATTGATCATCAGTTTCCTTCCGTGTTCTAAAATCCCAGACATTTTTATAAGTAGTCACAATCATTGTATTGCATTTCACTTGTTAATAAGATAAAATAGAGCTAATAATATAATATCTAATCCTATTATAAGAGTATTGAATTTCCTAAATTCCAGTTATCTGTGGACATTTACCTCTTAATTATTTCTGTTTAACACCATTGGATATCAATCTCAGATACATTGTGTGGAGACAGAATTTCTAGAACATGAAGACTTCCAATATGATAGGCAATTTGGAAAACAGAATTTTGAAAATGTGTATATCTAAAGGCAGCTCCGACAGGTGATGGCATTTCAGAAGGATATACAAGGTAGAATTTGACCCATGGACCTTTGTTATTGCTGGCTCCTCTACCTCTAGGATGAACAAATCACTGCCAGTCTCCACAACTACTTACAACTACTTACTGCACTGAAGGTGCTGGTTCTATTGTCTGTCTACAGAGCATTTATTTTGAGACCAAAGTTTGGAAATTGGTTTAATAAACAGTCATGGAAAGCTGAAGAAGACAACAGTGCACATCTTGAATTCAGATTAAGCTTGTTCTGCTCTTAGGATAAAAACAAATATCAAAGGTTCTTATTAAAAATAAAGTTGGAACTTCTTGTTGATCTGAAAATCTCCCAAGAATTCAAAGATATGGAAATTGCACTCTTATTCTCAGCTGATAAATTTGGTAAACAGAATCCCGGTTTAGGCCACAATGTTAGAAAATACAGCCTAAATAACCTGATTTATTCCCTTAGCTCCACTTCCTATGATGCACATAAGGCCTCTCAACTTCAAACACAATTCACAAGATTTTTTTTATTACTGTTGACAGAAGAGCAGCCTTAGTCTTCATTATCATGGACTGAAGTAGTTAAAGTTCTGTGCCACAGTTTATTTGATGGTAGCATTACTTCCACTCTTAACATGCTGAAGAATTACAGATACATTATAGAGGAACTATAACTGTTTCAATTCCTAATATCTATTTTAGTTTTATTACCTATTACTACAGAGTTATGTAAGAATCTTATAATAATATCTTGAAAGCCAGATTACTTCATTAATTCATTTTGTTGTAATTAAGGAAACACTCAAAGCACTAACTTTGTTCCTAAAACTTCTGTGTACTTAAAAAAAACTTCATTAAAATAAAGTTTTCTGCAAGTCCTTGTTAAGATGTATAGTGTAAATGATAGCAGTATGATCATGTAAAAACTAACTGATTCAGTTACGGAAATAATAAATCAGACTTTAATAAAACAGTAATTCTTAGAATCAACTCCCCATATTATCTTTAAAGTTTCGGCTTATTTTTGCAAAATGTACAGAATTTTACTAAATAAATCCCCTAGAGATATATTATGTAGACTCCTGTCTAGTGTCTTTAATTGTCACTGCTAGTTCCACATTTGTTTTGAGGCAGGTGATTTTTGTCTCCAGAGCTTAGACTGGCAACTCTGCAGAACAAAGCTCACTACAAGATTACACATGCATGTAGGCATGCATAAACTTGAGTAGTTACTTCAGCCTGTCAGGAATTTAATTTAAAAGTAATTATCAGTATGTACAAAATACTACTTCTTAGTTTTATCAACCTGCATTTAAGTAAGTGGAATATAGAAACTAACTCCTCCACCATGTTCCAGTTTTCATTTGAGGAGATTTTAGAAGTTCATTATTCTTAAATTCCCTGAACTATTTCCTAAGAGAGCAAAGAATGCCTAATCTTACTTTTATGGCTAGATCTGTTTTGGTGGAAAGTGAATGATGGCATGCAATTACATAAATACAAGAGAAAGACAAATTTGTTTTTCCAGTTTGATATCAGAGTTATTTTATAAGATGAAAAAATCATAGAAAATAATAAGCTAGAGAAGGAAAATCTAGTGATGTGGAAACAAATAAAAGAAAACAACTGACAAGCAATGTACTTATTTTCTTTAAATTACATTGTTTCCCACTGGATTTTTTGGAAGGGGAAAAAAAGAATTCATAAGCAAAGTTACAGTCCATTGCCTTTTTAAACCATAGTGGAAAAGATGTTCGTTCCCTCTTTTCCTGAGGTGCATTTTTGTGCATAATATCTACCATGTATATATATTCATAATATTCACTTATGAGAATTGAGGAAAGGTACAAATCATTAACAGGGAATGTTTGGAATCTGAAGAATTCTGTATAAAAAGCTGACAGACAAGTCACTGTCACCTGAATCATGCAAGCAGTTAAGCACTATTTGTGCACCCAGCATTCTACGTAACCTGGAAAAGAAAGGTGCCTCGAAGTCTAAGATGTAGTTAACAAGATGTACAGTCTCATTCCTGCAAACATGTTCCAGAAAACACCTGTTTTTTAGAAATGTGTTTCATCTTAACTTAGAAGTTGAGCTCTTAACTCAGGAATCCAGAAGGCCAGTTGTGAAAACTGTACTGTGGAGCTGGTAAGATGAGTTCATCACAGTGTTTTCCACTCGTTGTCCTTTAGCAACAAAAATAAATCAGAGATTATTTGTAATATACAGTGCTGTAGTCAGTTGTTTGGAATATCACAGATTTTATAAAACTAAGGTGTAAGAGCATAATATAATGTAACCATGACAGAACTGACCCTCACTTTATCTTACTATTTCAGTGGGATTACATAGTACAGTAGCTGCATGTAGAGGCTGTTAGTACCAGGTTGAGGTGATCAGTAACTGAAAGGTTAAAACTGAAGGATACAGGGATATAAAAAAGCTGCTCTGAGCACTGAAGTAGGATGAATCAGTTAAAAGTTCCTATTTCACAGTTTTTAATGAACATGCTTATAGAGTACTGCTGTGAGACCTCATTTAATTAATAATACCATGAGCCATTCTGCTAGAACAGATCTTTTATTAGTAAAAGTATACTACTGATTGCCAGGGTTTGGAAATAATAGGGATTATATTTCAAATTAAATACAATTTTATGTTATTTAATCTCCAATATCATTAAGACATGAAGTACTGAAATACTATCAACCTTTCTATTGAAAGTATTTCCAGGACACTATTCATTCCATGGCACCTAAGTGGAACGGGAAAGATAACTATTCTAAATGGCAACCATTAGTTACAAATATCAAGTTATGATATTTATAGCCAGCAACACTGAGCTGTGCAATATCCACAACTCTAGAAATAAAAATGTCAGACTCAAAAAAACACCTAGGAAAGTTATCTACTGCAAGTAAAAATAAATACTGCAGCTTGTACCCTGGGGGAGATCCTGCTACTTGCTGAAACCACATTCAATTTGCAAGTGGTAAGTCAAAATGTTAACAGTTACATATCTAGATGACTGCTGTTCTTGAATGGAAACAAAACCACGTGGAAGATAAGGGTCAGGATGTGAAGTGAGATTTGAGTGAAAAAACATTTCCTTTAGCATTTCATAAAACATTCTGTCTAGTTTGCATTACACTGTCCTTAAATATACTGCTTATAAAAGATAGATTGTGTTATTTAGATTTATAGTGGGATCTGTTTTAATGCTTTTTATCAATCTTGGTTTAGTGAATTCATGCCACTCTTTCCCTGTAAAACTTTTATTTGAACCTCAGCCTTAACAGAGTATTTGGCAGGTTTCTATCATATGACTCTGTTAACAAAAGGAAAATACTATTCTGACTACCTCCTTTATCTTAGATATGGTCATAATCCAGCCACAAATGTTAAGAACTAGAAAAAGTAAGAAGACTAGTGAAGCATTTTGATATTTTCTTACTTGAAGACATCAATACCCACAGAAAAATATGCCCATACAACAGAATACTAAATTGTTCTCACAGTTAAAAAGAAGCTAGTATATGAATATTAGCTTCATTAATATACTGGATCTAACACTACTGTATGAAAAACAAAGCCTTAAACTTATGATGACATTCATGTTTTGTATTGATTTGCAGTTCAGTCCAGCCTTAAGAACAACACAAATTGTTGTACCCCATCCTTGGAGCCTAAGAGGCTTTATGAAAGGGCATCACAGCCCTGCTTACAGATGCCCATCACATGCATCCCCACGGATCCTCAGCAAGGAGGGATTTAGCTGTCTTTGGAACATCACCCATTCTGAATCTATAGCAACCCTCCTCTAATATGCAAAGCTATTTTTAGCATCAGGGCAGCCTTGAAAGCAGCAGGTAAAGCATGAAAAGAATGAATAAGTGGTTGTGGTGCTCGCCTGTGGATAGAAGCTATATATAGCTCTTGAGAGAGATCTTAATATATGTGTATACATATAATGTGCATATGAAAGGATACTGGCCTCCCTGGGGGGAAGCAGGGGTGTCAGAAACATAGAGTAGAGCATTATTACTATTTGTGACCTGAGCTGTTATCTAAAGTCATTATTTCCAATTGTTCTGTTTCAGAAAATAAATTGTTAATGGAATTCAGTATCTTTGATCCAGTCTTTATTTGCAATGAATGTATAGCCTTCATTTCCCTGAGTGAAGAGAAAATTGAACAGCAGGAGACTATTTGCAGTTCCAAGCTCTTTTCAGCCATTACTTGCTCCAAGAAATTCTCTAGTGAATTTCTCAGGTCTCCCTTTCCATGCCTAGGAGCCAACATCTCAGTTTCTGTGATGATAACTGTTCTCTTGAGTTCCCAAACCCGTTTTTTTTTTTTTGTCCTTGTCTTTTACTCTTATATATTCATCCATTTGCTTCTAAAAAAAAAATCTTGGGAAAAAAGGCCACATGTGCCTTTGTTTTATCAGTACTGTGTGCCATTTATTTAGCTGGGGAGCTATATTGCTTCATGAAGGAGCTTATTACTTCTTACTGATGTGTTATATTGAGGCTGGGAATTAGGCCCTCCAGTTTTAATGACTCTTTGCCTAAATCACAAGGGCAGAAGCAGTGGAAACTTACAGATGCCTACAAGTGATTGGTGTCAAAAAGAAAGTCAGCTGTATAGTATTTGGATTATTGTCTTAGAAAAGGGATAATTAGGAACTTAAAATGTGAATGTTGCCATGTTCAAGGTAGGGAAAATCCTTTAGCTTATGTGCAGTCATAACTAAAATGTGTATATCTCTGTTGCTATGAAAATTATATTTAAAACTACAGTCAGTTCTTAGATAAAAATGTTGTGTTGGTTTTGTTCTCCCACTGCAGAGGGAAAGAGCCAGCAGCCAAAAGAGCAAATCTTTTCTTAAAGCTGTACTAAATATGTAGCATATTGGCATATGAGCAAACAGATGTAATGAAATTTTCAGCCCTCCAAAACCTCCTCTGCAGGGCAAATGTGATTTGTAAGAAAAAGGGACCTTGGAGTTCAGCTTGGTGCAGTACTTGATGGAGAATCTGGGCTAGGCTTGTGCAGTGGCAGCATGCCTGCCATAACGTAGGGTGGCAGGTATTTACTTTAGGTAAAAAGGATTAACTCTTACTGAAATAAAGTATTTTTTCAAATGTCTTGAGTTGTTGAGAACAATAAAAACATCAGTGAAATACACTTGCGGAACTATCACCAACAACCCTTTAAAATGTTTCAGTGCTGATCCAAACCTCTGCTTTGTAAAGCATGTTGATTAGCAATGATGAAACAATAATATGTGTTTGATGAGTCACATCCTTCCTTTGTGCAGAGCATTATGTCCATGGCACTCCAGCAAGGCTTCTGCTTGAAGTATTTCAATGACTTCAGTGGCGCTAAGATTTCTTTCATTGTAAATTATTCAGGACATAGAAACCTGTTTTTAACAAGTTAAGACTTTCTCCTCAAAAGCCTGTTGTCTCTGCCATGTAACAAATAAATTTTCTGTGTACATTTAAATAAATAATATTTTGTTACTTCTTTTCTGTCTGCAAAATGACAAGGAAAATTAAAGACAACTTTATAAAGATTAGAATAATTCTTCAGGGAGCCAATGCCATGAAAAAGTACAGAAGGGCATGTAAGATAGCACAGGTCAAGGAAAGGATTTTGTAACACGCCGTCTGTTTTTAATTAGCATCTTGGCACACTGGAAGAGTGCAGACATTTTTGCATGAAGAAATGTATTATAGACTTTTCTAGCTGCCAATTAAATGGCATTTAGCTACACTGACAGTAGTATGTTGTTTTAGGTCTGCAGAAAGCGCTTGCTCATGCTAGAAAATCTGGGACATTCTGTATACAGGGTTCTTATTGGACTGACTTTTCTATCCCTTTTATTTTGAATGTAGGCATGAAGGAAACCTTCTATGAATAAATACCAAATTCAGAGGACAGGGAGCTGGCAGAGTGGAGATGGTAATTATGAAGTATCAGTTTGTATACACCTGTTGAAAGTCTGTCTTCCAGTTAGATTATAATTTTTAAACAATGGTAGCTAAATACTGGGGTGTTTTATGAGGTTCATATTTTGTCCTGTTCGGTAGAGTCTGAGGTACTTTGTCACCAGTTTTGTCCTATGATTCATTTACATATGAGCATTTGTAACATGAAACTGCCCCTCAAGTGTGCAGCTCCCTATGCATTTTCTCTAACAGTGAAACCAATGTTCTCTGCCCACTCCTGTCCTCAGCTGCTTGTTCTGGCTCTGGCGATTTTGGGGCGGGGGGGGCAGTGTTGAGGTGGTGGATTTGAAAGATTTGGGCTTGTTTAGGGTTTTATTTATTTTCTGGTTCTTTTGCCAGAAAACATAATCTTTTGATTATTATTTAATCCAGTTTAGAGAATAGCATTAGAACAGAAACACCAGCAGTGATCTGTGGAAGAGAGCAGAATCAATAGTACTTGCAAGAGTTGGGAAGAGAGAAACCATCCTATTAAGGAAAGTGTTGCTCAGAAATATGTTTGTTAAATCACCATGCCAGTTCTGATGAAGCTGGCAATTACAAATTAAGCATAGATTCTCTCATTAGCATCTTGGTTTTAATGTCTGATAGAGCTATGTAGAGGGAAAAAAGGCAAAAAGTAACTTGTATGTTTGAACAAGACTTCTCCTTGCTGAGAGGTTCCTATGGAGGGCACTTAATCTTACAGTAGGATATATGCTAGGTGGTGAGTGTGATGTCAGTTCCACTGAAATGGATAGGCATGTTGGCTGTCTCAAAAGTGTCCCCATTTCCAACATGGGAGAAGTTGATATTCCCTGAGTAAACTACAGGCAAATTTTTATGGGAGTAGTCTTGAAAGATTGAAAAAAATTCCAGATTTCTGCAGCAGGTGGAAACCTCCTGTTCTTTTACACTGTTTCCTTTCTTACACTTCCCCCTGTATTAGGTGTGGTATCAGTTCCTGCTGTGAACCATGAAGTGGCACAGCTTCATACATCTTTGAATTGGGCTCTGGTTTGCTCTTGAGCTTGTACGTTTGCTCTTTCATTTCCCCCCCCCCCTCCCCCCCAGCTTTAAATATCCATTGTTAGCATTTTCGAGGCAAAACACAGACAACAGAAGCAAAGCAAGAACTATTTGTGTAGGTCTGGAGAAAAGTGGCTGGTTATCAGGAGAGCAGTTAATGGGATGCTACTGGGTTGGGTGCTGCAAAGCACACTGATTTATAACAGAGCTTAGAAGCAAACAAAGCGTCAAGAATCATAAGGATGTTGAAAGTTCTTAGTTGCAGCAAAATAAAACCTAGAAGTAGATTAATTTTGCCTGGCTTCCCTTTGAAAGAAATGCACTGTGCATCTGTTTTTCTTAAAGAGTGATCATTCAGATATCAGTACATCTCTCCTGACATATTTTTTGTCATTGGTCCAATTCTGGTGTACCTAAACCAGCAAGCAGTTCCAGAGACACCTGCACATTCACCAGGACATGCTCAGTGGAGCAGGTGGTGTACATCACGACAAAATTTTGGCCATGAGACCTCACTTTAGAGGTGATCGCTTCTAAGTCCACAGTGAACTGTGAAGTGGCTACTTTACATAAGGGAAAGGAGACCACCCTCCAAGTCTTTCTTGTCTCCAAAGCTGGCAGCAGTTAAGCAGTCATTTCCTCAGCTTTTTGACACAGGGACTGGCCTGGTTGTTCTGCTTTTAATGAAACTGGTATAATAAAGAAGGATACCCATAATACGAACCTGTATAGACAGGATAGGGCAAAGTCAGCAGAAATTTCCAAATAAAAAGGTTTGGGCAGTCTTGTGATCATTCCCAAGCTTGTCTGTGTTATGAGCTGTTGTAAAGGCATCTCAAGTTTTATTATGCCTAACCTGCAGAAGGCCTCTTCCTGGCAATGACTCTTGGTGCCAGATCCACCAGGAAGCATAGTCTTTTCAGAACTGTTTAGAATTCACAAGACTTAGTTTTGTTTATTGAAAGTACAGCCTCATTCTCAGCTGCTTTAAATTTGCCATTTGCTGCAGAATTTCTTAAAAGGGTGGAGCCAAGAGAGCAAAAACTTGTACTCATGAGGTATTTGTAGGAGTCTTTGATCTCAAAATCCTTCTGCTCCAAACACAGTGGTAACATAGCAATGACAATGTTTTGTTCTTTAGGAGAGTGGTGAATACTGGGTGTGATTCGGGCTATTGCCCATCTGTGTGGTGTAATATCATGGGCTTAACACCAAGCACAGTAAAGTCTCATCATCACCATCAGTGGATTTTGGATTAGGCTACGTATATGCAGGCAGCCCATTCTGAACAGAGAAAATGCAGCACAGTTTTCTAAAAGCAGGATGAAATCAAAGGTAACTGTAACAGGATATGGATCTGCAAAGTGAACTGTACTGAGTGTGAAATCACATTCAAATTTTGTCATATGTTGATAATTTAAATACTCTAGTCTAATGCAAATATGCAAATATAGTCAATGGCATGGAGTTAAGTCCTTGAAAAATATTAAATTTTTTTTAAAACAAGTTTTGTTCTATGTTCTGACCATTTGTGTTTGCTGTCCTCATATATTTTAGCAAACAGGTTTACTTGAAGGTGTATTAATATTTTAACCAGATATTGGAGAATACATGCTAAAATGTATGCATAGATGATGATGATGATGATGATGATGATGATGATGAATAATTAGTGCTGCATTATGTTTGCTGTAGAAACGAAGCCATGGAAGTTGTGCTAAGTCTGACCAAAGAACACAAGCAGTGGTGGGTGGTGAATACCTCTAGTGGCAGCAGGCAAAAGTAGCTTTAATTTTCACTGTCATATACTTGCACCAAGATTTTTACTAGATGGTTGATTATCATCAAAAATTATCGTTACCAAACAATTTGGATACATTGGAAGAAACAGCAATTTGTTTCTTACCACGCAGAGCCACTGCGTGGGAAACCATCGGTCCCTAAGGCGTACTTGGCTCCGGTCAACACTGGGGAGGTGAAACATGACGGCGCATCCGTGCAGGAGCACCGCGGCCGCCCGGCGTGGGCCCGGAGGCTCCTTCTCGCCGCCGCAGCGCGGGCCGGCGCCGCAGGGGC
>VZRH01001501.1:22580-49872 GCA_013397555.1 Urocynchramus pylzowi | reverse complement strand
TTGTGCTCTGTTTTTTTTGTGTGATTCAAGTTTTTTTTTTTTTTCCTTTTTTTTTTTTTTTTTTTCCTCTCCCTTCAGCCGGTTGGATTTTCCCCATCTTACAGCACCTCGCAGGTCTCTTCTCTGAGCAGTACGTTGCCTGAGTGAGTGGAAACATACAGATCAGCTGCAGGTTTCTATCTACAAAAACAGAGTGAAAGAGAAAGAAAAGGGTTGGGAAAGCAGAGACAAATATTGACCTGGACTTAGAGAAAGACATCCAATGGCTGAATAAAGAACCCTGTTCATGTTTTGGGATATTCTTTCAACTGGCTGGAACGAGAGCGGATCAAAAGAATGGGAAATGCCAGCAGACCCTTTAGAAGAATTGCTTATTTCTTATGCCTTTTATCTGTGCTTTTGCTGACTGAAGGGAAGAAACCAGTGAAGCCAAAATGTCCTGCCTGGTGTACTTGTACCAAAGATAATGCTTTATGTGAAAATGCCAGATCTATTCCTCGCAGCGTTCCGCCTGATGTTATCTCACTGTAAGGGCTGTAAGCATTTGGTTATTTAATTTATGATTTAAAATGAACTAGGATGTGTGGTGTTCTCAGTGCATACAGAAGGATGCTTGCTGCAGGGAGTACCTCCAGCTTTCAGAATCATCAGCTAATGTGTTAAAATTGTGCTGCATCCTTGAATCCTGATTTTTATATCTCTTTCATCTGTCTGTCTGTCTGTGTATGTGCACGCATCTCATTTTATACCTTCTTGTATACTATATGAAACCTGTCACATTATATTTGGGGGGGGGAAGGTAATTTTTTTTAACTTATATAAATAAATTTCTCTGTGATGACCAGATCAGTATTATAACCATGGATATATGAGGCTACATTAATGTACGGTTGTTTTTTTCTTCTTTACAGATCCTTTGTGAGATCTGCTTTTACTAAAATCCCAGAAGGGAGTTTTTTGCTCACACCATCTCTGCAGCTTCTGTGAGAAATATTTATATGATACAATTTTTTAAATGAAGTGTATATGTATTCATAAATATTTCAGAAAGGGTCTTAGTATTAATTTTATAAGAAACAGCAGCAGAAGATTTATTAGATCATAAAATACATTACGTTTGAGCAATTTGAAAGATAGTGCATGTTTAATTTTTACTTAGTATTTTGCAAGGCTGTCTGTCGTCAGTACTACTTTGAATGCTTACATGCTGAAGCTTTTGGTGACAGAATGCATGTTAATCTTAATTATACTTAAATTAACATTACGGTAAGGACTTAAGTATTGCAACAACTATTCTTGTTTATTTTCTGCATTTCTGGGACCTGATCCCAGTATAAAGCCATCCATTTGCAACTCCCATCATCTGTGAGCTCAGAGCCCCTCAGATCAGGCCCGTCATTGCAGTGGGACAGGTCCTGAAGTCCTTTTCCATGTAAAATTGCCATTGACTTCTGTGGAAGTTTAGTCACTTCAGTGGGAGTTTTGCCTTCATAGTACCTGGATTTGACCCTGTTTGTTATTTCATGGTCTTAAAAGTAATGACAATTTTCTTCCAATTAAAGACTGAAGTAGTTATTTGAAAATCAAGTACTGTGATGAGGTATACACGGAAAGAGAGTATTTTGGGATGTTTAACTATTAGCTGCATTTCAACATAGGATTTTTACAGGCTCACAGGCTTTCCTAGAAATGTGGGCATACGATTATATAATTGTGAGCTATACAGAGGTAGAGGGGGTGTAACCTGAACTGTTTATAGTGGATGTGCTGCCAGCCTGACACACACCCAGATTTGTCTCAGAAATCCGGCAAGGCAGACTCCCCGGTGTGATCAAAACCAAAATCGGATGTCTGTCCCAGAGCGACTTCCGTGCACTCTGGACGTGGTCAGAGGTGTAATGCTGATGTGCTGGAGCTGTCTGGCTGTTAAATTAAACTGCTGGCATACTGATAGCTGAAGCCCTGACCCTGGCTGTACTCTGCTACCTCAAGTGGAGCTGATAAGGAGGTGCAGACATACTGTACAATTTTGGATACAGGGTAAATAGGTAAATGCGGTTACTATGGAAACCTAAATGCTTTTCCATGGTGCTTTATTCCAGAGAAGCTTTTTTCAGGTGGTCATAGATCACAAAAGGGACGCATTTCACATAATTGCTGCAATGGGTCTTTCAAAGGAGAGGGAAAAAAAAGCAGCAGCACTGGTGGGGCTTGTATCTGAAGAGAGTGAGTAGGACATCATCTCTCTTGGCTACGATACACCACCTACACTTAGCAATCCCACTGCAAAGCAGGCAGATTTGGGCATGGTAGAGTAGGACAGACACAGTCATCTTATTTTGAGTTATTATAGTGCTTGGCACAGTGGGCTTGGGTAACGTCTTATGGCATTTTGGTAATGATAATAATTTCCATTTCTACTGTACAATGAAATGCACGTTCCATGTTGCTGTTCATAAATGCTGCAACAGAAACTATGACCCCAGAAAAGCAGGGTTTGTTCCACTGTGGGCTTTGATGAGTGATGTGTTTTCCAGATATATTTTTAACATGGTAGTTGAGCTGCTTGCCATCCTTGGAATGTCATGCTGCTGATCTAAGGCAAATGACTCCTTAAACACAGACCATAGGAGCAGGATTGTATCTGTGGGGACAACACTCCAGTTTGTACGTGGGAAAGAAAAATTTTATCTTTGGCAGAAGATAGTAAGGGAAGTAAGAATATGGAAAACTTACGTTAATTAAACATTTCAGGAAGTTTTAGCTTTGCATGATTATAGCTGCATTGGTAGGTTTAATTTAGCCAACAGCAAGATTTAGCAGCTTATATGTTTTTCTATAATAATAGAAATACGTATAGAAATAGTCTCCAGCATTACGTTTTTGAAGTCCAAATGTAATTGGATATCTCCAGTACAGCAGTCACAGATGTCTAAATATGGTGTAATTCTGCCACTATTATTATTTACTACTATTTTTAACGTAGTGGCACCAATGGTCTCTGGAAAAATCATGGTCTTGAACTAAACACTACTCGTAACTCCCAGTCCAGGGGAGGTTTTCTTCTTGTGTAGTATGGATGGTATGCTCTGTGCTCTTCATGTGACAACAAAAATACAGAGAACCTATACAGCTATGGTGGAATGCCAGCAGGAGTGTTCCCTAAATGTACAGAAAATGTCCCAGCTCTCATCTTCAGCACTTTTATCTCTGTGTATCAGCAACATGCTGAGGGTGCCCTTATAAACTGATGACATGAAAGCCTGCAGAAAGAAGGGAGTTAATCATGGCATCAGGATTTGTACCTGCTTGCACTGTACTGTTCCTGCCAAGTGATACAGTCCCTAGCTACAGCGCCATACCTTCAGCCTCTATCCCCAGAAGCAGCAATGATGGTGTTTGAGGGCAAACTGGGGGAAAAAATACGTTGTGCATCAAATACATCTGATGTAGCCATTGGGGAGAGGTATGAGTTGGAAGGCAAATGAGCTCACCAAGTGCAAGACCTATGCTGTAAGCCTGGCAATCTCTAAAACAGCAATTTAAAGAGATACCACCCTGTTCTCTAAATTATAGAGTGCAGAAAAGGAAAAATTATCCAGTAAAATCATATCAAAAAATTAAAATTAGTTGCAGGATTTAATAAATTTTTCTTCTGGTTCAAGAATTCTATAGAAATACTTGTTTAAAACGGAAGTATTTCTTGATTTTGACAAAAAGGAAGAATTTCCTGCTCATATTTTTTCATACATTTCATCTAGGAATATACTGAAAGTGGAAAAAACACAATCTGCAACAGCCAACAGAGAAAATAAATTACCTGCAATTTATTCTGAATGTAAACGTCAACATAAGAGATGAACTCATCAAGTGGATTAATTAGTACTTGGAAATCTTGCATTCCTGAATGTCTAAGGATGCCATAGTATGAATCTATTTATCCATCAGGTCAATTGATTAAAATATAGATGTGCATGTAATATTCCACTGGGGTAAAGTTCATCGTACTTTATGATGTCCCACCACATTAAAAGTGTAGCAGTCCAGGGCTAGATTATAATGGACAAATGCTAACATGGCTGATAAGCATAAATAAAGCTGGAAAAAATCAATGCTAGTCCACTTTTAATGCTTACAAAATTACATAGAATTAAATGTGCTGCTGGTATTTTTACTGTTAGATGCATATGCTAAGAGTATCTCCAAGAGATGTAATGAGGTCTTAAAAATAATTCTGATTTGAACACTGACTGATTTTAAGGGATTTTTCTTTTTTTTTTCCCCAGTAACTTCCAGTACCCTCAGGTTAAATACACTCAGAAGTTTAACTTAAAAGTCAAAGGATTTTCCTCCTGCCAGTGTTGCAAATTCAACCTGATGTCAGGCTAACCAGCAATTTAAACCAAGACAATTTAAACCTCTGTAGTACTTGAAGATTTCATTGTTGTCCTAGTATATCTTCAGAGGCACTTGTACAATCCCATTGTTTTACTGGCATGATAAACCCACGTTTACATCCCACAGAAGTCAAAGGAATTTTATCAGATGGCCCCAGTAGACAATTGTTGGATCCTTCCCTTTGCACCACACTGTGGTGCAATATATCAGCCTTACAGTCCTATAGTGCTTGCACAGAAAAACCATGAAACCAGGCAGTGGAAATTTGGCCTTGCTGAACCATTTTCTAAAGCTGCTGACAACCTCATGGTCTTTTGTTTTGCTTTTCTCTATGCAGGTTGTTTACATCCAACACTTTTGATGTTATTAGTGATGATGCTTTCATGGGCCTTCCTCATCTAGAATATTTGTGAGTGGACAAAAGTATATTTCCTGGCATTATTGAATAGAGTGGGTGGGCTTCCAATTTCCAGACATTGCTTGACCAGAATCACTTTACGACCCATTACAGGTTCATAGAGAACAACAACATTAAGTCAATTTCAAGAAATACTTTCAGAGGACTGAAATCTTTAATTCATCTGTAAGTAAAGTGATTTAATATATTACTTTGTATATTTAATATAGTAACTGAACCACTGTGTTGTTTAATTTCTCATTTTCATATATAACTGTTCATAGTTATTTAAGTGGCATTAATAGTAATTTAATTAGAATGTTAATCTTTGTGTTTCCACCAAAGACTTCCAAACTGTGGTATGTGTGGCAAAGACACAAACAGCTTCCAAGTACTACATGTTTGGCAGTAGTTCCCTGACTTTCTCTACTTGGAGCACAGGGGATTTCCAGCTGAGCATGTAGGAGCAGGGAGGAGTATGAATTGGGAACGTTGGCACTAGATGAGGTGAGTCCCAGTTTGGGACTTGGAAAGGAGGAAGGTGGGAGCTGTGGTTAGGAATGTGAGAGGCTGAGGAATGGACCCACACCTCTTCCCATGTAGCCCAGTCTGACATGGATCTAGGAGACTATTACAGCCATTCTTGGGACAGGCCATCACTGTCTGTGCCTGTGTCCACTTAAGGACAGTAATAGTATACAGAAGAATTTGATTAAATCAAACTTGAAAATTCCCACCCAGAGCAATTTTAAATAGAAGACTTGCAACAAGATGTTTTTGTTGTGGCTTACTGATCTACTTCTTTCATTCTGCACCCACCCTACTCTGCACCCTGTCCTCTCCTGCATGGGAGCAGGAGCATCCCACAGTCAGGACCTGTCACACACTGACACTGGGATCTGCTTACTGTTCCTTGGTGTGCTGCTCAGCCCTTTGGCTATCTTGGAAACATGGCCAGCTCTTTCCCTCTGACCTGCTGCAGCCCCTTGCTGCATTAGCTGGGAGGGGCAATTACTCCAAGGCACTCTGGATGCCAATGTGCTGTAGGAGCAATGCTTCCCATGCCCTCACCAGCAGGAGCATTTCTCACACTGTGCTCAGTAGGTGAGACACACGTTGGCAACAAATACCTGCAACATTTCACTGCAAACAAGAGTAGTTGCCTTGTCCCTGAGCTACGAAGACAGTTTTTATACAGGCTTTTGTCTCTTATCTTATAGCAAGTTTATCTTTTAGCAGCAATTTAATTTAATAAGGAATAAATTTTTTAAAAACAAAATACACACTATAAGAAAACAGAAAAAAAATACAAAAGAAGAAAAGGAAAAAATCTGTAGTGTGCCTGACATGGATTTATACCCAGTTCTGAGCATCTGCATTCTGAAGCATGTCATGTGGTGCATGTCATAGGCAGGGCAGGGGATCCTGACCTTTTGGCCTTAATATGATGACCTCCAAGAGGGTTTTGAAACAGGGCCATTTAACTTTTTCTTTCATATATTTTGACAGAGGAGAGAAAGCAAAGGTTCCATTTTAAACAGTTAATGCATAAATATAATAGTTGAATTGCAATTCACCACATCTTCACCACCTAGTAAATGTACCATAAAACAATTTATGCTTTCCCTTTTGGTCAGGACAAGATTTACAGCTGGCTGGAACCAAGCCTACTGTGACTACTCATGTAGATAAAGTTACTTATGGAATGGCTGTAGGTCTGAGGAAGAGGAACGAGAGAGGAGAGGGAAAGAGGTACATAAAAAGGCTGTGCACATCCCATAACAATCCATATTAGAGGTACAGGCAAAATTATACTGTTGTTAGAAAAAAAAGATAGCTGGATAAGGCTGGTAACTGGGACCATATCTTCAAAATATTTACGCACATGAATAGCTTTATATTCACAAATGGGTCCAGTACATTATTTATCATATTCATTTACTTATTTAGTAGCTGCTGCTGCCAGTGAACAAATTGCTTTTCTAAAACAAAGGAAGGCACAGTTTCTTCTCCACAGAGCATGTAGTCAAAGGCTAACATCTTGTCTTGCCTGTTACATTGGCTTCTGGGGATGCTTCAGGAGTTTCACAAGAGAAAACATATGCAAAAGACAGATCCACAATTGAGGAGCTACTGCCATTTGCATGCACATTTTTGGGATATAGATTTTGCATCATGCTGCTATTGTCCATGGAGCACTACTCACAAAGACAATGAGAAATTTGTGGAAAATAATTGCAATTGGCACCACTAGTTTAATCTCCTTGAAGAACCACTCCCCATCTTTTGGGGAAAATTGCATATACACATTAAGAATGATCATTTGGCACCCCGAGGCACTTTTCATTTAAGAAATGAGAGTACTTGTGTACATAAAATATATTAAAAAGAATCATAGTAAATGAGCATGCAAATAAGTTCTATGAAGTTAGATAAGATGAACTTTGTTCTATTTATTCTATTTACTTCCTTTTCGCAACACAAATTTTGGAATGCAGTAAGCTGTCCAAACATTTTTACTTCTATAATGCAATTAACTTCAATAATTACAGTGTGTCCTTATTGTAAGAGAGCCATCTAGAATTTTTTATTGTGCAACTGGATTTATTTTCTGGTCAGAGTACATTTAAAAACAGAAAAATTTTTAAAAGATTGCATTTTTTTACTCATTTACTAATTTAATATCAGAATCTTACATTTAGCATTGGATGGTAATTTCTTTGCACAATACGTAATTTTGATTGCATTTCTCTCAGAACTGTCCCCATTAGTTTAACTGCACGTTTGAGCCAACCTTACTCTCTTATTATAATCCAAATACCACGTACAGCACCATCTAGGCAAGACAGTGTTTTCTAATATGTAAGTATGCTTTTTAACAGTGGACTATAAAATGCATAATTTTCATTCAAAAATTGGCAAATGCATAAGCTTGCTTAAATTTTTCTGTCAGTCATGTACCCATGACAGAGGCGAACCACTCCTACTTCCAAGTACAGCCTCCCTTTTAGTTCGCTGTATAATAACATATAAAAACAATATAGGGCATTAAAGTTGTCTCAGCTTGCAAGTCCACACAGCTTTCTCCATGTGAGTTATCTGACTTTTTTTATGCTCTGGAGCATAAAATTGCACATAAGTGAAGCACGTGATACATTCACATAGAGAGTTACAATCAGAGGTACTTTGAAAGTGGTGAAGTCAGAATAGACTAATGGAAGCATCCCATATTTACTATTACTGATCAGACAAACATTTTTAAATAAGGCAGCAGACCTAGTACACGTAGGCTTGTTCTTGTATTCAAATATGTGCCTAAGTGTCTTTGCTTGGCTAGAGGAATTGTGGTTGATAAATAACATTCATGTTTACAAGTTAAAAGAAGAGGTTCTGAGTCTTACTAGCTACAGATTCTAACTGGATCTTAATCGAGAATGATTTCTTTCCAGTTTTGTTTCTTCTCATAAGTAATAAATAATTCTGTTAATTGGAAGAGGCATAGACTATACCCTAAAACATTATTCTTTTTCTGTCATGCCCTCTGTGACATCTGAGACCTTTGGCAGACTCACAGAGACAGCTGGACTGAAATGTAATATACTGTTTGTTCAAAGCCTGCTCACATTTCATTGTCACTTTTACTAGCTGGAATACTCACCGAATTTAAACAAGTTTTCCCAACATCGAAAACTGGGAATTAGTAACATTTTTTTGCTGGTCTAATACACATTTACACAGGCATATGCACATGCCAGGAAAGCAATTCCCACTGATCAGCAATTTATTGCCTATTACTGCATATTTTCAAAAACTATGAGCTAAACCTAAGACCATCAGCCCATATTAGTAAGTTTTCCTTCCAGAAGAGGTACAAGAAAGTGGGGAAATTACAGTGATATGAGCACCATGTATTAGGATCTCATAGGGAAACCATCAGTAGATCCAATCATGACTAATTATATTAAAATGTTAAATGGTGTTGGCAAAACACCAAAGGTGATAGCACTTTTTACTCTGCTAAGTGAAATATTGTAAATGCTATAAGACTGCTGAAGAGTGAGAAAGCAGAAGGAGGCATGGCATTTTAGTGGAAGGAAAAGTCCCAAAGTAAATGAGCTATTCTTAAAAGCAATCTTTCAGAACTAAATGCTGGAGAATACCAGTGTTCTTTACCGTAAGTAAAAAATCCCACATATTATATCACGATTTGCAAAAATGTGTAGTTTCATGAACAACTAGCACTAATACTGAAGTGTTTTCTTTTACAGGAGTCTTGCAAATAATAATCTCCAGTCACTTCCAAAAGACATATTTAAAGGCTTGGATTCTTTAACAAATGTGTAAGAAAGCAATTAATTAATCTTTTAATTATAATAGAAGTATAAAGAGATTATTTTAGAGGACATTCTGAGTAACCATTCAAACCAGTAGCCAGTAATGGATCTTGTTACTGGATAGAGACTACACAGTATGAGTAGGCTTGGTTTTTTTTTGTCTGCTGTTGTTGAGAATTTGTGATGGTTTTGAATATTCCACCAGTTATGAAGATAAGTAATGTTGTTAGTAGTTATGTAATAAAGCTGCATGTTCATTAAGATTTCGTGAATAAGAAGGGAGGATCCTTAGGGATGCATAAGACAGCAAGGCATGCAGGGAAGGTGGAAGATATTAAATGGAGTAACATTTTAATGTGCAAGCAATTCCTGGGAAAGCCAAGTTTTATCAATAAAGCATGTGTCTAAGTAAGTATCCGATACTAAATCTAATTGCAACCAGATCAAAACATCAGCTTGCTTAAATATATATGTATCAGTAAAAATACAAAATATAGGTAAAGAGACAAATCTTATAATTACTTTAGTGAAATAGATCCTGTTTACAATATACCAAATCCTGTTCCATCTGATCTGGGATAATATGCTCCGAAAATCCTTTGCCTGCTCCCAGGATTAGCAGGGCAGGCTGAAGCCCTAGGGCAGAGCTGCAGCAGTGAGATGTGGCCATGGGCAGTGTATCTGGAGCATTGCTTGGCAAGGCTGACCGTGGCCAGGTGGTTACACAGTCTGGTCCTGGCGCTCGCCTGTTCCTGTACATACGATCAGAAATCTGACTGGAGACAGCTGTAAAAGCCTTAAACAGAACTCCTTTACTTGTCTCTCCTGAAGCCTTAGATTGTGTTTCTAAAGGAGATATAAAGTGAATACTGACTGGCTGACCATCAGGTTACATTAATTCCTATTTTGTTGTCTAGAATGCTCTTAATGAGAAAGGGTAGTCCAAAGGAAACAGGGGTCATTAGTTTGGGAGGCTTTTGTGTACCTGTAAACTTGGGGAAATCAATAAAAATTTCTGACTGATCATCAAGTTAAGGTCTCCTTGAGTACCTTAATATAATTAAATCTGTGTGGGTTCTGGTATGTAGATTTAACTATGGGTCAGGACAAATTAAGCCAAGAAGGCCTCAAGTGAGAATAAGCAAGAGAGCACATATTTAACAAAAGCCTGTTTTGTTGTTCTCAAGGAGAAATACATTAGCTGACTACTTATTTTCAATGCATGATTTATTTGTTGTAGAGATCTTAGAGGCAATGCATTTAATTGTGACTGCAAACTGAAATGGTTAGTGGAGTGGCTGGGCAGCACCAATGCAACTGTTGAAGACATTTACTGTGAAAGTCCACCAGAATATAAGAAGCGCAAAATCAATAGCCTCTCTCCAAAAGAGTTTGATTGCATTATTACAGGTAATGTGCCTCAAATTATTTAAGCTTGTTCAAGTCAAAGCTGTAGTTTTTCATTCTAGAGCCCATTATTGCAGGAACGCTGCATTCTGGATGGAATTTCTACTAAAATCAATATGAATTCTGCTGGTCTAAGTCTGACATGGGAATCATTTGGGAACAGGGTCCTATATTTCAGTATCTACTCAAACTTTAGTATGTTACATAATGATTTGAAAAACTGGTACATAAACCAGTACCTTTTTTCTGAGAAAGATTGAAAACCAAATTGCAGTTCTCCTTTATCAACAGAAAAATTCGACTAGTGATGAAATACTGTAATTTGTAATAAATTGGTATCTGATAAGCAGATGATTTTTTAGTACAGTATGTAAAGCATCTGTGTAATTATCATCTGTTGTGTGCAATTTGCAGAATTTGAAGTTTATCAGTCCCTGCCATACCAATCTCTGTCAGTAGATACTTTCTCATATATGAATGATGAACACGTGGTTATTGCTCAGCCTTTTACTGGAAAGTGCATCTTTCTTGAATGGGACCATGTGGAAGTGATGTTCAGGAATTACGACAACATTACAGGTATGAACACTGTTTGACAAATAACATTACAACAAATTATCCAAAAAGTGGTACTAACCCTGTCTTTTACTTTTCTTTTTATAGGTACTTCAACTGTTGTGTGTAAACCTATAGTTATTGAGAGTCAGCTGTATGTCATTGTCGCACAGCTGTTTGGAGGCTCCCACATATATAAAAGAGATATTTTTGCTAATAAGTTTATAAAAATTCAAGATATTGAAATCCTTAAAATCCGAAAACCCAATGACATTGAAACTTTCAGGATTGCTGAAGACTGGTATTTTGTTGTTGCAGACAGTTCAAAGGCTGGTTTCACCACGGTTTACAAGTGGAATGGAAATGGATTTTATTCCCATCAGTCTCTGCACGCCTGGTACAGAGATACTGATGTGGAGTATCTTGAAATATCTGGCAAACCACATTTAATTCTGTCAAGTAGTTCGCAAAGACCTGTAATATATCAATGGAACAAAGGAACAAATGAATTTGTTAAGCGGTTTGATATTCAAGATATGGAAGATGCATATGCAGTGAAGCATTTCAAGGTGAAAGAGGATGTATACATTTGCTTAACAAGATTTATTGGGGACTCTAAAGTAATGAAGTGGGGTGGTTCAGCATTTCTGGATTTACAAAGGATGCCATCCCGAGGGTCAATGGTATTCCAACCACTTCAGATAAATAATTATCAATATGCCATTCTTGGAAGTGATTATTCTTTCACTCAAGTCTATTATTGGGATGCGGAAAAGGCAAAATTTGTGAAGTTTCAAGAATTAAACGTGCAGGCGCCAAGATCTTTCATACATGTCTCCATCGATAAACGAGATTTTCTCTTTGCTTCAAGTTTTAAGGGAACTACATTGATTTATAAACATGTCATAGTTGACTTAAGCGCATGACACTCGTAATTCTGAGATTACATCAGACTTTCTACTGTAAGCGGACAAAATGAACTAAATGCATGATGACTCTCTTATCTTACTTCCAAATGAATGCCTTTAAAAGTTGAGATTGCTAGAACAAAGTATTACTAGTATCTTCATCTTTAATTGTCAAGTCTAGTGGTGTTGGAAGTTGCATTTTTTAACAAAAAGAAATTAAATTAACTGTTCTTTGCATCCACAATATGTAAATACATGTGCAACTGCATCTGTTGCTATAAAGAATATTAAGATGTACTTTTCCATTTATTTATTCACCTGTTTGAAACAACTGCCAAATAAAATGTTTACATTTTGTGTCTTTCACATTCCAAATATTATTTGCAGGTGATACTTTTTATCACATATAAAATAAAGCCAAGAAGGCATCTTGCCCAGTGCAGTGTTGTACTGCATAGAAGACGCATGAAAGATCAGGTGGGTTTTACTAATAACAAGAAGTTCTTGATAAAAATACTGCATTGAAACACAAGCCTATAAATTATCACCTGGACAATCCTTGCACTTATATAAAGCTTCACTGACTTAAACAGAACTCTAATCAGAAAAAAGAATTCAGTTATCTAGATGTGCTTGTAGGATGAAGGGTTCAGTTCTACACATCTCATTGTAGGATAGGCCTTTATACTGTGTATAGCTGGATGTGATTTTCTAAAAAATCTACAAAGAGCTTGACAGAATAAAAGACAAGGTAAAGGTCTGTGTTTCTTCACCTGATGCTGAAGCAGCACAAAACAAATCTCTTGTATAGCACCAGGGCTGTTCTGTGCTGAAAGCTAGAAGCAAAGCTTATTTTTCAGCTAGCATTATTTCTATAACTGAACTGTCACCCATCACTTGCATGAATTCTGTGTCCTTGTCAAGTCTTTCCACTGTAATTGCAATTATTTAGTCTTCAGTGAATTTATTCCTTATTCTGAATGAAGATAGTGAATGGGAAGTAATTTTTTTTCCACTGCCCTGCAATGAATCTTAGTACCAGGTGCTTCTGAAATTCAGGGAACTTTGAATGTGTAAAGTCAGTTTGTACAGTGTATGCAACTCCAGGGAAGCTAACTATATCTGTTAAATTATGCCAAATCTGAACATGGCATGAAAATCCTTCACAAGCTCAAAGTTAAAATAGTCTTTTGTTTACATTCGTCTAGTGCACCACTTGAGACAAACCTACACTGATGCTGAAGATGATTTGGTGCAGCTCAGGAGGAAAGCTCAAGTTTATTTTAGACACCTTTGCATTCACTTAAATTGCCAATCATTGTGCTTCAGTGCCATCTTTAAAATAGAGACATAATACTGTGTTCGTTTCTAGACATTTCTACCATTCACAGAAGTTGACTGGTGAATAAAACTAATCATACTGTGCATGTCAGCTAATCACATGAGCTGATTAACGTCTATTTAGGAAGCCAGTCCTAAACACTATGCTTCTGTAATAAAGAATGGAGGGTTTTTTTATATTTAATGTTATTTGAAAAGAACAATACTACTCTAATAAGTTAATTTTTCTGATGCGTTTTTATCCATAGCTGCATATGCTCTGCTAAGCATTTGGCTTAATAACTACCTATTCCATAAAGAATTACAATGTGAGTAGAAAGATTTTAAACTATGTTTCACAGCTGAAACATCCCACGTTTTTTTTAAATACATTTACAAAAATCATCTTAATAAATAATCTCTTGTTTGGAAGTTTCCTTTATATGTCAAACCATATTTCCTTTATATAGGTTTAGCTGTTACATGAGCATGATTTCAAACCCCAGGTGAACCCAAACAATAATTTTTATTATTTCTCAATGTTGGCTGCACATCTGTGATTGCCCACTCAGTTTGTCCATTTCTTCTTCAGTGCCCTTTGCATGGAAAAGGAATGAAATACAAAGTCATGAACTCATCTCCAATCTACCAGCAAACCATTAAATGTTTTCTATTTCTTCTTGTCTTCTGTTTCAATCTTTTACTTAAGGTCCTATTGAATTACGTGCACTGGTTTTGATCTGATTTTTCCCATTATACTTGCCTACATGCACTCTCAATCAAATTATAAAGATAATGGCTATGCATCCTTCTCATTATGAACATATTATAAACATCTGGCTGAATTTAAGTGGAGTTGGAGAAACTTGCTAATCTGCTACCAACATTTATTTACAAACAGCATATTGCCTCACAGTGTACCTTGACAAAGTTACCTTTCATGGAAATGTATTTCAGAGCCAGCCAGCTACACTGGCTAAGGCCTATGCTATCATAGTGCTATGATTGTTCTCCTGAGTTACCTCATTCTGAAATGATGTGACAGACTTACAGGAATTCACTGTTACTCCTGGGTTTAAAGGAGGAATTTAAATGCCTGCAAGGATGTGAGTCACTAGAATTTTACATTCACAATACATATAAAACTCACCATGGTACAGTAAAGGGTAGCAAGGGATCAATCTGCTGCAGAACACAACTGCAGTATTAGTTTGGTTGTTCCTTCAGAAATTTTTTTCTTGTAGTCAAGCACTAGTGATTTGGGAAGTTCTTAATGCCTATGTCATTTTTGGAAGGTCAGCTAATTACTATAAAATGCTGAATCTAAAACATGTTTTCTTTTCAAAATCCTTTTCTCTAGTCCATTATGTCAGGTGGAGACTCACAGGGACAACAGCCGTTTCTTATTGCGCAACTATAGCATTTCTTTGCACCACATAAGGAACTGGGGTATTTTTAGAACAAAACTCATAATCCTTAAAGTAGAAGAGTGTAAAGGCTCATTAGGTGGCTCCCTGTGCTGCTTCTTCCTGATTTCTTCCTGAGACTGGGCATTTTAACAGCTCATCTGAGCATAAAGCTAAGGTCTATTCTATCCTGCTTCTCTGCTCAGTACTCCTTCTGATATCAGTGAAAGAGTCAGAAAAAAAAACTAGAACAGAACCTTTCATCATATATATATTGATATTTTTTAAAAATGCTGTTTAAAAAAACATATTTCTTTCAGCAAAGTCTATGTAACTTGTGGCTGACTGGTTGTCTTCTGTAGTTGTAATGGATTTTCTAAACTCCCTAACTGTTTTGTTTATGACTGACAGAGTATGCAAGGTACTAAATTTTTTTTACAGTATTACAGAAGACAGTATTGAAGGTTATTAATGGATACTGCTGATCCTTGATGCTGCTTAGTCATGTTAATGTCTAAGACAGAAAAAAAGAACATTAATGGAATAGTATTGTATCCCTACAACTACTTCATTAGATTTTTAATAGAGCACAAATATAATAGAATATACACCTCTCTACTTGGGAAAAGATATATAAAATACATTCAGAATACCTGATACTATGCCATGTGTAACTTTTTTTTGTCTATTGCAATGCCTAGGACTTGCAGGTTTTTTTGTTTCTACTTATTTGAAGAGTATTCCAAAATGCACTCTTCCTACTAAGAAAGAAATCCAGTAAGGAAATATCTTGTTGTGTAAGGTAACAAAACAAACAGAAATGGATTATTAGTTTGTATTTCATTTTAATTATAACTTCTCCTAAATATTTTAATTTTTAAACTTTATTTGAAGGGGTTGTAACAGCCACTCGAAGTATGCTTGAGGACGGGAAACAATTATTAGAATAGTTAATAATATGTGATATGCTTTGATATGTTCTAGTGGGAAGCTCACTAACAGTTGTATTTATGTATATAAGTATTAAAATATATTGTGTTAGCATTCAATGGAAAATAAAGAATATTTAAACTATAGAAGTAACAAAAAGTCCTCAGACTGACAAAAGCACCAAGAGAAAGCAGAAAATGTTACAGCTAGGAACAGAATATAAGCTCACAGCAAGTCTCAAGAGAGTGGAAGTTTTCCCTTTCAAGGAAGTATTTTCCTTTCCATGAAACACGTAATGTGTTTCTCCTCAGTGGGGAGCCCTGAAAATCCAGATAATCACCCAGTTCTTGCAAAATACAGTAAGAGGCTTACAAACTTAATGCACTACATCCATGATCCTAATATGTGGATTTCTTTTCCTTTTGACACCTCTCTGCTACATCAGTCTCAGCCGTGGTGGCACAAAGGGAGTGGTGAGCACACTACTGCCCACTGAAAGGGCCAGGGCCCTGCCAGGGCCAGACAGAAGTTAATCCAGGTTCAGCAGATGGAAAATGCAAACACAAGCACTCAATTCACTCAGCTGCTAATGCCTCCCCCACTGCCTAGCAGGTTTTCTCTCTGATTTGTTATACATATTGCCAACAGTTCCCACTACCTTTCATATGCTTGCAAGCCTTCTCCTCTCATTCTTGCTGATCTGGAGACCTAAGCATGGCAGTAAAGCTGTGATTTCGACTCCTATTGATTAGAATGGCTGAATGTGTTTTTGTGGCTGGGAACTCACCGAGAAATGTCGAGGTCTTGGGGAGTTCAACTCCTCCAGACCGATCTGCGGTACACTGCCTGACTTACTGCTAATGGCAACTTTTCTTCCTTACTGATGACTCTGAATTCTAATAGCTGGTGTTACAGGCATGTCTCTGTTTATAGTTCACTTAAACAAAGTGCTCAGAGGAAAACCTAACCCTATTTCTATTCAGGAATTTTCCTGAAATGAACTGTAACTACAAAGACCTCCAGTGTGCTATACAGAAGTGGTGTTGTATTTGTGCTTTGAGACTTTGAATTGCTCCAATTAGTTATGGCAGGGTAATACTTCTGTCTTCAAATTTGTTACAGTAGAAAGCAATTTGCCCTTAAATATGCATATTTATATCCATATAATTGTTTATTTATACTCCAAATAAACGGAAGTGGATGATAGCAATAATTATGTTACTGTTCCAAATCTCCCATTCATGAAATCAATTTCTGAATTCTCAAAAGTTGTTTTCAACTCAGCCTTACTTTATTCTTCCTACTGAATTATTTCAATTGAAAAAGGACTTTCTGACCCATTCTCCCTTCCTGTTCAAAGGCCTGGATAGTGACACCAGTATGTTAGCAAGTTGTCAACCTGCCCAGATGGTGAGCATCCAAAAATGCTGAAAGAGCTTCAGAATAAACGGGCTGATCTGCTAAGAATACATAGTCCTTCATTAAAAACCATTTATGTGCAAAAGAAGCAGAAGTAACAAATATTACATCTACTTTTCTAAAAAGTTAATGGGATAAATAACCAGTGAGATTTCAGACCAGTAAGATCCACATTTATCTGAAATGATAAATGAAAATGGAAGTGTAAAATTTCAGGAGAAATTAGGTAACTAAGCAAGTGGGACAAGATGACTAGTGAAGTTGAGGGTCCAGAAATGCAAAATACTAAACATAGGAAAGAAATGCTCACAAAGTTTAAAATTAGCAGTAAAGAAAGTCAACTTGACATTGTTGTGAACAACTCAGAAAGATACTGATCTCAATATACAGCAACAAGAAAGAACAAATAATGCTACCACACGTACAGGATAATAGGGAGACTACAACACTACATGTCATGGCAAATCACTGCTGTTGCCTTATTTGAGATACTGCATGCAGTACTAATGCAGCCATCTCAAAAAACTCTGCAAGGTAATTAAGGACTCAGAGAGATGTGGAAAAATAAATGGAAGGTGTGGAATAAGATGGCACTTGACACTAACAAATCCCAAGCCATAAAACAAAATACCTTCCCCCCAAATTAAACTGTGGCCTTCACTGTCAGAGGCAGTGACATAGGGAACAATAATACAGCATTCAGAAAGTCAAACATGGATAAATTACATAAAAAAAAATTCTATCACTTTAGTACTGAACAAAACTGCTCTTTATTAGGGAAAAGTCTTTGCACTTCTGTGAGAAACATCTGGCTGTAACCATTTTGGATGAAAAGCCAAGCAGCTGGATAATGAATGTGCTCCAGTGTTGCGTTTCCTATTTTCAGTTCTTGAGACATAGTGCTCAGAAATTAGCTCAACTTTGTTGCTGAGGTCCACAAAAAAAAAAATATAAGATGTACATATGACATGGCCATTCAGAAGCATTTACAATACTGAGAATGTGAATGTTGAAAAAAATCTGTAAAATACCAGCAACATAATTCCTTGAAATTATGTCAACAATTAAAAAATTTTGGCGATTTGCAAGCACTTGAGAATGTAATTGCACAACTTAGGCTGGCTTCAGCTATGTAAGTCATGACAGAAGTAGATTCCCATGGGAAGAACAGAACTCAGCTTTTTATAAGCCTATTATTAAGCTTTGAATATTAGAGCTGTAGGAATATTAGTAGCAAAGTACCTTATGATTAAGCAGGTAATATTATTATCCTGTGAGGGAGTAATTTCTAAACCACAGGAACAGATCAACAATTTTGGAAAAACAAACAAACAAACAAATAAACAAACAATTCCCATTGTCACAATTTCCAAATAATTTGAAACCCTTATCCTGCTCCCTTTTGTCCCCCATATACAATAACATAATGATACTGCCCATTCAGGAAAAGCACTGTACATATGTTGCTCTGAAGTGTGAAACAAAGCTAGAAAAATGATAAATCTGGAACAGAGAGTTTAATTGCACATGTGAATATCTAAATTTTCTGATATACAGATTACTATTAAAAAGAGAGCATCCTTTTAATGTTTACACTTGAAGGCACTAGTTACCTGGATTATAGATTGCAAACACAAGTAAAAGTTCTCTGCTTTTAAAGAATTCATATGCACTGACATAAGTCCAGTCTTAAATCTTATCTTTAACTTCTTCTTAGTATTATTTAAGACAACAATGAGTCCTTAAAACTAAACTCACTTCAAGGCTGAGACCAAGAAAAAATATCTGGTACAACAGCTGCTAGAAAAGCTTTGCCTTTTTATACAGGGTTCTGGACTATATCAAACTGCAACAGCGCTATGATAATCATATTTTATTAGCTTGAACTGAATTGGAAATGAATGTTTGTTCCAAAATTACAACTAATTTCAGAATTTCTGTAAAATCATTTTGAAAGCAGTGATGCAATCAGAGGATCTAAGAGTAAGAAAAAAGAAGCTAATTTCTACTGCTTATTAAAAAATTGTATGGATGTGGTTGTGACTTCATCCAAAAGTTGTATAAATGCAAGTAAGTACAATTGCAAAATAATAATTTAAAGAATGATATGAACTGCACAGTGTACCTGCCAAGACTATTACAAATAAAATATGCCATAGCAATATCACTCTATACAGCCAGAGCTCCCTTGAACCAGTAAATTGCAAAGGTCCTTCCTTTTCTGAGAATACCTTGCAGCCCTCCTTGTCCCTGCACATGGAGCAGGCAGCCCAGAAGCTGCCCTTGGAAGAAGAGAAGGAGCTCCAATCATGCCTCAACAGAAACAATTTCCTTGAAGTACAGCCACAGACCAGAGGCATTCCTCTCAGTGACAAGGACAACTCAGCAAGGTCTTGAGGGCACCAGCTCGTGCATGTCAGAACATTCCCAGTTTTGCTGGTATTTCAGAGGGAGTAATCAGCTTGTATGTGTCATCAAACCCGAGCTCACTTAGTGTCCACTTGCTGGGGAGCCAGGAACAGATTGCAGAGGTCAGCACACGCGGCAAAAGCTTGGTCAGCCCATTCCTAGGGGGCTGCCACTCTGGCACTGTTCACAGGATCTGAGCTAGCTGAGGTTACAGGGACATAAAAATAACCATTTGGAGTTAGACCTGGGCTCATGTGCTCCAGTATCCTGCCTGCTTGGCCAGAAGTGATGCATATTAGAAAACCCAACAATATGGAATTACAGCACTATGATTTCCCAGTATACCCTCTCAGCCTCCTGCAAGAAAGGAAAAGAAACCCTGCTTCTTTCCTTAAGGAGGTGTTCTTGTGGACAGCAAAATGCCCAGAATAGGTACATCCCTCATGCAAGGCAGCAGCAGGGTTTTTTGCTCTAATGAGGAACGCTCTTCTGCATTGCGGCTCCTGGAGGTAATGAAGGAGCACTGACTCAATTAAAAAATAATGAAAAAAAAAAAGACCCCACTTATGTCTGTGACTGTGACAAAAGGAAAGGGCTTTCAAATCTGGGTTGCAAGATCTTCTTTCCTTAACAAAAGCTGGAGCTGCATTTCAGATCACTCCCCTTTGAACATACTGGTACAAGCAAACTGACAGGAGTGAGCATTGCACCAGCTTGTTGGAATAAGGTGAGAGGTGCACAGGCTGAATGATGTTAGTGTTTCATACATTTATCATATGTCTGTATGTAAACACCAACATAAATATGCTTTATATAATAATGTAACAACATAATAAATCATTCACATATTTTAAAATACATAAATGTATTATAGAGTCCCAATACACTAATACTGATCCATCACCTGTGACAAGGTTATTTACATTTTATGTAATTTTTGTTCTGGGGAAAAGTAGAGGCTAATGAAGAATAATCTCCTCCAAGTAAGGCATATAAACAATTCCTTAATAATTCATAGGATTTGCAAGTAAGGAAGCTTCCCCCTTCTTGCCCTGCAGGAGCAGCCCCAGGCAGACAGCTTACAGAATAGGAAACATACTGTGTAAGTGCCAAGAAATGCAGCTGATTGAAATAGTTCTCTCCCTTTCCATGAAGAGAAACTATACATTCAGTCATTTCTACTGCTGTAAAAAGTCAGTTAAAGTGACAGTGGCATAATATAATTGAACAAATTATCTTCTTTTCAAAGTCCAAAAGGGCATTATAGAACAGAACAAAAGAAGACAAGCAAAAATGGCAACTATGAGCAATTTCCACTTTCCTCCACTCCTCCTAGGGAGCTCTGACCCTCAATGGCACTCAAGATGTACTTCTGTTTTCTGATTTTTGTACTGTACTGCCTGCCAGAAATCTCTGGAAAGTCACCACAACAAACTTTAAGGTTACATAATATTTTATATCTCCTTTTTTTTTTCTCTCTGTGGTGCTTCGTGCTATGAAGAAGAAAGAAATACTCCCTCTTGTCTGCTACTAATTCTCTGTGTAACTTAAAAGGAGTATGTATTTAATGATTACATCATTTCTATTCAAGCAGGTTGCAGAATGGTAACTGATAACCTTTTGCCTACTCCTGTTTTTTCTGTCTGTGTTTCAAAGAGTATCTGCCCTACCCTCTTTCAAGCCCTTTGGCTTCAGTAGCTGTGTTGAACAAGCTTTTATAGTAATTTCAGTTGTACATAGTGGCAACTATGTAACAGAAAAAATTATTTCCAAGAACCTCTCCAAGGGAGAGGTAGAAAAAAGAACAGTTACCAAAGAAGAGTTACCAAAATTCCCAAACATAGTTTTTTGAAAGATCCAGAAATTGGGATAGATTTGGGAAAGAATTTTAAATGAAAAATATGTTCAGGACTTATATTGTTGAAACACCAAATTTAGATATTTCAAATTAAAGCATTGTATTTTGGAAAGATCTAAATTTAAGCAACTACTGGGAGGAGATGCTTGCCAGAAGAAGCACCTATCCAGGGCAGTGCATGCATAAATTCTAGCATGCTCATTTCTTCTTTTTCATAATCACATGCCATCAATTTTTGATTTTTTTTCTGGATTCCTTTAAAGTTTCTTGCATTTTCCTTCTTTTTTTCCACTGTGCATCTCTGTATACACTGACTGATCTTAGTCTTTATGAGTAGCAACTTATTCAAAGGGAACAGAGCTTTACTCAGTTTTATGGCTAATCTGATAACTCCTAACTAAAAATAGTACTGACACATCAGGAAATGCAGTGAGGGAAAGGGAACATGCCAAGGTTGCATTTACTGCATAAATGGCTCCAATAAACAACTGGAATTGTAAGAGTTCCTGTGCAACAGTGAATCCATAGTCCTCTAGCATTAAAAAAAAAAAAAACAACCAAACAAAACAAAAACTAAACCCCACACTTTCCTGGAAGTTTTTTATGTATAGTGAGTACTCAGATACCTTCAACCCTCCAAATGAGACAATATGCCTGAATAAAACCCCACCCACCATTCTTTTGCCAGAAAGGAGACTTTTCCAAATCAGACTTTCACACTGGTTGCCTTGCCAAGTTTATATTAAAAATATAGATTCTCCTAAAGAAGTAGAAATAATAGCCTTGTGCATGTTTTATCAAGCACTGCCAGTTTGAAACATTAGGAATTCTGTTCATTACCTGCACTGTATCACAGCATAAACTAGGAACATACCTGTGTATGTGTATGCACCTGACATGAAGGAGTTACACCTGAGAGAGAGGCACACAGAGTGTGTAAATACACATTTATTGTTAAAAACTCCTTTCACTGAGATTAGAATGATATAATTGTTACCTAACAATCTATAAAACTTCACTGCAGTACAATAGCAAGTGCTGCTGCTTCCCCAGAGTACCAGGCCAAGGCCTGAATGCCACCCACCACCATTGTGCTTTACAAAACTTACAGTGTTTTGGCCTGTGACAAATACAAATGATCCACAAAACCAGTACTGCTGTTCATTTTCTTTTCTCACAGTGAGTTACTGAAGTTCACTCTATTGGTTTGCTTAGATGTTTATGTACTTTGGTGGAAATAAAATGATAGAGAAAGGAAAAGGAGGAATCAGACAGATTTTCCATTAGAAGATTAAAAGAAAATATTTTTTTGTCCAAGATGTACTGGAGTAACAGCCATTTCCACATGCTTAAAGAGAATAAAAAATTACATAACTTTTTAAATTTAAGGATCACCATCTAAATTTGCATAAGCTCTCCAGATATTTATGTGAAATACAAGAATGAAAACACTATGGCCTTTAAAGTACATAGAAAATTATTTTTACTTTATCCTTCCAGGAATACTAGGTACAGAGACTTGATTGCTTAGCAAGCAGTGCAGTTGAGCCATCTGAGGACAGAAGCATGACCTTTATGTGACCAAGATCAGCTAAGCAGTATACCTTTAATAGTGGATTGAAAGCACCCTAACAAGTATAGAAGCAGAATTTTCATACTGTCCTGCTTATCCATTATTTTTCAATAAAGTAAGTTTTTCTTCAGAAGTAAAGAAAATAAAATCTTACATTCTGGAGACCACAGAATTTTTTGTTACTTCTTACTTCTACTGAATCTACCTATCTCAATACTTTCAGTTTCCTGAAGAGCAACTGCTAGTAGTGCAATCTGGAAAATGCAGTTAAAAAGAGCCTCAGGATACCTCCCTTATATTGACCATAATTGCAGGATTCCCTATCATTTCAATGTTCCACCCCATCTCCTGTTTTATAATACTATTCATTACAAGCACCAACTCAGGAAGAAGGAAACTGTGATACTTGGAACATACTGTGACATGAGATTAAAATGTTTGTACAACAGTCCTATATGTACATGCAGAAGCAATTTGTGGTGATGGCAAAACTGAGAATCATTCACCATCCACCTTAACAGGGAAGCTGAAAAATACAGGTCTCTTCTAACAGCTGTGGTGGACATAAAACCCACTAAGACAGAATGGAATTTGGATGGGGAGGCAGGAGTTCGTATGGACCACATTTTCACTGGGCTGCAAGACTACAAGTGCTCATTCATTTTAAATGTAACTTTTGTTTTTCTTTTTTTTTTTTTAATGTGTGGTTGAACCCAGGAGCATGTTGCCCAGGGAGGTGGTGCAGTCTCCATCCTTGGAGATATTCAACATCTCTCTCTGGAGAGAGAGGAGTCTTGAACTCTAGCTGACCCTGCTTTGAGCAGGGGAGGGTGGAGTAGATGACCTCTCAGGGCACCAGATGTGCCCATCAGCTCAGCTATTCTGATTTCCAAACAACTCTGGGTTGGACAGAAGTTTGAATGAATGACCAGGACAATGAAACTCCTTGGTGCTGCAATAATCATCTGTTTTATGGCACTTGGGTGCAGAGGTAAATGGTTATTACAATGCACTTAAGAGTTGGATCCATTTCAGAAGCTGAGAAAGTAATTCTTATCTGTTTTTTTGTTAAACCTTTTCAGAAGGAAAGGAAACTATGCAAGTTTATTATTCATTTTGTTACTTCACATTAGTCTATATTTCTTTGGATGAACTTTTTGCTCGACAACTTAAAAAAATTGGTTTTACAGAATTGGCATTTTTACAGAATAAAAACCATTGATATGGACTACCGTTTTGATTTAAATCTAGTACTTTTATAGCTTAAGCAGTACATAACAGTGCTGACACAGCTATGTTCAGACAAAACTGGGATAGATGTCACCAGGGTGTTCCACGTACCAGGAATCCAAGTCTCTCCTGCTGGAACACTGCAGAGCTCTTAGTGCTGCCCTCAGGAGAGGTGAGTAAGGGCCAGGTCAGTTCCAGGGCTCCCTCAGTTTATATTATTTAGTTCTCACTAAACCTCCAAGAGCAGCAGTGTTCCAAAAAGCTTATTAGAATATACCAGCGGTGGATAAAAGAAGTTATGTGATAGTGGATAAAGTTCTTATAATTTCTTAGCAAAGTCCCACGGTTCTCCACAAAACTTACTTAATTGCTTTGTCATTTGTGCTTGTTAGTGTTTCTGGAAAGCCACTCTGAGGAGTCAGCATTTGCAGGGGGGAGATGGAAACCAAAGGGTCCCTTACCAGGCACACACAGACTGACACCAGTGACTCATGACAGGACTTTCAAGTACCTGTCAGGGCTGTACCTCAACCTGCAGTGAAGTACTGGATTGTTCCTGGCATTTATAATGACAAAACCTGTGCTTGAATTCTGGATGAGGATGATAATATTTTTTGGAAAGAGCAACCAAAGAAAGCTCTGTGTGTGGAGAGTGGTGACTATGCAGGAGGTGGCTCGCTTTCTGCACTTGTGATATTATAGAAACCAAATAAATGCCATTCCAGCTGGTGCTGCAGTTTAATTTCAAGGATCAAATTGCCCACATTTACTAAAGCCTTTTCCTATGGAGTTTGCACTCAGCAAAGACATTATAGGTGATGTGCTGGAGAAAGGAACAGCTAGTTCTGGGCACAGTATTACACAGATGAGACTTAATCTGTACTTGAAAAAGCTGCATAAGACAGTGACCTGTCACATTTATGCAGGTACTTAATTTTCCAATCTAGGGCAGCATGACTCCAAATTACATTTGCCTGCTGGTTAGTTTGGGCAGCTGCAACTGCTCTGTTTCCTTGTTCAGAGAAGAGGGCTGTACTTCACAAGGAGAACTTGGAAGCTCTTAAACTGAGACAAACCTGGCAGTTTGAGCAGGAGCAAACAGAATACTTCATGTATCTTGGCATAAACAAACACTACCCTCAGATGTTCCCTTTCAAAACCAGACATGGAGGGGTACAGAGGGGGTTGTTGCAGTCTCTTTGAAATTCTCTACAGCTCAGCACTTGGCACTTAAAAAAACTTACTATTATATAATAAATATATAATCTGAATATTTTAATAAATAGCCAGAAAAATGCAAGAACTCATTAAAATTTGTTCTGTATCTGTACTGTGGACCATGTTTGGGCTCTGGTTCACTGAAGACTTGAGTTAGGCAGCTGCTTCTGCTGTTACTGACACCGAAGGCAACTCACCAAGCGACTGTGCAGACAGCCACAAAAACTGGGGTGTGTGCACTCTGCTGCACCCCCACTGCCCAGGGGATGTGCCAGGTCCTCTCCTGAGACACCTGTGGGATCAGCAACCTGGGATGCCTGCTGAGAGAATCCACCAAAACTGTCAGGGGAAGCTGTAACTTTGTGTTGGCAATTCATGGAAAAGTGGCCTGTGAAAGCTGCCACGGAGTGCAGAGAAGTGGAAGCTTCTTCAGAAAGCAGCAGACTGCCAGGTTTATTTGCACCTCTCTCTCTAAATTAAACCAAACTTTGAGTAATAGAGAAGTACATTAAGAAAAAGTAACTTCTTAATTAAGAGAAATTTGGGAAATTTTGTATCTCCAGAGGAAAGACTTAATAAAGCTTTCAGTATAGACTTTGTAGAAAGCTATGTAGGTAGGAACTGTAACACAAGTCATTTATAAATACTGCAGCATATATTTAATTATTTTCTTCATTTATAGCAACAGCAGTTCAGATAATGTAAATATTTAGAAATAATTCTGATTTCAACACAACCTTATTAATTGATTTCTCTTATTTTAATAATTGATATAGCACATCTAATTTTTAGTTAAGAACAATTTCTGAAACAATTCTGGTCATATTAATCAAATGCTGGCTCCAAGATAATGAAATACTTACAGCCTCTAGTGGGTTAGCATGGACTATAAAATGTGCTAAATTAGAGACACCAAAAGCTTGAAATAGCTTTTATGAGGTAGCTTGAGGGAAAACTTGAAATCGTTTGTAGGAAATAGCTTTTATCTACCATTTGGCATTCATTTTGCTAAAGCTGCAGATTACATTTCCCTTTGTTAAGAATAAAGAAATAAACAGATTAATTTATGCAGCTAAGAGATTAATGTGAGCATAAATCTTTCCTTTTAATAGAAGTTCCTCCCATTTTAATTATTGATAACAGTTCAACTTGCTCAAAGGGGGGAAAATAGCATTTTAAATTTATTCTGCTTCTTTTACTCTGCACTTTTTCGTGGGTAAGGAAAAAGGGCTACTCCTGTTTTTCTCTCTACCCTTTCGATTCCCCTGCCCAAAGGTATTGGCAGCATTGTTTTCTTAGGGAAAACATACGAGGAGCTGACTACATTTCTGTACCTTACTAACAATCCTGACTGAGTTGCCCACCAGGCTCCCATCTCCATTTTGGCCGGAGCGTGCAGCAGCTCTGGCAGGGAGCGATGCGCTGCCTCTGCTCCCCGACACCGCGACCCTGCCGGGCGCACCGGGGACACCGCGGCTCTTCCAAGGGGCGCGGAGCCCGCTCCAGCGGGAGTTCCTACCGGGACAGCCAGGCCAGGCGAGGCTGCGGCGGGGGCCGCATCTCGGGGCCGTGCCCGGGCCGATGAGCCCGGCCAGGTGGAGCTGAGAGCGGTCGGTGCCGCGGGCCCACACCGCGGTGCTTTCACTTTGGGCGCGCAAATGACGCAACGACGCCCCTAAAATAACTTCGCGTCACCTTTTCCCAGGGTTTTGTCCCTTCTGCTCTGGAACAGCCGCGGCCTGCGCGGCCCCCTCCGCTCTCCGGCGGGGTCAGAGCTCCCCCTCCCGAGGCACCACGGCCTCGCTGCTCCCCGGCACCGCTCCCGCTGCCCTCGCCGGGTCCCTCTCCGGGGGACGCCAGGAAGGAAGCGGCGGGGCGCTGCCTCCTGTCCCGGCAGGGGCGCTCCGCCGCCGCGGCTCGCAGGCAGGTA
>VZRH01001501.1:0-21934 GCA_013397555.1 Urocynchramus pylzowi | reverse complement strand
GCCCTGCGCCGGGCGCGGCTCGGGCCGGGTGCCCGGTGCCCCCCGGCCGGGGAGCGGGCAGAGCGCAGGCACCGCTCACCCCCAGGGCCGGGCGGCTCCGAGCCTTCATGGGAATATCGGGAGCGATTATTCCTCGGGAAAACAGTACTTCCTGGTTTTAAAGTTTTAAAGACTTGACAGGTTTGGGTAAATAGAGGTGCCTTCTGCCTGTGTGAACTTCTGGCACTATAAATGCGTTATAAATGCGTTTGAGAGTGCGCTTTAGTTAGTCCACGTACTTGGGACTGTGACTTCCTGATAAAGCCACAAATTGATAAAGCCACAAACGTATTGGGAAGTATGGAACATGTAGGTTTAAAGTGGAGTTCTCTTAAAACATAATTGCCATCTTAAAATAATTTCTGAAGTTATCTGGGGTACTTTTTTTTTTTTAAACGACTTCACTGAAAATGTGTTTGTCATTAAAATGACTGCAATTGACTTTCCAGCAGAAAATAGATTTGTTGGTGAGCTGTGGAGAGGCCAGAGTCCTTCATCAGTGAAATTCATATTAGTGTCACTTCTAAAGCAAAGCTTGGGGGAAAAAACCCAGTGTTTGAAATCCTGAGAAACTCTCATTAATTAACCAGAAAGAGTACTTCGGTTTTGGGTTGTCTGTCTTGCAAAATTGTTGACTGAGTTGATGACTGAAGACTATGAATCACTCCTAGATCTTGTCTGCATGACCATGATTAGTTCCCATGCAGGCTGTTGTGCTCCTGGCACTTTACAGAACTCAAAGAGAGCTCTTCTACTTTCTATAACTTGGGGAATCTTCTGCCTTTCCTGAAGGTCTGGGAGAATCATCTTCTTCCTGACTATCTTTCCCATAGCCACTACTCTTCTGCCTCTGCTGCTATTCTTGAGATGCTCGTATGTGAGAAGTGTGGTTTTTTTCATTGCATGCATTTTGGAAGTATAAAAACTGGTTGGAACAAAGTACAGCATTAAAAACTCAATTAGAATTTACAACTAAAACAGGTCACAGTGGGAGGCATTTACTCATGACTTAAAACAGGAGTGGAAGATTGTTTAAAAGCATTACGTGTGGAGATGGCCAGGAAATAAAACTGGAAAACTGAATCTGTAGCCACTCAAAAAAGAGGACTTGCTTGATATCTTTTGATTTTCACGCTGCTACATGCTTTGAAAAAAGCATGAGTGCTTGACTGTTTTGATAGTGTTAGGCTGGTATTTCTAGGCTTAATATTTTGTGGGGTGGGAATGTTATCTTAATGTAACTTCTCCCTAAAACCTACTTTGAAATAAGTACTGTTCAGAACTGCAGTTCTTGTTTTTGGTGGAAGAACTTGCACCATTTTATTTGTAAAAGGAAATTAAACACTTTCTTATTGCACTAAGTACATGCTTTGGCAATTCAAGATGTTGATGGTTTAAATTCTAGTATTACAAGATTCTGAAGATTCTGGTTTTGATAGGCTTGGTCTATTGGGTAGCTTACAGAAATTAGTTCCTTCTGATTTTTGTTTGTTCCTTACAATCCAAAGTTTAGTTCTGGGTACATAAGATCCTTTCAGTGTATTTTGCTTTAATTTGATTGGTTTTCCATTTCAGCGCTTCCTTTATTTAGGTTGGCTTCATTCTGTAATAATCAGAAAAGCTATCATGCCTGAGATAAAAGTTAATAGCTCTGTTTGTGTTTCTCCATAAGCCAGCCTGGGTTTGGATTTCCCATTTCATTTATAAGCCAGTCTGATTCCTCTTGTTTCAATATTAGAGACTGTTAATTTTGTAGTTCTGTTATGTGACTGTGTGGATTAAGGCATTACATAGTTCATGAACATTTTTTAAATCCACTTTGTTTCATAGTTGGTAGGTGTCCTGGTCCAGTGTTGGTTTGTGGTAGTTTTTATAGTCAGTTTTATGTAAGAGGCTGTTGCTAAACAGAAATATTTCAAGTAGAAGCTGTAACTCTCAGCTGCAATGTAGCAGGATTCCTTGAGAAGCAAACCTTTTGCCTACTTCAGGTTATGGTTGCTGTTGTAAAGCCTGGGTCCCTAGGACTGTCAGCCTGCAGTCTCCCCTTCTAGGCAGTAAGATGCAGTTTCTCAGCCTTGAGTGCTGATCTCAAGGAGGATCAAAATGGTTTGTGACAAGTTTTGTTAATTTAAAAAAAAAAACCCTCTCTAAACCATACTTAGTTGCTAAGCAACTCGCGGCAGTACCCAGCTGATGATGTTTTAGAGGATCCATAAGGCTCACAGGCTGCCACACTAATGTGAGATGAGGCACCCTTTTATCAAAACACTGCCTCTGGGACATGGAGTTCTTGCTCCTATCTTTAGAGGGAGTCACAGAAGAAAAGGTAACTCCCAAAGTTTTATGCAGGTAGAGAAAAGGAAAGAGATAGTGAGGTGACATCCCACTCAGATTTTTAGATGGGCTCTGTTTTCCTTGGTGTTCACCTATAGGTTTAGTGGAAATACTGTTCCTTTTATGCAACAAAGAGATAACAAGAAAGGCTGATTTCTTTGGAGATTGCTGCTGCTGACCTCAACGCAGTTCTCTGTCTCGCAGTTCTCTGTCTCACAGTTCTCCCTCTCCTTGCTTTTTTTTTTTTTTTTAATCATTCAGTGTGGAGAAAATGAGTGGAATGAGGAAGAGTATGTTGTTGAATAGAGCCTGAGGCAATGAGGAAACTTGAATAGAAACATTAGACTTGGGAAACTTTCAGGAAGGGGAAGTCTGATAAATAAGCATAAACTAAGGTCTTCATGGAATTATGGTAGATATCAGGCCTTTGATGTTCTAACATTAGTTACTTAAATTTATTCTGCTTAAAAATCTGTATTTGATGCCTATTTGAAGAAAATATTTGGATTCTTACAGCAAGATAAAAATGTTATTGGTCTAGGTCTAATTTAGTGTGATTCAGCTGCAAAATAAACACAAGGTATAACAAAAATGAAGTTCTGTACATAGATTTTATATTGTGTATTTGTGAGAAAGGAAATTAAATTTTTGCTTAGGAACCTTAGTTAGCTAAGCAGCTGATTTGCAAGATAATAGTTTCAGAATCTGACCATGGACTGTTTTGTAGTCAGTTATATTTATTGGTTCCTGGGCAGAATTATGACTCGTCCCTATAGTAAACCCATGCTAGTCTGGTACCTACAAGAAGTTAAGTCTACTAACTCGTGTAGAGCTGTGATGTTTTGTATCCCAAGTGTTAGAGTTCATCTCTTACCCCCTGTTTTAAGGTCTTTAAGGTCCCATGATGGTCAGTGAAAAGTATTTTCATGGTAGATTTGGTAAATACATGTAATATTTGCGTTTGTTTCTTTGGTTCCCCTGTTCTCCATCACAAAAATCACTACAGATACGTGGAGCACTGCAGACCTGCCTGATCAGAGAAGTCTTCTAATAGATCCTTATTAACTGTAGTTTATCTGTTGCAGGGGCAAAGAAGAAAGCTGCGTGCCCAGGACTTGGTCTGTTTTATACCATACTGTCTGCCTTCCTTTTCTCAGTGGCCTCTTTATTTCTTAAAAAAATAGAAGATGTACATTCAGTGGAAGTGAGTGCATTTCGATGTGTTTTCCAAATGGCATTTGTTCTTCCTGGTTTAATATACTACAAGTAAGTGTAAAAAATGTTTAAATTTCAAGTTATTTCTTAAAACTATATCTAGAAATATCATTCACTTAGATATGATTGCAGCACAGTGTTATTTTAGTTTGGACTTCAGTTGCATAACTGCATTATTTTAGATTAGTTGATCATTTCTTAATACGATTCAGAAAACTGAAAATCTTTGACTCCCTGAATGGTAGAGGTTTCTACTAAGATTACTGTATCAAATGCTTTAATTTCCACAAAGGCATGATCTTAAAAAAACAGAAGGCAATTTGTAGATACTGTTGGGTTATTTTGCAAGTGAAAAATTAATCACTAGAAGAGCAGGTTCTCCACTGAATGTGGCTGGGGGTCATGATGGAAATAAACTGGTCTGTTATCACACAGAATATTTGGGTATTAAACTCCCTTGTCTAGAAAGGTGTGTACCATACTTAAATATGTTTGGATGTTAGTCATGAAATAAGCAAGACAGTGACATTAATGTGACATTTCTGTTTTTCAGAACAGGGTTTTTGGGACCAAAAGGTAAAAGAATTTTTCTTTTCTTCCGAGGATTCCTTGGCTCTACTGCAATGGTTCTTCTCTACTACGCTTACCAAGTCATGCCACTAGCTGATGCCACTGTTATAACTTTTACCAGTCCTGTTTTTACGTCACTGCTGGCATGGATCTTTCTCAAAGAGAAATACAGCCTTTGGGATCTTCTGTTTACTCTCTTTGCAGTCACTGGAGTGATTCTTATTGCCAGACCACCATTTCTGTTTGGCTCCCATGTTTCGGGGATTGAAGGAAGTTACTCAGATCACCTCAAAGGAACTATAGCAGCGATTGCAAGCACGTTATCCGCAGCTTCGACTATTGTTATACTAAGGAAGGTGGGAAAATCTGTGCATTATTTTTTGTCAATTTGGTATTATGCAGTCATTGGATTAATTGGATGTGTTGTAGCATTGTTTGTTTTGAATGAATGGCGTTTACCACATTGTGGTAGAGATAGAGTTTTTCTAATATTAATAGGCTTGTTAGGGTTGGGGGGTCAGGTATTTCTCACAAAAGCATTACAGATAGAGAAAGCTGGACCTGTATCAATCATGAGAACAATGGATGTGGTGTTTGCTTTTATTTTACAAGTTCTTTTTCTCAATCATCTACCAACTTGGTGGACTGTGGGTGGTGCCCTTTGTGTAGTAGCCAGTAGTTCTGGAACCGCCATTCGTAAGTGGAGACACAGTGTGAAAAAAGCTAAACAGAGGGAAATCTAACAATGTAGACACCAGTTCATTACAGAAACAAGCAATCTTGAGAGATGTATAAATACAATATTTATTTTTATTTATTTTAAATATCCCATTTACCAAATTGTAGTACCAAGTTATATCCAGTAAAATAAGTTGACTTTTTTTTTTAACCAAAATTGAAGATGTTTTAGCAACTGATTAGGTATATACTTTCCTTTCTTATATTTAGGTATGCTAATATGGGCAGTAGAAAGATACTTCAGAGATGTTGCTTCCTTTCAAAAGTGTACAATATTTATTTTCCTGAAGTTCCTGACTCTCCACTTGGACTCTAATTTTCAGAGCACTGGAAATAAGTCTCCCAGACTTAATACTATTCTGTGCTTGATTACCACAGGGATTGCAGTACAAAAGTCAGAAGGGAATGAAGAGTTGATAATCCTTAAACAACCAGCTTTTATAGAACAGATAAAGCTTGTACTTCTATAAGCTTTCTAATTATTATTTTGCACAAAACAGATGCCACATGTGGATTTCATTTGGATTCTAAAAAACAAAAGTGATTTAATTTTTCCAAGTAATATCAAGAGAAAATTAACTTGTGAAAGTTACCTATCAGCTTTGCTTTTTTAAAACAAATATTTTAAGTGTTTGCACTTACTTCACAGACATAGCGAAACAACTAATCACCTATTTTTTTTCAAAAGTGATTTTCCCTGTAAACATGTGTTTAGTTGCTGCAGTCTTAGGGATGAGAGACAGCAGTTAATCCTATACCACACATAAATTAGCCCTTTCTTCTAGTATGGACTGCTGTGCTGTAGCTGCACTTTTCTTTATTCTATGCAAAAGATTATATTTTTTAGGTATTTAATATAGGCTATATTTAGTGCTGCTTATGACCCTTTTTAGATTCTTTTATACAAAAGTTCTTTATGAGACCAAGTTTGAGTCTCCTTTACCTTCATAAACTTAGAAGGATTTACATTAAAGCTTTTACCCGTTTCCTAAGAATGTACAAGAGTGCAATGTAATTGCAGTTTCACAGAAAATGCAGGTTGGCCAGGGTCATACAGAGATTCTACAGAAGAGGTTTGAGGGAAGCTTCAGGAAGGGTGACACTATGCATACACATCACATTCAGGCATCCACACTGCATCAGCTTCAGTCCCAGTTCTCATGCTGGCCCTTATAAGTCTGTATTTATCACTTCTCTTGCACATCTTCTCACTTTTGTAGGCTTTATCTTGAATTCAGCAAATACTAAAGAAAAATACTTTTATTACTGATCTTGGTGTCCTTCACATTTCAGGAAGACTAAACATTTAGTATTAGGAAGTGGAATTTTCCCAAGTTGAAACTTTTGGGTCTTGTCTCAGTAAAGTTTAAAGAAAATTTTAATTGGAATCTTTATTTAGTCCTTTGTATCTTGAAGAGGTTTTCAGTTACTTACTCAGTTGAGTGTTTTTCTAAAAGAGAATGCTCTGTTCTGTACACTTGATAGATGTTTTTTCCTAAATCACTAAAGGTGGTGGACATTTTTTTATTTTGATTTATAGATATCTGGTCACATGTCTTCTCTTTCGCCAATAAGCATTGTATCCTGTCAGGGCAGATCCAGGGACTTCAATCCCAAAGGCACAGAATGCAAGTAGTACTTTAGGGTCAGAGTATCATAATATACTGAGTCAGAAAGGGCCTGTCAGAATCATTGAGTCCAACTTCTGGCCCTGCACAGGACACCCCAAGAGTCACACCATGTGCCTGAGGGCATTGTCCAAATGTTCCTTGAATCCTTGTCCTGAAGACAGGCTTGCTGCTTTGACTGCTTCCCTGGGGACCTTGTTCCAGTCCCCAAATATCCTCTGGGTGAAGAACCTCTTCCTGATATCCAGCCTAAACCTCCCCTGAGACAGCTTCAGGTCATTTACTTGAGTTCTGTCACTGACTACAGGGAAAAGAGATCAGCACCTGCCCCTCCACTTCCCCTTATGAGGATGATGAAGACCTCAGTGAGATGTCCCCTCAGTCTCTTCTTCTGCAGGGTGAACAGACCAAGTGACCTTAGCAACTCCTCATACGTCTTCCCCTGCAGACCCCTCACCATCTTCGTGGCCCTCCATTAAGCTCTCTGAGAGCTTAATGTCTTTCTTACCTTATGGCACCTAAAACTGCCCCCAGCACTCAGTGCAGCACCCAGAGCAGAGCAGGACAATCCCCTCCCTCGCCCAGCTGGCCATGCTGTGCTCAGTGTGCCCCAGGACATGTCTGGCCCTCCTGGCTGCCAGGGCACTGCTGACTCTTACTCACCTTGCCATCCACCAGGCCCTCCAGATCCCTTTCCATGGTGCTGCTCTCCAGCCTCTCATTCCCCAGTCTGCCCCACCCCAGGTGCAGAATCTGTCACTTGACCTTGTTAAACTTCATATGTTTGGTGATTGCCCAGCCTTCTTAATTTATCGTGGTATCTGCAGGGCCTCTCTGCATTTCAACAGCTCCTCCCAGTTTAGTGTCATCAGCAAACTTGCTATTCCTTGGAGTGCTGCATCCAAGTCATTAATGAAGATGTTGAAGAGAGCTGGGCTGAGGCTCGAGCCCGTTAGAGACTGGACGCCTGATGCCACCCGAGTCTCTGGCACTCTTTGTGCCTGACCCGTGAGCTCACCCGTCGTGTAACGCAGTTACCCAGCTGTGTGCCGGACATTTTGTCCAGATGGATGATGCTGGGACAGTATCAAAAGCTCTGCTGAAGTCCAAAAAGATTATGTGCACTGGCTTTCCTAGATTGTCTGGGTGGGCTACCCTGTAGTAGAAGGAAATCAGGTTTGACAGTCAGGACTTACCATTCATATAGCCATGCTGCTGGGACCAATGGTTGTGTTGTCCTCCAGGTGTGTTTCATTACCTCACAGAAAAACCTTTTCCATGTATCTGGATATGAGGAGCTGTCTTTGTCCGAGTTTCTGTAGGTAAAACCTGCACCCTGAATCTGAATGTGTTTAAGGATATGAGAAGATTCCTCTTGAGTGGTAGAATTGGTTCCTGCTTACAGCTGTCTGTTCTCTGCTTTTCTTGAACACTGAAGCTCAGCCACTGCTGACAAGGTCAGGAAACTGCTTTATCTCTTAATAGCCTCACATAATAATAAAATTCCAGTTTGGCACCTTTTTTTGCTTAATACTTGAAACTGTGAACTGGGATTGTTTTTCTGCTGCTTAACCATCACCACCATTGAGAGCAGCTTTCAGGGGAGGGAAGGAAAACAGTCTGCATTTTTTACTGCTTCACTTCATGTGTAATATGCATGTGTTTGAATTGCCACTTTTAAAGGTGTGGTTCCAAAGCTGTTCAGATTGATGCAAACTTGGATTGTCAGCTAGCTCTGCTCTCTCCTCCTGGCTCAATGCTTATGTGGTTATGTGATGAGCTACCCCTGGGAGCTGATCCAGGACCTATCTTCTTAGTAAGTAAGGTTGTTGGAGAGAGCAAAACCGGAGTAGCCTAAACTTGATGAGAGTATAAAACATTAGGAGGTAGAATTAGGTAGCAGTTTAAATTACATCATATGAATGCTGCTTTGTCAATACAGAATAAAAATTATGTGGAAACTTACATTTAAAAACATCTTTAGTCTGTGTGATTTCAATGAATCTTGTTTACACTTAGTAGAGAAGAACAGGTTACTGAAGAAAGGATAATTTTCTTGCCCTTAACACATAAGTAAATGTAGCAAATATGCTACATGACCAGAAATCAACATCTAGATATAGTGGTTTGTAATTTTTGTCTCAAGTTCTAGCAGAAACTCCTTAAATATATTTCTTGTGCCAAAACCCCCAGATGATTGTTTTTTTCCTTTGTTCAAACATACAGGGTTTCCTTATGGCTTCATTTGCTTACTTCCTCTTGCTGTTCTTAAACCTTGCTAAATATTTAAGTTGTTAAAATAATAATCTAAACCAGATCCTATGTTGGCGGATGTATGTTTTTGAACATTGTTTTGATTTTGATCGATCTTTTAGGGAACTGTTTAACTGGAATGAGAATGAAGGACTTGACTAGGGTTTCTCTGTCCATAAAGCATGACAAGCTAGTTTCTATAATTGATTTTTCTAGATGAAGTTGGGAATGAAAGACATTTTAGCTTTAAGTTTTTCAACCACCTCAATTTAAAAATTTTTCTTCCTCTCAAATATAGGCTGAAAACCTAAATATTAGTTGCAAGCCTTAAAGATAATGAAAGTACAAAAGTGTGGATACCATGAAATGCTGGGATTTTTAAATTGAATATATTTCTTAAAATTTCTGTTGTGATGGTAAAACTTTTTTTTCAAAAATTAACAATTTGAGAATCTGAAATGAAACTGGCTGAGCCTTGATTCTTTTAGATTTTGATCTTCTTTAGCTTTTTAATACAGCAAGTTTCTCAGGGTCAAAAGTTATTTTTCTGAGCTTTGAGTCAGAAATATGTTGATGTTCATTATCTGTAGTGTCCTGCTGTGATCTTTACTTTATAGTAAATATGCTGTTCTAATAGCAGCTCCTTCCTATGTAATAAGATGGAATATTGTTGCATTGCAATTGCCTTGTTAAGTTTCTCTTGAATTTCAACATACTCATTCAATGTTCTGATTTCAGTGGATTCTGAATAGAAGGAATAATAAATAATTACTGGTTATTTTGCACAGAAACATAGGGATAAAAAGATTTAGTTGCTACTGATGCATCATAAGTTTGGTTCATATGTTCTTTACTATGCAAGACACTGTAATTGCTGCTGGTCTTCAGTAAGACTTTGTAGCCTTAATGCCTTATGTGCCCAACTCTTCTGTAGAAAGCTGATGGCTTTGTACTGTCACTGTGCAGCAGCCAATTTCTTTCAGGTTCAGTTGGTTGTTTAAAGTATGCTCTGAAAGCCCTTTAAATAAGGGCTTTTAAATAAGTCTACACCAAGAATTTGACAAGCTCATGGTGTAGACAAGGGTGGCCTATATAATTAAAATGGATTTTCAGCATCTGCCTAACACCAGGCATTAAATAACCCCAACATAACAGCATTGGTGATATTACTAGTTAAATGTGTAATTTTTATTCTGAAAACAGATTCCCAGTTCCAAAAAGTGGTCCAAGATGGTGCTTCCTGGAATTAGTAATGACAGAATGGATCGTACTTCCCTTGATCATAATTTAAAAAGTAACAACTACTCCCATGGTATTTTTTCTTCCTTGAGCTTTTGTTTAAGAGCTGTCTGTTGGAGGGTTTATTTCTAGGGAGGCAGCCTCTTTTGAAGTTATTTCCTTGCTAACTAGCAATAGTTACCCAGGAAGAGTCTGTTTTTTAGTTCTCTAACTGTGATTGCCATGGCAGGCTCATCTGTGGCATCAGCTCCACAGGGGTAATAAAAACATTGTCTCTGCATGGATTCAGTGTTGGCAGTGCTGACTGCAGATGTGATCACTGACTTCAGCAGGACATTGCAGCTACCAACAGAATGGTTTTTGGGGTCATAACTGCCTGTACATCCAAAGAAAAGTTGTGGCTTTATGTTCCTGCAGATGCAGGTGACTTCAGGGGGGAACACACATAGAGTTCTATGGTAATAACTTCTGTATATCAGAATGAGTAATTTCCTATGTTATGTGAATTATTGTTTGACAAAAAGGGGGTAAAATACCCTCAGCATTAATTAAAGGATTTTTGCTATGTCCTATATATTGTTAAATATATGTTGAATTATATGTTTTGTAGAAGTTACTGGCTTTGTTATGTAGTAGTATATTTTTATAGACAATTCTTATATATTGAAATGTTAAGAATATTTTCATAAGAGATTTATATTTCTCATTGCTAATAAAATGATTCTGAAGAATTAATCTCTGGTTTTGCATTGATTAGTAGAATATAACTGAATGCATTGATTGTAAAACTTAATGAAAGAACTGTTAATGAAACAGTCCCTGGTAAACATGAACACAGGCCTCAAATTCTGCTAATATTATCATGCTGCATCACTTTTTATGCCTTGCAACAAGCAGTGACAAAATGAAGCTTCATCAACTTCCACACATTAATTTCTTAACTGGAAACACTGTAGGATTGACAGATCAGTAAAGTTAACTTTTCCTGTGTCCAAGTGGCAGTGTGTTTCTGTGGATTTTTTGGTCCTGTTTTATTACTATACATCATGATTGGAATTCAACTCTTGTCCCTCTTGTCACAGGGTGATACTTAATTCACCCTTGTGCTTCCCATTATCTAGTGTGTTAATAATTAATTTTTCACCAAAGAGGAAAAAAATTCATATTTGCTAAGTATTACAGAAAGATTGCTAATTTTTATTGTCCTTACAGCAGTGCTGCTTCCTACAGTGTTGTCATTTCTTCTAAGAGCAGAAGATATCAGAAGTGGACTTCACAGGCTTGTGCTCGAGAGCTTTGAGAGGAGGTGATAGATGTTTTTTTCTGGGTGTAACGAAGGGAAAAATAGATGAGGGACTATGAGTTAACATCGTGGCGAGTTCCTGGCAGCATTGCCCTGTCTGTCCAGCATCCTCTTCACTTTGTATGCTTGAAAACTAACTTGTTGTAGGACAACTCGTCGCTGTTTGTTTCACATGCTTTAAAGTAAAGGAGAAGCAAGGTACTTCCAAGAGATTTAACTGTGCCAGGCATAGGCAAGGGAAGATTATTTGTCTAAGAAACTTTGCCACTTTCTCTTGGCAGTTCTGTGTGATCTTTGGAACAGCTAATCTAATAGAAATTTAAGCTTTGATGGAAACGGGGGGGAAAACAACTTTTTCAGTGGCTACTTTCTAAAATCTTTATTTAGAAATAATTAGTGACATAGCATAAGAGACAAAGGCTATTACTAGATGATAAAACTCTTGAAACAAAATTACACAATTATGCTATTCACACACAACCCCCCCCCAAACCAGACAAAAAACCAATAAAAACCAACAAAACAAACAAACAAACAAAACACCCCAAAAAACAAAAGGAAAAGAGATCACAGGATTTCAAATGCATTCCCATTATTGGAAAACATACTTCACTGAAGTTGCAAAATACTTATGAGCACTGCACTTTATTGATTTTGATAAAGTGTTCTTACGGTCCTGAGCACAGGAAGTAGTACATGAGATAAAATATGCAGATGAGCTCTTCAAATACATTTCAGCTGATTGTTCTTCAATTGGCTTTTATGTAACTGTATTTTCTGACACTACTGAATATAGTTCATACATTCCCCTGTCAAGGAGCAGTGAATTCCAGAAAGGATAAAAAACTAATTTGTCAGCTGAGTTTACATACTGTTAAAAGGGAAAAAGATTTTTGAGTTCTTGCAATGCTGGAATGAAGTGTTTTTGGGGTCTGTATGAAAGGGGTGGAAAGAAAACTTGTGTTTTCTGGCCAGCGAGTGAAGTTCATTTTCCCTCAGTAATGTGACTGTTCTGTCGGCAGGTGGGGCTGTCTTTCTTAATTTATTCCTTAGGGTGTAAGATTAAATCCTTCTAAAAATCCAAATCCACAGATCTAGACATGAAAAGTTTTAGTACAATGATGTACTCAGTGTAAATACTAAATTTAAGTGGGATTCAAAATGCTGTTGAAGCATTTTACTGACTACACAGAATACTGCTCAGCAGACCCTCGGATAATCTCTTAAACTCTTTTCTCTGATGTTTTAAACTGTATCCTGCATCCCCCCAGAGCAAAAGATTCTAGATGGTGCTGGCCAACTGCAAGGTTCTGTCTAAAATTCCGGAGCAAGGAGAGAGGGTCTACTCCCTTCATGTGAATATCAGTGAGTTGGCAGGGATTCTGTAATGAGACCTTATCAGGAATGATGGTACTGGGTATGATGCAGTCTGGATATGTAGCATATGTCCTAAACATTCTTATTATTTAAAAAAAAATTTAAAAGGGAGGGATAACAAGTATATTCTTACTGCTAAATTTATTGTGGCAAGTTGTGGTGGGCTAGGATGAATTTAGGCTACTGGTTCTAAGGTTGCACAGACGCAGAGCACATATGCTGTCTGAGCAGTTGACTTCGTTGCTCTCTGTTTTTCTCCTATTTGGCTGGGGAATTTAAAAAATATTTCTGTTCCACTCCTAATTTTTATTTTGGGGCTGGGGTGAGACCCCCTGCATAGTTTTTGAGCAGGTTCTTGAGGCAGGTGTTGAGGCAGGGAGACCTTTTACATCATCTAGTACCTCATCCCCAAGCCCTACTGCCAAATATTTCCAAGGCTAGGGTTTCCCAGTAACTGTTGCTCTGGTCACCACAGCACAGGGCTATGGACAGGAGCAGGTGTGCTGGGAGAGCCTCTTCAGGCAGAGCAGCTGATTAAATAAGGAAATTGTGCAAGCTTTTGAGCATAGATGCACCATACTAAAGCCTGGTAGAGCTGGGAAAGGTTGTACCAACTTAAATTAAGGCAGAGAAATATTAGAAAGGGAGGAGGTGACATGGCTAACTACTACAGTGAGCTAGAAAAAATACTTGTCAACATGTTTTCCATTGGAAGGTTGGCTGGAGTATTTTTTGCTGGTGTTAACTGGCACTGTTAGGTGTTGTTCTACTTCATAGGAAGTACTGGACAGTTTTTGGGAAGCTGAGTAATGTTAGAGAAGAGAAAAACCTTTTTAATATTATTTGGAAAGGCTACGTGGCAAATCCATTTTATTTTATAAAAATACAGTGCACTGTGAATCAGATATTTACTTTCTTGTTTTCCCATTAGTAATTTATTGCATAAAACAAAAATTCCTTTATATTACCACAAAAATTATTCAGTCACTAATAAATTTTGATCAGGAAGTGAACGGAAAAGCTGTTTGCTTTTGAAAAGTAAACCTGATTCATTTTTTTTTCACTTTGACAAAATTATTTCATGTCAATCCATGCCTTGTACAAGATGTGTGTTGAATTTCTTCATTAAACATCATCTTCATAATGATGATAATATGAATAAGACCCTATGTTCTGCTATTTGTAATAACGTATGTAGGGAGTCCATATGAAAACACTTAGCTGATGTTCTTTATTCTTGCCACATGACAAAGCATTTTTTTCATTATTAAAAAGGGAGAGTGATTACAAAGTACTACAATCTGAAATCTTGCATGGGAGGACTGCAAGTAGCAAGACAGCCTTTTCTTCCCCAGAAGCCTTGTTTGCTTACGTGATTTATCTCCCTTTCCTCCTTTACCTGCCAGAACCTTGTAGCTGTATTTCCTTTGCAGTTTGTTTCTTAATTTGCACAAAAGGTGGCTAATCTGAATTTGTGATGTTACCAACACAGTTTTTTAAAGGAAGGAAGGAAGGAAGGAAAGTGTGGAATACACACATACACATATATTAAGACAAGCTATAAACTTCACAGATTAACCTTTTTTTTTGCATCAACAAAACTTGTAAATTTTAATTACAATGTCTGCCATAAATCATCTTGACGCAGCTTTACAGAACAGCCTCTTGTATCTCCTGTTCTCTTAGGAGGGGGAAGGAAGGGGGAGAAAAGGGAAAGGAAAAGTCTGGGAGAAAATCTTTGTTCTCTCACTGGCAAGTTCTCTGTAGCAAAGCTGTCCCACTGAAGCCTGTCTGTGTGCTTGGGTACAGATTTAAGGAAGAGAAGGAACAGTTTGTTCTCTGCTGATTATATAAGAATACCCTTGACAGCATGTTGCTTGCTGCAGATTACAGCTTGTATCCCATGATTAGCACAGAAAAAAATAGGAAAACTAGAGTGATACCCCCATTTCTATTTCTTTACTATGCTTTATTTAATCCTGGAAACCTTGGGCTTAAGGTGATGGACACTATTTTAGCCTGTAGCTCTCCAGATGTCAGTTTTGATCAAGAAACTTAAATACTCTTTTCCTCAGGAAAAATACATTTGCCAGTTTGATTCTGCTGTTTAAAATTTTCTGGAGGATTCTGGTCTTTCCAAATTCTCTGATGTCCACAGATATTTTTGTAGCATGTTTTTTTAATTTGCCTTTTCTCTCCTTGGATATTTAGAACTTCATTTCAAGATTTAAAGCATTTTTGCAGTCTTTACAGATCTTTTTTTTGTGACAAGACAGAATTCCTCTTTCATATGCACAGTTGGAAATATGTTCCAGCTAGATAATTAATGAAAAAACATTATTCACTTTTCATTTCTCCCATTTAAATGTTTTTAAAGCATTAGGAACTTCTAGACAGAAGCATGAAGGGTTACATTGCACTTTTTAAAACTGCAGCCTAGATGTCTTTCTCTGGAGCTTAATGGATATGTTTAGGCCCCCAAATTTTTATATAGATCATTACGTGCTTACATACAATTTGCTGTAAAGAACACCAGCTACTTTCAGTTGTGCTCACACTGTCATCTCTCAGAGGTGGAATCCATGGGAGCTACTATGGTTGTACTCTCAGGGGACAGGCATTCTGGGTGTGCAGTGAGGGTGCTCAGAAAAGGGAATACAGCCCTACAGATCAGTCAGGACTGCAGAACTCTAATCCTGCATATGGTGAAGATTCATGTGGTTTGAGGTCATCTTTTGCCCTCCCTCCCCTCAAATGCTGCCATCGATGGACTGTTCACTGGAAAGCTGATCACATTTGCAATGCCCTGGCAACTGAGAAACTCGAAACCAGCAGATATCAACACTGTACTGTCTTCAGAAATCCTAGAAATTTGTTTTAGACAAATACTTTATGAAGATGTTTCCATACCAGCCCCATTCACAAACAATTTGGTTCTTTAGCAGCAGTTTTGCTGTCACAATCTTCTTGGTAACTTTTCTGCACATGATTGTAGGTCATTGGTTTAGAATCTGGTGGTGCTTATGTATAGTTTTATTATTTACTTTTTTCCATTAAGTCTCAATTTTGTTTTTATGACTTTCATGATAATTTCAGGTGTACTTTTATTGGTGTGTTATCACACTTTGAAAAATTTTGAACTAGGTTGTCTGGGATTTTCAGTATTAAATGCCTCATAACCAGATGTATGTATTTTTTTAACCTTAGCATATATATATGACTCCAAGTTGTAATTAGTGACTCTGTGTTAAACTGTATCAACATGTCTATAAAACACAGCATATGGATATCTTGATGAAAGGAAATTGGGAGATGCTGCTTTTATAAACCTGAAAGCTGCAGAGCAGATGTGGAAGGAATTACTGCAAAGAATCTCAACTGGCATATAAAACAGAAGCTGAAGTTTATTTTGGTTTTATTATGAAAGAAAAAACATTTTACTAAAGCTCTGTTTTATTTAGGTTACATAAAATTGTGTTGTTCAGGACTAGCTGTGAAACTATGTACACTGATGTGACAATGGAACAAGGCAATTTTTTTCCTTTAAATATTTAGTACTATAATTTTACAAGTGGATTGTAAAAGACGTATTTTTAGAATTTACAAGAAACTTAATAATGTTCCTTTTTGGAGGAGAAGACTGTAATAGATATTGCAAACTTAATATCCTTTTTTTAATTTCATGAGCAAAGAGCAAAATAGTGATTACCCTTTTTGTAGTCTGATTGTCTGGCTTCTTCCATGGAAAGTCCTGCTCATAAATGTTCATTTCTGAAGAACTATTAACCACAAGCATTCCCATGCTCTCATATTTTCAACACCTAATCAGTAAGCCAGACTTTGTAGAAAACACTAGATTATTATTTACTTACCTATTATAGATTTCAGCAAAGCATTGATGTGCTTTCCAGGCTAAAACATGGGCGCTGTTACAGCGCTAAAAGATTTTACTCGCTTTATTTTCCTTTTCAGTTATTCTGTTAATGTAATGCTGCATTAAAACTGCAGTGAATTACACTACACAGTGAAAACACTACAAGATTTGGAGTTACACTTTTGTCATAGAGGGTACTTGGAATCACCCAACATGAAGTACCTTAACATTAAGAAGAGAAAAATACTAACATACTGGGTCATTGCATGTTTTCTAATTTCATTGTGTTGACACCTATATTTTTCAACTATTAAAAGAAAGACAGTTAAAATATCTTATGGATTTAAATGTCCTGGTTGGTTACCTAAAAAAATTCTTGTGTTGGTTCTTGAATTTGGTCAAATGTATACTGTGGCAGGTTGCCAGTAAAGGAACTGAATGGGTTAATATTAAATTAACCTGTAGCCTGGTTGTTGTTTAGACATGAGCAATAAAGACAATATATTTTATAATTTATTACATGAATAACTCATTGTCTTGGCTGCTTGTTTCAAGGGATGACAGCACGGGCAAGTCAGGCCATTTGTTGCTTTGCACATGAAGGGAATCTGTGAGTGCAGTGATAATTTAGTGTTCAAACTAAAGGCACAATCATGAGGCAACAGAAGAACTACCTTTTGGTGAAGCTCCCTTGAAAATGTCAGTCAGGACAAACAAGCCTAGAAATAGTGTTCAACACGATTAATCGGGTGAACTTCAACAGTTAATGGCATTAAACAAATACAAATTCATGTAATAGATTAGATAATTTAGGCTTTATTTTTTGGATGCTCAGGACAATACTCCATTCTTGTTGGACCATGTAATTTTATGCAAGAAACAACACACTTTATCATTATAAATGTATTAAGGATGTTACTGTGTATTTGAGGAACTTTAAGCCTATATGAGGAAAGTAATAAAGCAGGCTTCTCAATACATTTTCAACATGGCTGTATAATTTGATGTAGAAAGAAAGTGCCAGTTACTTGACACTTTAAAATCACTAATATTTATGTCTATTCTTGACCCCCAAATTCTCATAGATTAGTCAATTAATAGCTATGTATTTTCCTTCTGGGTTTTTTTTTTTTTAGGGAGAATTAGCAGAAAATTATGGTACAGTATTCAATTTAAAAAAAAAAAATTAACTTTATTCAATTACTGGTATTAATACTTTGGCTTCCATTGTCCCTGAAATGTAATATGAAATAAACAAGATTTATCATTCCAATGTTTTGAGGACCTGTATTATAACGTAGTCTCTCACTTTAAAAACCATCATAAAATAATGGCATACTAAAAACATAGCTGTTATACAATGGGAATACAGTTAAGGCATAAAAGGCTTTCTTTGATCTACATCAGGAGCTACTTCATTGAAATATGGAATTTCTCAGACTAAAACTTGTGTAGCCAAAATATGATTATGCAATTATTCCATATTTACAATTAATTATCCTTAGAAGAAATGTTCTCTCCTAGAGATATTTGAAAAAAGTGCGTGAAATTTTTTCAAGTTTAGTATGAAACCTTTTGTAGCTTTTCTAAAGACTAACTGGGAGATGACTTTATTAATGATTTGAAAGTCAAACAGCTGATGTCAATTCCAAAGCTCATTGTTTCAGCTTTTTTTTAACTGTTATTTTTTAAAATCTAGCTACACTACATTTTTTTTTTCTAATTGAAATGTCAGAAAGTCTTTAAGCAAGTTCATTAGACTTTCAGAATTGCCTCCATGACTGCTGATGGTTATAATAGTGAGGCAAAACTGACCTCACATCACATAAAGTAACATTAAGTTTGGATATTTACAAAGCTTCTGGAACATTTGTACAATAGCAGACTTTGTAAGAAACCTCCAGTCCAGAGTTAATAATGTAAAAACAATTTCTGAAATTCAAGTAGTTTGTCTTATTTATCTATTATTTATTTATGTATTATTTTGAATCAGTATAGAAGTGGCACTGGTTGGGATTATTTATCTAGCAATTGCAAACAGCCTCAAAATAGGTCTCTTAGTAAAACAATTGTCTCAAGTGAAACTGCCTTTTTGTAAGAACTGTTTTCATGGGGCAGAATCCCTTTATGACTGAAGCAGGGCTGTGCTTTACAGAGAGCTGAGATGCCCTGACAGAGCAGTCGCCACCCTGCCTCTGTGGGCTGTACTTCTGTAGAATGATAATTGGTTTCTTGGAAGCAAGGAATTAATTGCAGATAAAGCCTGTGTGTTTCTTCACAAGAAAACTGCCTATCCGTTAGTAAATCAATGAAAATTTTGCTGTACTGAAACCAGAGTGCAGTTAAGAAAACATTCTCAGTCCTTACTTTCATGTGTTTCTAATTTTCTTTTAGAATTTCTGTTTGCATTTGTGCAAATGTGCGTGCTTTTCTTTAGTCCTAGCTGAAGGGTGAGTTTTGGAGCAAAGCCCAAGGAAAAACCTTTTGGCTATTTTTTTAAAATTAAAAGCATATTTTAAGTGTTTTATGTAATTTGTTAAATAAATTGTTTGAAAATATTGCTATATAATACCACGATTAAAAACAAAATATTCCTTTATACATTATACTGCAGGGTTTAGGCAAGTGATTCATAGTTCAGAGTGAGTGCAGAAAAAAAGCCAGGTATTCTTGAGTACTGATGCTACCAGTGTACTTTTTTTCCTGATGGGAAAATTGCCCAAGTAAACTCACATTGCTTTAGTTTCCCCATCTGTATAATGTGAATAATACTTACCATCTTATGGGAATGTGTGGAATTTAATATTTATGCATCACTGTGAAGTTCATCTCTAAATCAATTCTGTAACCCAAAATCCAAAACGCATGGTTGGTAGAAGACTGTGAGACACATCAATATTTTCTGGAAGTCCTGTATTTTTCTCTACCTATAAATACTGTGTTTGAGCTGGCTGTGTTGTCTTTCTGTATCGTCAAGCCCGATGGAGCAGTAGGATATAATGTGATGACTAACAGAGAGTTCTCATGAGAACAGGGTAGACACTGATGTACAATGAGAGAGAAAACTGAAGCATTCTCAAGGCACTCTCTGCTTGGCTGAGAATATTAAAAAGAAACCATGACCCGTGAGTTAAGTCCAGAAAAAAAAATACTTTCTTCATCTGTGTAATGTCAAGGTTGCCAGGCAGCTCAAAATTCACTTCTGCAAAGCTCAGATGTGGGAGTCCCCCAGAGGAAGTGGAATTCTGGCTGCCTGCAGAGTTCGTCCACCTTGGGAACAAATTTGAAGAAGGGGAGGTGACTTTTTGAGAGGAGTCACTTCCATTGTGTGTACAACCAGGGAGGCTAACAATCCTAACAGCAGCTTTCCAACTTGTCACCAAGGAAATTAGCTTCTTCCCAAGTAGGTCTGCTTGCAGCAACTTAATTACATATATCTAGACACCATTATTTCTTCATAGTCAAATTTTTCTCATCCTGCAATGCTTGGTAGCAGGGATGCAATTTCTGAACTGTTAATTGCATAAATACCTTCTAGAAAAAGAGCAGTCCTGCAGCTTTTTGATACTCATAATTACTTCTTTCCTACAGTTTCAGAGAAGCAAATGCCATCCTGGAGAAAACGAGCATCTAATTATTTTGTAGAGAGCACCTCTCTCTGTTGTATCTGAAGTGTAGCTTTCAAACAGTGTTCAAAACTCTTACGGTTATTAAATAATCATCCAGTATCCTGATGAAACGAGAAGTCTTCAATTTACAGGTGAGGAGCTGGATCTCAAGAATAAAATCCTTAACACAACCAATTGCTCGAGCTTGTTATTGATCCCCAGTATGCTAAGTTGGCCCATTGAGATGTGCCTGATGACAGATGCCTTTTTGGCCAGTCAAGCATGTGGTGATTTCTCCAAATTTTCCATTCAGTAAAATGTAACACTTCCTTTTCAGTATAGGATATGTTTTATTGTTGGCATTTTGGAAGTCGGAAAAAAAGTGCAAACACTTTGTAAAGGAATAGTTATATATATTTTCCCCTGGAATAATGTGATAGCAACTTTCCTGCACTCTTTAAAACAAATGGAAAAGAAGAGAGAAACTGGAAAAAGCTTCTGTGGAAAGGTTGGTGTTGCCTGTGTGTTTGGAGGATAATTCATTGTCACTACTGTAGAGCTGAAAACCGTATTAATTGAGTGTATTTTGAGCCACTATTCAGGCTCTAAATATATGAAAGTACTGAAAAATACACAGATCACACAAAACATGAGTTGTAAAAGATTCACTACTCAAGTTTCAGTTTTTGCAAGGTATTGTCTTATAGCATTTTTTGGGTACTATATGCAGTGAATGAAATCCAGGCCACACTGGAGGCAAAGGCAATGTTAAATTTTCCCCAGGACCCGGACTTTATCCAATATGTACTATATTTCAGTATAGAATGATCAATATTACAAGTTAATTACCTAAATCAGTTCAGACTGACCATGTCTTATGTCTCCTAAACAATAAATTATTTAGATGGTATTCTGCTAAAAAGATCAAGGTGCTCTACTATGGTGGATGTATTTTCTTCTCTGTTTTAATAACCAGAACCTATAAGCCATGGAAAGACTCAGAATAGATAACAAATGTAAAGCCAGGAATTAAAAGTGAACAAATCTATAACATGCTATATCTGACATAATTTGTTTTAAAAATCCAATTAACAACATAAAACCTGTTGAAAATACATAACTTACCAGTGGGTAACTTCACTGGTTTTTTGGATGTATTTGTTGAATAGAGTATTTGGTAACAGACTTTCTCCACGGTTGTTACTATCTACAGGACATCAGTACTCTTGTATTATGCTCACAAGATAATTATTGCGATGAGGTGATGTGTGTTTGCTCAGGTAACAAAGTAGAATACGTAGGGATAGATCTGATTTTCAAATGGTAGTACAATGTAAATAGTATAATGTAAAATGGTACGACGGGTTCCTTGCTTTCAAAGAGAATGAAATCAATGAAGTGTGAGTTTTATAGCCCCACACTGGGATACAATCCCCGCATACCTTTGTTATGAGAATCGGTGCCCTTCACATAAAAACGTCCTAAGCAAACCCGTGATAGCTTGTAGCCAACTCTCGCCAGTTTAAAAATTGACAATGGTTCCTTTAAACTAGAACTTTACGAGACTCTTTTCCTTCTTGTACTTCGTACGGAAAAAATCGCAGGCAGAGGTGCACCGCTGCCTTCACCAAACCGCGCCGCGTTCCGCTGCCCTCGCCAGGCTCCGCGCTGTCCCCGGAGATGCTGCCGGGGCAGGCACCGGGCCGGGGCTGCGCTCCCCGACCCGCTCGGGCGCGCGGCCGGGGCGCTGCGGGCG
>VZRH01001500.1:335557-359254 GCA_013397555.1 Urocynchramus pylzowi | reverse complement strand
CGCGGCCCCGCCGCCGCTGGAGTCACCGCCGACCCGAGGAGGAGGACGAGATCCCGGGGGGACGCTGGAAGGTGCGTCCCCTGCACACCCCCGCCCGCTCTCACGGGCTCTTTCCCTGACTCCCGAGCGTGGTTGGCTCTCCTCTGGGGGCTCTCTGGGGCCGGGTCCCGGCCTCCAGGGCTCTCGTGGCCCCGGGGGGTTGCTGAGGGCTGCCCGCAGCTGCGGCCGTGCCCGGGGGCGGGCGGGGGCTCCGCTTTCGGCCATGTTCCGCAGCCCCCGCTGCCCGCGCCCTCCCTGCCTGACCTTCGGCTTACGGGTTCTCCCTCTTCCTCTGGGAGGGTCCAAGAAAACCCCAAATGCAAATGAAAATTGGGGTGGGCTGCCTTTATCCCACATGCTAGAAATTGTTCTAGATTCATCCTTCGCTTACTCTCTTCCACTGCGATTGTACAATCAGTTGTAATTTTTACGTTAAAGTCTGGCAAAATTTAGTCCAAGATTGGTGCAGCGCATCGGAGATGGGGCGTTGGAGGGAGCCTGTGGCTGTTGGGTCAGGGCTGTTGTCAGGGCTGCTGTGTCTCTCCCCTCCTCACTGGGTCTCTGCTCTTTGCGGGTGCTGCAGGCCCTGACACCCAGGCGTGAAGGGGCAATGCATTCCTCCCAGCTCCAGACTTCTCTTTGCCCCACTTGCTGAAGGGTTGTTGACTTAGAAAGACTCAAAGTCTGCAAACACTTAGAGAAGTAGTTTTGCTGAAGTGTTTGTAGGATCAGGACCAGGACCAAAGTGTCTAGGTGTGATGCTTATCTGTTCTGCTGCACCCTCTTGGGATGCCACCAGCACGGGTGATAAAGGGAAGAGCCTATACAGGTGACTGTGAACTGAGCTTCTTCTGATAAAGGAAATGAAAGAGCTGGATGAAGAGTAGTAGAGAAATGCCTGAAGGATCAGCTGTACTTCAAGGAACAGTAAAATGTTTTGTTTCATAGTGAGGCATTTGTGTAAGGAGCAGAATTGGCCTTCTTGTTGTATTTATTATGCTAAAAGTTTGATAAAAAAACTTTTCCAAATATTTCCATCCTCTATGTTTGTATGACAAAAGTTTGCTAAATATTTCCATCCTTTACATTTGTATGTTTGAAAGAAGATCAGAGAACCTGCCAATTATGAAGCAGCCTCTTAGTAATCATTGCAGAGCAGCAACTATTATGTAGTTTAAGAAGTTATGTTTTTCCAGCTACAAATAATCATCTTTGATCTGTGCTATCACATCCCTTAAAAAGTCAATGGCAAACAAGCAATGTTTGTGATCATTACAAAAGCACCGAAACAAATATGTGAGCAGTGAAACATACAAGGTGAAACCAGAAACAGACACTGTTTTGTGTAGCAGGAAGTGCTCAAGAGAAATTCCCAAGACATAATGGATGTGTATGTCCATCTGCATAAATTTGCAGAGGATTTCTAAAAGTCTTGCTTTTTTAGTCATATAAATAGAACTCATGCTTGCTATATTGAGGTAGTAATCTCAGATACTGTAATGAGTTTGTTTGTATTTTCATACATGGTAAAAAGTTTGTTATTAGGACTTTGTGGCTGTAGACGAGGCAGTGCAGTTCCTGTCCTCTCAGTTAACATTAGTATAATGTGATACATTTTATGCAATAAAAGTGTGATGTTCAAACCAGAGTTCCAAGAAGGAAAAAAAATACCACAAGGTAAAACTTTCAGATCAAGAAACATGAAAGCCCTACTGCAGAATAAAGAATTTCTTGAAACTGTGTTAACTGGAGATCATAGAGCGAGTTCATGGAGATGATAAGGTAATTTGAGATCTGGGAGATTTGTAATATGAGAAAAAGAAATTCTCTGTATTTAGGTTATCCAGAAGAATGTAATGAAACAATTTGAGCACTATTGGTAAGTATCCATAAAAGTATTTCTTTTATCAAAGGGCTGTTTTATTTAAGATAAATGTGGATGTTAAGATCCACTAGTGACTAGAACCTGCACGGAAATCCAGCATAGGAGCAAGGCACGTATTGAAAAGTGACAGCTGTGACTGTTCATGAAAGATTGTATATTTATAACCACTGGAAACGTTGTGCTTAAGTTAGCAGCTCTTCCTTCTCTTTTGGAGAAAAGCAGCTATAATTTATCAATGGTTCTTGGATTTGAAATGAGAATTAGTTAAAGGAAAACTTCAGTTATTAAGGAGGCAAAAAGTAATTAATCTATTATTTCATTAGAAGGCCATGATTTGCATAGGGATTTTTTTATTAAACATTAAACTAAGTTTTTTTTAGTGATCATCTTAATTTATGTGCATATTTACAAAAACATTTCTTTAGGAGTGTTTTCTTTTAAAACACTGCTGGCCGCACTTCAGAACACGGGTTGTCATTTTGTTTCCTGTTTCTACAGCACTTAGTACAAAACAGATTTTGGGTCATGACTGACTCTTAAATTTTATAAATGACAATGATACATGTTATTAGCAATAATTCACTTTTTGTTTTTTTTTTTTTTGTTTTATATACTTCTTGAAAATACCAGTAACTGAAAGGTTGGAACAAATCATGCAGCTCCAGTGTGGACAGACTTACTCTCATTGATGGTTTTGTTGAGCAATGGCTATCATTTGATTGTGCAGACAGCAGGTTAACAGCTGTCTGTACCTTTAATATGCAGTCTGATTCATTTGTCAGTAACACTTTTCATCATGGCTCTGTTTTAGAAAGCTGTTAGCATGTTAGCATTAAATCCATGTTTTCTTTAATTTTGTCCCTTCCTGAGCCTTCCTAATGGTTTAGAAGAGGGGTGTTGCTCGTGTACTTGAGGACCTACATGACTGAGTATGTATTATGTGAGAGCAGTCCAGCTTGCTCTGCATACTGCTTTATTTGTCTTGGCAAACCTGTATATATAGATCTGCTTGTGGGTAGGGTTTTCCATAGTCGTGGTACTGCCAGATATTGGTCATATTTCACTTCTTGATTTTTTTTGAGCAAAACCTCTATCTGCTGAAACGAAACTTGTGTTTAAGAGCTGAGGATAAAGTGCTGACAGACTTTCTATGAATTTCCTATATTGGGAGGTCTCTAATATTTTTATTCTGTTTCAAGGCACAGAATTTTGGTTTTACTTGAAACAAAGAAGTTAATTTGTAAGTATGCCAATGTGGGATCAAAGTCTGATCCTCTGGTTTTGCATACTCTGTCATGCTGACATCTCTGTGCAAGACATAATTTATGTCACTGATTTTAAACTAGGCCATCCACAATACTTTCTTCTTAACTGCCCAGTCATTCATAAATAATCCAACATGTTCAAGCAAGAGCTCTATGTGGCAGCACTTACTGAAACCTGGTAACAAGAGCTAAGAGGAACGAGCTCAACTCCCCACCAGAATTATCCTTCTTCCAGAGCCCGCTACATTGCTCCAGTTTATCAAGTGTCAGTGCCAGTGCCACAGGTAATACCAGCTCTTTCAGTAATTATTTAAAGCAGCAGGGACACAAGCCTTGTGGAGTATGTGACGTGCCCCACGGAGCTGCCTCCTGCATTCTTTACATCAGAAATTCGTGTGTACTTGGCTTAGCACTGGGGATACAGACAGTGCAGGCTTGAGTCTTTTACAGGGAAGTGTATTCTGTGGGCCAGTATAGATACTGTGACATTGTACAGTAGTCTGAGGCACATCATAATGGTTTAAATAGGTTGTCCACTGTGGGATACTTTTTATTCTACATTGCTATCCGTAAGTAATATTTAATAACTTGTTACAACATTTTCAGTGGTGCCTCCTCATTAAAAAAAAAAAAAGAGTATACTATTGTATTTCTCAGTTGTGGCATTTCCTAAGTAATTAAAAATTAAATGCTCAGGCATTTTCAGTGTTCTTTATGTTACTTATTTCAATGCTTTAAATGAGACACAAAAAAGTAGAAACACTGAGAGCAAAGTTGAAGCTATCATTTGGAAATATTTTTGGGGTAATGGTTTTATTCTGTTAGTATGCACAAGTGCTGCATAACTTGCGTCTAATAATAGTGTGTTTTCTTAAACAGATGACTCTCCAGTTGCATTGACCTTGCCCTGGGTAGTAGGACCTTGCTGTCTGCTGTTTCAGACAATGCTCTGATGTGAGATCTCTCCTCCCACAGTATTTTTCTCTGTCTGTGCTACAGCATACAGCAAGAATGCTGCTGCAGTGATCTTTGGTATTTGAGGTTTTTGTTACACTGCATCTTCTTTCAAACATTTTCATAATGCATTCCTTTACTCCAAGTACAAAACTCTGTTGCTTGGATTAGGTTAATTTCTTTCTGTAGTGGTACAAATACCTTTCAGCAGTGTTTTGGGGAAAACCAACTTGGTTTGCCTTTGGAATTTAGCAAGATAAAAAGGGATCATACCAGACCAGCTACTGCTTTGTGCACTACAAACAGTTCACATCAAAGAACAACCTGTAGATTTCTTCTTGAGAAACTTTCTTTATGTGAATGCCTCCTTTTTAATTCCTTTAGGGTTTTGGATTTTTAGCTGTGTACCAAATTGCAAGGGAAAAAGAAAACCCAATGTTGTAATATCCAGGCTGGTTTGCATTTTGAGGATGGTATTCTGCTTCTGTTCTGATTCTAGGTAATTTTCATACTCGGACATTTTTCAAAGATGTATTTTCAACCAGTTAGCTATTGTTCAATTTGGACAAGTATGTTAAAATGCATTTATATCAGGTTGTTGACCATTGGTGGGTGTATTTTTCTAACTTTTTCTAGAAAGAGTCACACTTCCAGTGACTTTCAAGTGTGTCAGATGTTCTGTGAGTACATGCATTGTTTCTACTGAAAGCAGTGGGAAAACAACCTCATTGCAGGTATTTCTTGTGAAGGCTTTAAGTTTCTGATCACTCAGTGTGCACCCATTTTAGTTCAGCACACTTATGGGAAGCAGTAAACATAGAGGAGTATCTCTGCAAGGCTGGAACCCCTGGATTTCTGACTGCAGGAGGGGCTGGCAAACAGGCTGAGTCCCTGCTTGGTTCTGGAGGTCACATTCACTCCTTAGCTGTGCCACAGCCTCTGGTTTTGTAACATATTCAGTGGCGTTGGTGTCAAAGAAGAGCAGGCAGATAATGCTTCTTGAAATCTTTTGTGTTGTGGTATTTCTGCATTTTTTAGGTGAAGAATGTTTCTTAGTATGGCTCCTTTAGAGCCCTTGAAGATTTTCAGTGTAGCATAAATAGTCTGTTGTTTGCATTTTTACCTCCCGAACACCCTACAGAAAGGGAAGAACTTACATAATTACCTTTGTTTTGTTATGATTGCACCTTTTTTTGTTTGTTTGTGTTTTTCTTAATTATCAATTTATGGACTAGACAACAAAAATAGAAATAATAAAATCAGTTGGACACCTGCTGGAAATATTTTTGTGTTAAGAGCCACCCAGAATGTTGCTGTCATTATTTGGATGTACATATCTTCTCATTCTGAGCTTTTATTCAGAAAAGTATAAGCAAGAAGTTCAACTTCAGTGGTGATGTTCACTCGTTACACTTAGAAATGAAATAGGGAGAAACCAAAATAGATGGTTTCTTATGTGTGTCATATACTAAAATCTCCTTGACAATACCACTTAGAGGCATTCTTTATATCATTAGCCTGGGTAATTTAAGTAATTAAGTACAATTATAAGGTTTTTAATTTTGTTTTTTTTTGTTGGATGGATTTAGAAAGTAGCTATCAGTATTCCATCATCTCATGAAATTATATTAGCTCAGGCCAAGTCCATGTAACATTGGGTGCTGTTGTTTTCATTGTGGTACTTGTTTTGCTTTTGTCCCCCTAGTTAAAACAGATTTCAGAGACTGTAGGACAAGATTCCAGTACATGGTTAAACTAACTTGCAGTATGAAACAGAATTGTTTATTAATTCTTTAATTTTTTTTTTAGATGTGTCAGGTTGAAGAAGAAGGTGTTTTTATTTACCTAAGTCAAACTAGCCTTCTTGGTACTTAAGCAGAAAACATTTGTAGGTAAAGGTCTTAAGTTGAAACTTGTTTGGAAATCCAGTTGAACCCCCAAATGCACTGTTGTTTCCATTCTCACCTAACTTTTCTAAAAGAAAATAAAAGTTAAGTGTATATGTAGTACCCTGGTATAGGAGTGCTGTGATCATTAAAAATCTAGCTTTAGCAGCCAGTTTCACTGTGGAGAAAGAGTATAATATTAATACTGTTCATTCTTGTTTGTGTTAAGCAGATATCATCAACTACCAATCTATTTGTGCAGATTGAATTTGTTCAGTCTGCACACATAGAACAAATAGAACAATCATAATATATAGTTATAGAAACATTTTGCATTTGCTATAAAGAAAGAATATTCTTGTAAAATGTTAGTTTAGGCCCATGACTAAGAAGGCATTTATGCCTTCTTAAATTATTCAATGCCTTTTTTTTGTTCTTAGTGGTAGGCTGAAATTTTTTCATGTTCCAGCAAATTCTGAGCTATGGCAAATATTTTTTGCTGGATCCCTATGTCACTCACTGTGAACACTTTTTGGAAGAATGTTTTGCTTGCTCTGATTATGTTCGTGCAGCAAATTCTGGAACTCTGTCTTAAAACTTCTTATTTCTTTGTAGTAGGAGATATAAGGACTTCAGTGATCAGGGAAAATAGAGTTTTGTTTAAAATTTTGTAGTTTCATATGTATAAAGCAATATGAATACCTTGGAAGTCAGCAACATTTTGGGTTGTAAATGGTCCTTCTGCTTTACCAAGATAAGGAAATACTAAAATTTTAGATTAACTTTGGGGGCATTAGAAAAATAATGGGGTAATTTATGATTTTAATAAATGTATAATATCCACAGTTGAGATGTATTTTCACTGTTTCGTCTAGTGATTCCAGTCCATTCTGGGGACATACCAACAAAGAATTTTATTATGAAAAATGTGTTTTCAGCACCATTTAGAGCATCAAATTCCAAAATCTCATTTTCCTTCTGTGGAACCTTCCTTTTTGTCTTAGAATTATTAAACCATTATTGTTCCCATTTGCATTTTGTTTTTATAAATAAAGGTTCTGTTTTTGAGGTTCAAATTATGAATAATTATATTACTCGTACAACTAGTAATTATATAATAGTACAACTAGGGCTTCTGTAAAAACATTACCTCTCTGAGTATATGACTGTAAGAATCGGCAATACTGGGAATCCTCTTCAGAAATTAATTCTGTATACTTTGTGAACTGTGATTCTAGATTTGCAAGCCAGGTTCAGTAGTGGTGTGTAGAAATAAACAGTTCCCTAGACAGCAGGCTATAAAACAGGTCAGTGTTAAAATATGCAGTAACATCTTTCAAATGTCTGCATAGTATTAGACTACTATGCCTGCCTGAATTCTCTTTCAGGATTCAGGTCATAGCATTTGTTTGGAGTTTTGTTACCTGGTAGGTGCAAGAATGTTAGAGAAGCACAGGCAGTAATGGGTTTTCTGGAGGTCTTCACTTCCACCCTCCCAGAAGAGGCAAGTTTGTGTATTCTCTTAAAATTTGCAAATATCATTCTGCTTTGCCCAAAGCTTAACTTCGTGCTCGCTTCATCCCCTCATTTTGTTCCACATACTCTTTATTCTGTTATGCAAGTTGATAATGAAAATGTTTATCCTTAACAGTCAGTTATCTTGTTGGCTAGGTACAGAAAGCTGGTTTTGAGGCTAAAATTTCTGATTTTAGCCTCAAAAGATACTGTACCACAGTTGTAACAGTACAGCATAGTATTATCCTTTATAACAGCTTCAGTGCATCCCTGAACTTCATTTCAGCTGTGGTGCTTTACAGAAAGCTGCATAGAATTGACTTATGAGTTAGTGGGAGAGCTGTAAAAATATTTGAGGAAGGTGTGTGCACAGATTAAAAGCAAAGAAAATTGTTTGGTATGACAGCATTGGAGCTCTGAGGTTGCTGTTGAGAAGAATGGAAAGCCCTGGACAAAAAAGAAAAACCAACCTTCACTTTCTTGTTCTTGCTTCAGTTTACGTTTAGCAAAACTCTTCTATACATTTTCTGTGCATTTGAGTCAAAGAAATCAGTGGCTAATTAAAAAAAAAAAAAAAAGAAAGCCTTTGTGTCCTGGTTTTCCCGCCTTAGCCATTTTGCTTACAAAAAGGCTCTATTCTTTGAGCAACCATATGCATCCCAATAAAGGTTTTAAAGTTTGAATTGAGACAGAGACTGTCTCAGCTTTTGGCCAGCAAATGCAAAGAAAGTTGGCCATGTTCCCTCTATTTGCCAGAAAAGCATGAAAGCTGGGGCCCCTCCTCTGTCAGAGAGAAAGGGAAGCTCTAATCTTTCTGCATAGAGATTTTTGGAAGTATCGAGTCTTGACATATTACTGGTATGACTTGTCTGTCTCTTGGTTGCTAGATGTGACCCAAAGCCCCCAAGAAGAAGTCTCTTATCTGCAATGAACTTGTATAGATTAACATGGACTTTTTCCTCTGATTACCAGTTTGGTGGTACTTTTTTTCCCCTTCTAGTTGCTGTCCTAAATATCAACAATTAATTCCATGTCTACAGAGTTACAGTTTTTTTGCATGTGGCTTGTCTCTCATGCTACTAAATCTAAATTGCTTACCTAATTGCTTACTTTTTCAATATTTGATGTACATATGAATGTGTAATTAAAAAAGCATAGATAATGTACTATTTATTGCATGTTTGTGTGTAAGCATTTCTAGTACTTGGTTTTCTCCTATTCAGGGCTTTACAACTTTCAGTATTCAGATAATTTGACAGTCCCTTCAATGATGTATGACTATATAAAATAAGAATATTAAGTTATGAAGGAGATTATCCATAAAATTTAGACTTACTTTTAATGTGTTCTGTTATCGTTCAAAAATATTTAATTATTTTTGTCAAATATTTGAACTTAAAATATTAAAAGTCAGAATATGGGGTTTAGAATCAGTACATAAAAATATCTCTTGCACATTCTTTTTACCATAACTGTACCTAAGATTATGTAAATGTTGCTGTGTATTTTTTTTTCTGGGGAGTGAATAATGGAAACTAAGCAAGTACTTTGGTTTTTATGGTTATTATAAGCAGTAATTATGCACACCTGGATTATGTACAGCTATTATTAATTTATATAAACAATGTACACCCAAACTGCTCTTGCTTTTTCTCTTGTAGAGGGTATAATTTTTATTTTTCAGAGAGGTAACATGTAAGATCAGAAGTGGTGAAATGCATGCATTGTATTTTCAAAAATATGTTGAAATGTGGTAGTACTACTAGCCTTATTACTTCCATAGCTGTTGCTGCTTTTATAAAAGCATTAGAACACTTAAATAAAACCAACCAGCATTAATGAGCAAGTAATATACCAGAAAACTATACAGAATCCTTGAATACTTTAGTGTGAGGAGTGTGCTGTCTGTTTCTAATTTAATTGGTTCTCAGATTACTCTCATGAAGTGTTCGAAGTTTGTCAAATACAAATTGAGGGAAAAAAATGGTCTAGAACTTGAAGGAAAAGATGGAAATGAAAAAGATCTACAGGAGCAACTAACTGTTTTGAGGTGTGGCAGTGGCATGCCTAAGAAGACAGATGAACAATATTTAATTTGAAATCTCAAAGGACAGGTTATTCTGCATTCATTTACGTATGTTGGTTTTATATGCTCTTTCTTCAAAGGTCATCTACTGTTATCCATGAACTTTATTCTAGATGTACAGGTACTATATCTTTATACCTCATCTCCACATTTCTCACACAACCTTGTGAGAAATCAACTTTTCCTTTTTGGCTTTCTATCAACCAGAAGGTACCAGAGAGGAAAGCAATACCATCCACATTAGAAACTGTTACTATTGAAACAAAGATCTCCGTACAGTATGCAAGATATTGATTGGGAAAAGGGAGAGCTACAGTCTGCCTGTTGCACCTTGTGGGTGCTGGTACAGGTACCCTCACTGAGCTACCATTTGTAAACACTTTCTGTTCATATCATCAATGAACTTGACCAGTTGTGGCAAGTCACTGATAGGCATCGCCTTGCAAACTGTCTTGAAGCAGATTTCCTGTTTTGCACCGTTTTGAAGCATTACATAGGTTTTTGCTGCAAGCAGAGCACTACTGCCAGCATCAGCCGTTGTTTTGTTCAGAGCTGTGTAGACTGCACAGACCATTATTTTTCCTTGCTGCTTTGCCTCCCTTCAGGGATCTTTTCTCGTGCCAGTTATTACTTCATAACACACTCAGCCGCCTGCTGGGATCAGCACTGGTTTGAACGGTCTGTCCTGCAGGTGAGCCTCCTCCTGCACTGGTCTGCAGGGTTTTCCCCTCAGCGGGATGAAGTCACTGTTGTCGTCTTGCCCAAGAGAAGTCTGATTACAAGGCCTTGGACTGCTCCTTATCTTTCAGTTTGCTGCTTCAGTACTGGCCTGATAATGTTTGATTCAGCATTTCAGAGTAACCTCCTCATCCCTTTTCTTGGTGACCTCGAAAAGTCCATATTCATGCTGCTCTTTGAGTGTTGCTTGATTATTAATTTCCCTCAACTTCTTTTTATCATTTGTGGTTGTGCCTGATGGTAAGACCAGTGACCTCTTGTGCTGGGGAGTTGCAGGAGGGGTCAGTAGGAGGACAAGCCCAGGGCTGAGACTCTACTGCAGTCCACCTGGGTTAAGAAAGTCACCAGTGGGTGAGCTGGGTCCTGATATTGATCTTACAAATCTGATCAAATGATCAGGAGCAGCAGAGAGCAGGGCCTGAGCCCAGAGATGTCAACAACATAGCTCAGGCAGAACTGGGGCAGTCCTGAGCCTAAATGGTTCCTGGGCCTGCTCTGGGGGGCTGCAGGTGGGGCTGGTGATGGCGTTTGAGGACTTGGTGTTCTCACAGCTCTACAGTGCCTCTGATAAATATCCACATTGATCCTGTCCTGGGTTAACATCATGGAATGCTGTGCTGGTTGGAGCATTTGTTTGTTGTTATTGTGCCCAAGTACGTTACAGAAGACAGAGTGGTTTGATCTTAAACTGTTACAGCAGAAATAACCTTGAGCGTTTCAGCATGCGTTTGCTGGCTCGTTGTCTTTTACAGTCCTTTTGTGGTTGTGTTCTTTGGCTTAATTGTGGCACCAACTGCTTCCTCTGTGGTGCTGTCCCTTTTCTGCTCAGGCATATGTGCATGCCTCCTCCCTTCTAGGACCTTTTTGACCTAAATACAAGGAGTAGAGTTGTATTGAGTTAATGTGTTAGCAGCAGGGCTGCACAATCAAATGGATGCAAACAAATCTTTCTGCTTGACTGAGAAAGTACATGTGTAACACCCATTTTTATGTAATGTGTTATTACAGAGGCATATTAATATAAGAATGTATCCTAGGGTGAGAGAACCAAGATGATTTCCTAGCAACATTTTCAGATTTTAATGAAACAGTTTTGTTTGGATACTAGCAGACTCTCTGGCACATATTGCCAGTTAAGTCAAAATAGAAAAAAAAGGTGTTCTGGAGAAGGAAGTGTCATTTTCCAAATTATGACTGCAGTTTTTAGCCTAGTTTCTTATGGAAATGACTTTGTAAAGGCACACTGTGTGTCTGTACATATTTTCTTCCAACTTTTAACTTGGCCTGTAGCAACTGGGTTTTATTCAAAGTGCAGGTCTAGAAAATGCTAGACTCGATAAAATTTCATGCAGATGTTACTCAGATATAGAAGTTCTGTAAATCATTTTGGCTGTGAAGAAGTTTCACATTAGTTGAGGGTCCATATAGGAGAAAGTCCTTAGTAATACTAATACCTCAGCTCTAAGAAAAGCTTTAGTTGGAAGTGGCGTCACAGTTATTTCAAATTCATTACTTCTAGAAGTAACTAAGGTATATAGTACTTGATTATCATGCATTCTCTTGTTTTAGATTGTACTTTTAGCTACTCTACATGAACCTTAAATATCCTCTGAGATACTTGTCCATTGATTTTACCAACAGCTTCATTGGGTTAAAATTCCATCTATTCAGCTGAAAGTACAAGAACTTTTAAGAAATGTAAGAAGCTTTGAACAAGTGATTGTTTGTGTTAGATAACATAGAATTAGCTTTTGCCACACATTCTTATCCTAATTAACTATAGTTTGCAGACTGAAGTAGACTAAAATCTGGCATAAAGTCCCATGTCATCAAGGGAGCAGATTTTCATGTTTAGAATTTTAAAGTCTTACTATTCTTGAAGCAAGAAGCTTGACTGTACTACCCACAAGTGACCTGTTTTATGAAGACTGAACTCATAAATTAAATACATGGTGAAGGTTGTCTTTTTATCCTAAAATAATGGGTGAAGTACAAATGCACATTTATAAGCCACAGATTGTAGTACAAGTAGTCAGAAATACGTAATGGACTACTTTCTTAAAGTGTCTGAAAGATAACCAGGAAAAGCAAATAAATATCTCCTCAGCAAGGATGTAGGTGTTCGTTACAATGATTTTAAAGGTTCTCAAGTGAAAGATCACCTAAATATGTCAAAATCATTAATGAAGACATGCTGTGTTAATCTTCAGGCATGTTTCTCCTTCAAATAGGTTAAGTTGTTAAAGAAATGCAACTGGAGTTTAAGGAACATGGAATTTGTTATGTATTTTCTGTGTTTGACACCATTTATCTTGGAAGATGTGAGAGTATATTATAAAATAAACTTTGTCATTTTGATTGTGGGTATATTTCTATCCTATTTATTTATTGAGTGAGATTGAATAAACAGTATTTATAATTTGAATTATAATGAGGCCTACAGGGTTTTTAAAGTATTAAAACGTTTAATTTAAAATGATCACTGAAGGGGTCTTTCTCAACATAATCAATTTTATCTGAACATAATGAACATCTTGCAACATCCTGAAAAAATAATTTGCAATTGTGTGGTGATTTGCTGCTTGCACATTTAATTTTAGCAAGAGCCACCATCTTAGAGCTTGCTTCATGGCTTGAATTAGATGTCAGGGTGGGCTTTCTCCCAAAGAATTATAAAACCATCATAGGAAAAAAATTAATGCAGTCTTGATTTTCTGAGTAAATATTATTTGAGTAGTACTGTTTTCAGTGTCACAGTGCTTAATATCTAGAAATATGAGAACAGTAATGATAATACAGAAATTGTTTAATGTATTTTCAGGGCTGCTGAATCAATAGTTTTCTGAAAATCCTGTGTTTTTAAAGAAGATAATTATTTACAATCTAAGCATACAGGTTGTTTGCTCTTGCCTTGTTTTGCTCTTACCCTGTTTTTTACTCTTGTATTCTCTTTTAGGCATAATAATATGCACAGGACAATAGCAGATGTTCAAAAGAGAAAGAATAAGAGGTTAAATATTAAGATTCCTGAATGAATGTCATGAATAGATCCAGAGTGGTATACAAAGAAAATGTGTTTTGAGAAAGGGGAATAGTAGTGCAGTAATTTAATAATGTCAGTTTTCAGCATTTGAAATATTTTCCTTTGCTTTTCTTTAGCTAAAGTGTAAATGCATAAATTGACAAATGACTGAACTTTTGTTCTCCAACAGATTAGCATTTAATTTTTATTTGAAACATATGCTGGGGTTTCAAACTCAATCTTGTTGTAGTTATGACAGCTGAACAGTAACATAAAAGTTATTCCTCAAGTCATGTTTTAAATAGGACTACTGTGGCTTAACATACTGTGAGTAAAAGTCTTAGCTTGGGTTTACAGAAGATAAATTGTAGTGATATATGCCTTTAACATACCCTCAGACATTTTAGTCTCAGAAATATTTTTATTACAGGTTTGTTCTGTTCTCACCAGTGTGGCTTGAATTACAGCTAATAACAGGACGGCGAGAGAGAGGGAAATGAGAGAAGACTTGGGTGCTCACATGAGAAAAATGCTGAAAGGAAGAACAAACAAGACCAGGATATTGAAATGTTCTTGTTGCTTATTGTGTCACACCTAGATTAGAGTAATTTTAAAACTTTAGCAGGTTGACAGTTTCTTATGGCAAAGTGCAGTTGCTGTTTATTGGCATATATATCAGTGTGGCACATTAAGTCCCTTGAAGGCATGGTTTCACATGGGGTAGAAATGCTAGTGAGCTCACATGGGAAGACTGCTATCAGTGGCACTTGGCTGTTAAGCAGAACTACATAAGAAAGAGGATTGCCAGGTCTAGAGATTCCTGCTGGACATGGGGTTTTACTTTGTTATGTGAACCTCTCTGATATTGCTTTAGGAAAAAGGAGAATGAGCAATAATGGTGTTTGTGTATTTGGTAGACGGTTCTTTACCTCAAGGCTGAGCTGTCACTGTGTTACCAGTGTCCAGGGAAATAAATCTGCTGCTGTAAAAGCTGATGTGCTGGTTTCTATCACTGCTGAAGTGTGGATCCCAGTACAGGGGGTGAAACTTTGCTGGGAGGCATAGGTGGTACTCCAGGCAGGGTGTGGAGTGTGGCTGGCATGCTGTGATACTGTAGGGCTTGGCCAATGGCTGGCTGATCTCTGAAGGCTTGGAGCAACTGACTCAGACAAATAGTATCCTCTGGTTAAGGCAGCATCTCCAAACTCATTTTTCACAGGTGTGGTAGGAAGAGACTGGGATCAGAGCATGAAACACCCAATTCTGTCACTGGTGTGCCATTATGAATGGATGTTTTTTACAAGTGAAGGCCAGCAATCTGTTTCCTAATTACTTTCCCTTCACATCTAAGAACATCATCACATTTCATCTGGCTTTCATCTGGCTTTCTGTAATTTTTCCTGCTCATGTATTTACTTTGTTTCTATTAATGACTCTTTGAAGAGCGAGTTTGATAAAAACTAGGATGGATGTGATATGCCATGTTTACAAATTACTACTACATCAGTATGTAGTTCCAGGTTACTGCTGAGTCTTGAGAGTCATAATCAGTTCATATTTCCAAGTGGCAGATTTTAAATGTGGTAATCAAATTCTCAGCACAGTAGTGTTTGTCTGTAAGCCTTCCATTTTGTATTAATGTTTTAAGGCCACAGATTGATAAGGACATACTATCATTTCCCCAATATTTATTAATTGTAGTTTGATGACAATTATTTTCATTAATATTTTAACAGAAACACAATTTGAAATCTTTTAAAAATAATTTGAAATCAAGATGTGTTGTGCACAAAACATTTTCAATTCTTCTTCACTTCCATTTGATGGCCTTAAAGCATTGATCAATAGAAAAGTCTCCTGTTATTTTTCAACATATTTAGTACTGCATGGCCTTAATGAAGGGGCTTACTGTGCTTTATCATCTGAGGAGGAATGGCATAATTTGACTAAAGTGAAACCATGCAAATAAAGGGGTGTGTGTGTGTGTGTGTAGAACTTGAGAATTTTTTAAAGGGTAAGGTGAAGATATGAATGATGGCATTGAGTTCAGGGGAACCATAAAGTTTTCAAAGGCGGACAAAGCCTTGAAATAGGATGATGGATGAATTATTTTCAAGTCTGAAGCTCTAGGTGTTTCAAAGGATCTGAATGACTGATTGTTGGTACTCAAACACACCCTCAATGTGTGGGCAGGGCTGTGAATGTGTTTCTTGCTGTTCACTGAAGATTATGTGAATAATTCCAGTGAAGCAGAGGATAACATCTGAATTTTGAAAAATGGTTTATCATTTCAGATAGTACCAATCTTACAGTTTCTTACTACATTTAAGTGATGGAACTTGCCTTATGGTCTTTGAATTGTTTTGGTTTGTCTTATTTTTTAGTTGGAACTTGTGTTGCTTGAAGCTCTCAGGTTTTTATACTTACATATCTGTAATCTTATAGATAAGTTTTTAGACTGTATTTGATGACTTATTTAAGCTGTCTCAACGCGAGATGGTGCAGATGCATTTCTACTTTGGCCTTGGATTCTCCCTTAGTCTCTACCCAGCTTTATGCTTATGCTATCTCTGTCAATTTACAGGACTGAATCATGAGCAGCATCAGGTAATTCTGCCTGAAGACTCTCTTCCACTCTCAGTTAGTTTTCCTCTGGATTAGTTGATTCTTCTCCCAGCAGGAGCTCCTATTCAGGAGACATCTCATTGAGAGTGACGGGGAATGAGGGATCAGCTGTTTTGGCTAGAGCCTGCCAGTAGGTTGGCTTAAAACTCAAACCTCATTTTTAATTGTGTTTATATTTTTGCATGGTTTGTATGATTACTTTTTAAATTTTCAGATCTTAAAATAAATTCTGATGCACTAGTGCATTTATTTATTACGTGCTTTTAAAAAAAATATTTCTCACTGTATTTCTTATTTTTCTTCTGTATAAGCATTATTTATCCTTTTCTTTTGTATAATATAGTTTATTAATTGTCAGTCATTTTCTTTTCCTTTATATTTTGTCTAATCTTTCTAAGAGATCTTCTTACCAGTGACAAGCCTGTTGAATTCTGTGCCTTGAAGATTTTTGTTTTTAATTGTAGTTCACTTTGTTTTTCTGTGAGTGACTCAGTTCTTGAAAAATCTTTTTTATGCGTTTAGGACTGTTTTCAGGTTCCTCAGAAAGTTAAGAAAAGTTATTCCAGAAGTACTTTTTCAAAGATGGAGAAGAATTATTCTGCCTTTACCAGCTGGAATTGTGCACCTCAGGTAGAAAGACTTGTTCGTCCAAGTGTCAATGACGGAATTACAGCTTCCAGATAAGGTCACTTAGCATGAAATTCAAGTAACCACTAAACAGAAAGTTTATTTAAACAGTTTATTGCAGGTCAGATCTAGAAAGAAATACAGAACTGATCCTGACAGTAAGATAAATGCAGTTTTGGCTTCTCTCTGTGCATCTCCTTGGCAGAAAAGGAATTCCTGTAAAGAAATGAAGAGTGAAGCTGGTATCTGGCAGAAGCTTCACATTCTCCCTGATGGAGTGATGAATGATGAGGCAATTGAGAGGGTTCACCATCTGGCAGACATTTGCATAGTTTGAGACATCTAATACACAATTATGTTTAGATAAGTATTCTAGAAATTAAAAAAAAAGACTCTTAAGTTGACAGGATATATAAATACTGTAGTTCTTTGAGATTTTTTTGTTGTTGAAACACAGATGCTGGTGGTAAATCTGAAGCTCTGAATGAGCTCTGAATGATGCTCTATGCCAAATCAAATGTTGTTATAACTTGCTTCCAACTGTTCAAATAGGATTTGTGCACATCTTGAGTGATTCTTAAGAGTCTAGCTATTTCCTCCTTACTGTTTGCCCATAGTCCCCTAGGGAGAAGTGAGGTTTAGAAAGTGGTGTTGACATGTTGGTGCCCTGTTATTGTGCTAGTATCTCCTGCATGTTTCTGACATAAAACACTGTGATGAAAAACTAATAATGTGCATGATACAGCATAAATTTAAGAGGACTTAATAAATGTGGTTTCTTAGTCTGTTCAAGGAATTAGTCTGGAACAAACTATAGCTTATTTACTAAAAAAAACAAAGCTCATTGTGTCATTGTTCTTTTTTAATTGTAAATGGATAGTTCTAATATACAAAACATTTTCCTCATAAATCAGTTTTCTTCTTAAGAACTGGGATTATAGTTGCAAAGCATAGTTGTTGGGGTGATGTGACAAAGATGATCAATAGTTTTATATCTACTTACCATGCCAAATTATTTTCTGTAATTTCCCAAGAATCTCTCACTAACTGAATGCTTATGCCTTAGATACTATGTAAATAATAGTAATTCAAAATAATTAATAAAATTACTTGGTTGTTGGTGGGTTTTTTGTGTGCTGAAATGTCTTTTGCTTAGGATACATAGCATGTAGGACGAATGTTGAATAAATACTTGTAAATATCCCAGTGTGGCCAGGGTAGAGGGGAGGATTGTCAGGGTGCTTGCATTTCCCTTTAGCTGTTTTGAATTACTACCTGTCCCAGTCCAATAGCAGTTAGCCCATGGAAACCGCAGTATGTGTTTAGTAATGTCATGTATCTGTTTCTGTCCCCCTTATTCTCTGCACTCGTAATCCTGGCTCTACCAGGCATTCACTGAATTTCCTGTGCAGCTCCCGTGGCATCATACATACAGAATTGCATCTGGCATCACTGACAGCACCCAGCTTCTCTAAACAATCCCTGTCTTCACTTGACACCCATCCCTTACTTGCTCCTCATGCAGTTGCTACTTGTTCCCACAGTCCAAACAGCATCCTCAAGTATTTACATGATCATCTTTTCCTTTGACAGCCTAGAATTGAAAGGCTTTCTAACTTAATCACATCATGTGATGGTTCTGGTCCTTCATATGCCTTTTCTAAGATTAAATAATGCTCTAAGTTCAACATACTATATTTTGTTTTCACTGAAGCAGAATTCTGGCTGACTTCAGATTGAGTAATGAGTTATAGTTTAAACTGATAGTAAATTAATACAGTTTTGTAGTCTTTGATTATGTTGGATGTTTTACCTAGACTGTTGTAGACTTAAATTCCAGATATCTGGGGATTAAGAAATCATTAAATGTTGATATTAATTGTTATTAATACTAATTAGAACTAGCTTGTACTTGAAGTCTTAAAGTGTATGCAGTCAGTGTAAATGAAAAAAAAAAAAAGTAGACCAATCACTTATGTGCCACATGTTTTCAGACTTAATACGTTCTGTGAATGTGTGTGCTGAATGGTTGCCAGATTGTTTATTTTAATTACTCATTTGTCTTTGTTGGCTGACCTCTGCATCCACAATGATTCACTAACGCTGGATCTAATTTCTTATATTTTTACTTTCTTTTACTGATAGAAGGAGCACATTACATTTCTGACATAACTTAGGCCTTGTAAAATGAACCAGTGTCATCATTAATGGATTTCATCAGCTAATCTAGTAGCTTTAGAAAATGCCAGCATGTATTGAATACAGTGCAGGCTTTGCTGTCTACTTCATGTGCTTTTATGTTCAGATTTAACTGTAAACTAAATCAGTGTGGATGTACAATGGGAAGAGTATGCTTTTGAATAATTTCAGCTTTTTTATATGCAAGAGCATTTGTATGTTTTTTGAGGGTTTTGTATGAAGATCTAGGCTTTGGCCACCCTTATGCAGACAGGCAAGTAAAGGAAGCCACAGGGAGTGATAATTCTGCAATTCTACAGTAAGATAATAAATAGAGTTTTATTGGTTGAGCTTGTGAGTTTTTTACTTGATAGCATTTATAACACTGTGTTAATGCACTTCATAGCATGCATGTGTAATGAATTCCATCAGTTTCAGGAATTTGCTGTGCACACCAAAATGAATTCTGTTGATTGCAGTGGAAAGCAGACACTGAGAAGAGTATAACTGAGGACACATGAAACCCGTGTCATCTGTTCAGCAGAGCCACGACTTCAGATATTTTTGCAGTTGTCCGTAGATCAGAGGCTCTGCCATTGTGGTATTTACTTGCTATCTCATGAGGTTTTGCATCATACACTAGACATACCAGACTTAGAGAAATTTCAGGGTGCATTTAGCAAACATGATCTAAACTGAAGTTTCTGCTGAGATGTGTGGTCCCTATCAGGCATTCCTAATATTTTCTTTTCATGGAATATAGTAATCACATGGCCACAAAGTGAGTCAGTTTGTTTGGATGAAAAGAACAGTTTTTTGATTTATCAGCCAGGGGAATCAATCAAAACTCTGTGGATTCATGATCTCCAGATGATTGAGGTGGAGGGAATGGGAACAAAAAGAGAAGAGTGAAGAGAGGAGAAGGTTTGCCAGTTTTGGTGGCAGCTACCTGCTAGATTGACATAGCTGAAACATCAAATTATGTTTGCAAATTGCAGAAATGTGTAAACCACATTAGGAAGCATTTTCTTCCCTTCCCCATACTACTCATTTTCTCCCTTGTGCTACTGTTGCACATTAGTACAACCATACTACAAATTAGATTAGGAAAATACTTTAGCTGTGAAGTAACTTGAGTAAAAAGATTCTTGAGATGGATCACATTTGCATTGCAGTCACATTGCAGTGATCACAAGAGGATGGGAACAGCTGGACATGCAGTGGGAGCTTCTTATGCAGACATTATTCTTGATGAATTGGATTTCAAACAAGCACAGATAGAGAAGGGTGATGCTGGTAGAGAGAATGGGCAAGGAGAGAATGGAGAGGTGTATGGCCTCAGCAGCTGAGGAGAGAGGTGACCAACAGAACCAGTGTTAAAGGAGTTTTGAGATGATTTCTAGAGAAAAGAAAAAGGTCAGAGAGAAGCTGTTTAGGGAGGATGTGTGGAAACAGTTCGGTGTAAGAGACAGGTTCGAAAATTATGTAGCAGGAAGGAGGACTGTGAAAGATCAGTCCTAGTCTCTGAATGAAGTTTGTGGATAGTCAGGGATAGAAATGGGTTTCTGCTTTTAGTAAATTTCTACTTACAGGAGCAAATCAGTGATGTGATTATTTTTCTTTTTTAAAGTTTCTTCATAATAAAGCAACATAATTTAAAGTACACGGTCAATTTCATGATCTCAAAATCATTGTGAGATGTTAAAGTTGCATAATGTTGTCTTTTTGCACATTAGAATGATATTTTGTAAGAGTTTCATTTAGCAACAGATGTAATAAGAGGTATAATATTTGCAGTGACAATCCAATCCATTAATTCTTATTCTTGACTTAGGAATAATACAGGGAGCAGTGGCAGGAAATATAAATCAGTAGATTAAGACGTTTTGATAGATCACAGAATTCCTTGGAAAATCAGCGCTGAGACAACTACTGATAGACACGCTTTATACCTTTTACAAAGAATTATTGTTACTTGATATAGCAAGAAAGAAACTAAAGAGATCAAGATAAAAATCAGCTGCTTCTTCCTAAATATTTCTCCTTTGATCAGCATCATCATATTTAGGTTTGGACTAAAAGGCCAGTGGTTGCCAGAAAAAATAAGATGGGATTCATCAAATGTGTAGTGTCAAAAAGTTATGTAAGCTTCATCTGTGTATTTCAGGAAGAAGGACAGAGCACAGGGATAGGAAATGGTAGAATAAGAGAATTGCTGAAGTGCTTTCCTTTTTTTGTGTGCATGTTGGTGGTAGTGTGGGGTTTTTTGTTCTTTTTAAAGTGAAATAGGTGAGGTTGAAGAAAGTGGATTAAAATCAATTTCAGGGTACAGTTTAAAGGTAGAGGGACTACCAGAGAACGAAGACTTAAAAAATTGCATGAGTGTTGCCTTTTCATTGTATGTGCTCTACAGCTGAGCTGCTGCAGTAAGTCATAGGGTGCTCTGTGAGCTGTGTTGGTAATGTGACCTGTCTTAAGACCCAAGCTGGCCGCTCCACTGAACTTTTGCTGTCTCCTTCTACACACCTTTTGTATGAACTGAGGCTGTTATTTTCCTTTCTGGTGCTAAATCTCTCTAGTAGAGGATCTGAGTTTACCACCTGGACTCTGCTCTGGCTGATCTGGCATGCACATGCACTTCGTAATGGGTGGAGAATGTAAAACTTGTGGCTCTTTGTTCTCTCTGTCACTTTCCTTTGTGACCCTCCCTGTTGCTAAACCAGAGAAAAATGAAATCTTGATTGAAGTATGAAATTGCATTTTTTTCCACGTACTTGTGGTAGTTACTGTATGAAGAAACAGTGCTGTTCCTGGCCTAGCAAACTTTTAAGCCACAGAGTTGTAGCAAAATGTAACTTCTCTTAAATTTGTATTTCNTTTTTTTTTTTTTTGGTGATCCTCCGCCCACCCTGGCAAAAATGTAACTTTTAGTTACACTCATGAATTTAATTGGGTGGGAAAATGGGATGTCAAATATCCCGTGAACTAATGAGTATGTTTACCTTTTGCTTTGTGCCAGACTGCTTTTGGATGAAGGTTAGTAATCAATAGAAATAAAAGCTGACACTCTAAAATTGATTAAAATAAAATTGCTAATCATAATTACTTTGGAATTATGATTATTTTGGAATTATTTTGGAATTCTGTAGGTCTCAGTACAATTAACTTGCATTTTTATGTTTGTAGTTTTGGTAGTGGATTTTGTGCCATGAATGCTGTTCAATATATCTATATATGTCTTTTCTTTACAGAAAACCAACTTTTTGGATACCCTGTGGGGAGATGTATCTGTGATATGGAGTTTGTGTTTGGTCATCTACAATCTGAGGCAACAGTGTGTGGGCTATACATGACAGAAGAATTAATTGTGGAGACAGTCCAGCTGAATGGCTGCATCATAATAAGGAACTGGTTTAAACATGTTAGTGTCTCATGCCAGTAATCCAAGTTTGGGAAAGCCTAGCAGCCCAACAGTAAAAACAATTGCCTTTTTGTAAACGTTGGTGCATAAAGAACAAGCAGTCAATATATATTTTACCATGTGTTCCCTGATTCTTTAGCACTGAATCTTTCATTACACTGAAATCATGGCATGAGGATTGGTGGAGTAGGTCCTCCCCCCATCCCCAGCACACATCCAGCAACTAGAGACTGTGTCAAGATGACCTCTGAGGAGATGACAGCATCTGTTCTCCTCTCTGTGGTACAGGGTAAAGTTATAGCTGCCCAGTCAGCTGGAGATGAAAATACTGAAAATTCTTTGGACACCAGTGTTATAAGAAGACATACAGCCAGTTCGGGAAGGCAAACCACACACAATCTGTCTTACTTACACAGACTTGAAGAAGAAAGTTTTCAGGGCTCAGTGCCCAAAATATTCCCTCTGGCCAAAGAACAACTGGCTAACGACAAGAGTAATGAACTCTTCTGGGAGAGGAACAGCTCCATCTCTGATTCAGTGGAATTTCTTAACATTAACTGTAACATTGTACAGAAAAACTACGAGAGCAATATCTCCTGCAGCCAGTTGTATCAATCCTGTGCTCCTTTAGCAGGGGAAGAGGCGTGCCTGGAAACTGGAATTCCTGTTTCGCTGGAAAGAGCCATGCTTGCTGAAATTCAGTTGAAAATGAATGGACCTTCATTAAGAAGCCAGACAGTGGTAAATAAGAATGACAGCAGTGATCCTGATAAAGTGGCCTTTTTTCACTTACATTGTGCTAGTGAAAGGAATATATCAAAGGCTTTGTGTGGTTTACACAACAGCTTCATTTTGGATGACTGCTTGCAGCCCATGAATGATGGTGATGGTAACACCACTGGTTCCCCAGCCTGCACTTGCAGCATAATGCAGTTGACAAATAATTGTGAGAATGAAAATGGACAGCAGTTGTATGGAGATGCTTTAAGGGATAAGTACTTATGTCTAGAAAGAGCACCACGAAAGGTTAAAGTGTCGTGCTCAGGTCACAACTTCTGTGGAAATAACTTTACTGGAAGAATGCCCTCAAAGCCCTTTCTGAGCCATTTTGAGGACTGCAATGATAACTGTGAAGAAGAGCTGGAAGAGGATTTTTTTAGAAACAAAAAAGAGCGTTCTACGTTATTAATAAGACGTTTCTGTAAAAATGATAAAGAGGTTAAAAAATCAGTTTATACTGGAACAAGAGCAATTTTTAGGACTTTACCGTCAGGGCACATAGGAACTGTTGCTTGGAATTATGTTGAGCAAAGGAGAAACAGCAGTGGCATGAAGCTTTCTAGGATTACAACAGAACAGCTAACTATAATTCAGTCCCTAATAAAATGGAAATTTAATTCCTGTCCTGAGAAGTCTTTATGGTATGAGGTAAGCTTTTCATAGTGTTTTTTTTTTT
>VZRH01001500.1:205544-335524 GCA_013397555.1 Urocynchramus pylzowi | reverse complement strand
TTTTTTTTTTTTTGTTTGTTTCCTTGTTTATTTTGATAATGTGATTACCTTTTCATTAAAAAAGTGCCTTCAACTAGTAAATACTTAGTAGCACTGAATGGGATGTTTCACTTACCCCATTGAACAACCTTATGCTGAGCACTGCTTTTTAAAAAAAATGTATTGTCATCCTCTGAAATTCTTCTGGTTTAAAATAGATGTGTGGTAAATATGTCAATAACTGCATGTGTATAAAATTTATACATATATGTATATACATATATATCAGTATAAAATGTGTATAGGTAAATATTTATACCCAGATTTATGTATAAATTTATTTCTTGATAAATATTCTTTGCATATAAGAATAGAACACACCTATATACAGAATAAAAAATATGTATTTTATAGATATTTATATTTTTCCATATATATGATAGGTGTATATATAGCTCTACACATTATAATATATATAGCATATGTATTATGCATATATAATATGCATATATTATACATACATATATGTATTTATAAACATTTGATGGATATATTAATGATATAGTTGTTCCATAAATATAATAGCATTCTATGTGAGAGTATTAGGTTACAGTGAAAAATTTGTTGCTCAGTAAAAGAGAGCATAGTATTTCCCCAAGTTAAAGGTATTTCTATTTCTTTTACACCTATTTTACAATAATACAACAAGTAATACTTGAAGAATATACATTTATGTGCTGATACTGACCTGGTTTTTGTTCTCTTAAGTTACATAATGCAAGGAATTCTAAGTTTAGAATGAAATAATGAATGCATAAATTATCATTATTATTATAGAAATTACATGGCACATTCTTAATATATTATTTTAAATAGTAAAAGATTTTCTGTGCTGTTAGAAATTAAATAGTTGTTGATGTAATCTATAGAAGATTTTGACCACTGATTACTGAGCTTAGCAAAAAAAGGAGCTGTAGTTTTTCTCTGTTAAAATGTATGAATAAGCTAGAGGGAGGGGAAAATAATCGAGGTAAAGGAGTGTGTTGTCATATAAGCTTATAAATTGGTCCTGAATAAATGGAAGTCTCTCCTTCTCCAAGAAATTTCTAGCACTTATTGCTTAGAGTTTTCAACAATTTGCAGTAGGACTGAAATGGAGGAAAACTTACATGTATGGAATCGTAGAATCATCTACCATTTACATTCATGTAAATGAATCACAGAATCCTATGGTAAAATTGATCAAACAAATATGACATTTTGTCAGTGATAAGGGAAGAGAAGACTCTATGACTCGATAACAGTTGTGCCCTCCTGTAATATCCTCATGTTCTTCTAGAAATTAGTATTTTTCCATTTAAATGGTTAATTGAAGAGTTCTATAAACATGTGTTTGTCAGGCTTTTTACCAGGTTGCAGAGCTTTGTGGTACCGTTGATTATTGTGAAATTCACTACACTGGTCAGTGGAAGTACAAACTTGCTGGGACAGCAGATGCAGTGAAGAGTGAATGATCATTCTCCCAGGAAGGGGTGAATATAATTCTGTGGGTTTACTTAACATGGTGTATGCGTGGTACATTTAAGTATCATTATAAGTATCATTATAAGTTTTATGGTGGAGAGATAGGACAGTGTTTTGTAGCTGAAATAGCTGAAGGATGTGTTTATATTTCTTCATTGGACATTTCCAATTGGGCATGAGTTCCTTAGCTTTTATCATGCTTCCTGTTTAACCACTTTCCACCACCGCTGTATAATACAGAATGTACAGCATTTTGGGGTGGGAGAGCTTTAATTTGGAGGTTTTTTTGTAGTCTGTATATATGAACTCAGAAACAAAGTAATATGTATTCACTGAATAATTATTTAAATAGAAAAAGTTCTGTCTCCAAGTAGCAAAAGATAAACAGGCACTGTGAAGCACTTTGCATAACTACAACGCACAGAATGTTTTCCTCAGTTTTTCTGACCATGACACATGGTCAGAAAAAGCTTAAAATCACGTTGTAAGTCTTTCTTGATCCAAATGGACACTAAAACTGTTTTTCTTCTTATCAACCTCTGTATATAATCTCCTTATGTATAACATGCATCAAGTTCTCTTAGCATTGTTTTCTTGTTATTTTGGTGTTGAATATTTTATTGCAATAATATTTGTATGTGTTTATAGCTTATATTATTAGCATTATAGATGAATTTACACAAACATAGAAATTAACGTAATGGATGTGTTAAATATATGTACCTATTGAACAGATGCACTGGGTTAAAATAATTTAATGAATTATGGGCATTTGTAGGAATCTTTCATGGTAATAATCAAAGGAAGAAGGAAAAAGTAGTAAATGAATGTGGTAATTTGTTCTTCCTTTCCCCTTATCTCACCCTTTGAGCATGCATTCTGTTTGGATCAGCTAAGTGAACAGTAGTTCTGTTCTTCAAGAGGAAAAAAAAGTTGGAGAAATTAAGTTTTCATAGCAGTACTGGTGTAACATGGAACAATAGAGACCTTTATGTTTTAAAGTAGGAAAATGTGGGTCTCGTTTGTGCATATCCCTTACATAAAAATTCTAGGTCTAATAAAGGAAAGGCACTGAACTGTCATTTTGTTAAGTGATTTTTTCTTTTTTCTTCCTCTGCATAGGGGGAGGTGGGACTAAGGATTTGCACTATATAGAAAATACATGATGGTACATTCTTCTTCACGTAGCATGTTATTACTGTTGATAGGTATTTCATATGCAGATTTAGACTCCTCTGGATTTAATGTGTGTGTTGTATGAAGAGAGAAAATCTTTATCTTGAATATTTTTCTAATTTTGCACTTAGTTTTTGTAGCTAAATATCATTTTTATATATCATATATATATTTTGCAGCATTTACCCTTATCAGATGGGTGTGTGTAACATGGCTGTTGTATCTGTTCAGGAGACATCTTCTTGTCTGTGTTGGAACAGTAGTACATATTAAGGGAGTCACAAGTGCAAAGAGTTTGCCATAAAACAGATCATGAGAGTGCAGGCTGTGATGTGGGCTTTGCTTGAACAGGTATCCAAGGCTTGTGTTTGGCTCATGTTAGCAATGCACCATATTAGCAATATGACTAATTCCCAGAGTCAGAGTTTCTGGCATCTGTGAGATGTAAGGTTCATAGAGCTGAAATACACTTTGTTTTTTGCTGATATGATGGTGGTTTTGCCGTGATGGTAAAGTAATGTGACAAAACTAAACCTGTCTGCTATTGAGTAAGATAAGAAATCTGGGCAGCTCACTAGGCTTTCACAGAGTGATTCTCTCAAGCTATGTAAGTGACCTCAAGATCTGCAAATGGCAGCTGCAACAACATAGCTTCAGTGCATAATAGCTAAATTCTTTAGTTAAGCTTATTTTGTAGGCGTCAGTACTATCTTTGCTGTGTCATTACATTCCTGGTGCCAGTAGCTCGAGCTTTAAGAAGCAAGAACTCTGCCTTGCTCAACTCTGCTCAGATAGAAGTTAGCACTCTAATATACCTGACATTCTTCATAGTTGCTAAGGTACTACTAAAGTGCAACAATTAAAGAAAATAATAATTGCCCCACATCTGTTCCCATGAAGAGTAGTGATTCTATAATAGATTCATCTTGTGGGAGTTTTTCATAATTCATGTAAGGATTTGGTATGTAGTTCAGCACTTGTTAGCATCAGGTATTTGGCTTTTTTTCTCTTGTAGTGCCCATGGTGTTTTTATGACTCCTGTGTTAAATGAATGTAATTCAAGGATTTGTGATATGCATGGCTAATGTAAGAAGTCCTGTGTTAAGCTTTATTTCCATAAAGTTGAGCTATAATCAGTTAGTGGTGCCTGTTAACAAAAAGTTAAGGAGAGAAAAAAGATTTGTAGGTTAAAAATGTTAATTTTCATAGAAATTTTATAAAAATTTATATTTAAATTTTTTTTTATTAATGTGGAATCTAAAATAGTCATCTTGGATAATATTTTTTTAAAAATAGAGCTAGGCACGAGGTGTTTCCTGTTTAATAGATAGTATTTTAATTGTTTTGTTGCTTATAATTGATTTTTAATGCTTAATATATTCTTAACTACAGTATCTATTTTATAATTAATATAAATATTGATTTTAATTTTGAAGCTGTAGAGAGAACTCAGTTCCCTCCCTCTGCTGCCCTCCTCTCCTCCAGAACTGTATCAGCAATTCTTGTCAGGGAATGCTTTTGTGGCATTTCTGAGAATACAGCTAGATTGAGTATTTCACTCTCAGTCATGGAAATAATGCCTGCTTAGGCTATTTCAACAACAGTTGCAGCACTAACCAAATGCAGGAGCCCATTAGTGCAAATGCTAGCACATGAACAAAGGAAGGGTTAGTAATGTTGTGTGTGTGTGTAAGAACATTTTTGGTTGTTTTTCTCAGGTGTCAATTGTAACCTTTAATTGTCAATATTTTGACAGAATGAAGAGTGTAACCCTCTTTTATATCTAGTAGTATCTTGGAAGATACACTTTTCCAATGTATTCAAAACATAATTTTTATAATGAAGAGGCCCATGTTGATTCTTAAGAGGTGAAAGAAAAACTTGAAAGCATTTGATTACCCTCTGTGCTAGTATGAATTCAAGCAGCATAAAGAGTCCCTGTTTATGTGCTGTGTTTCATTCACATGACTGATCTGATTTATTAGAAAGCTTGGGGAGTGTCCACATGAAATCACCTGGACATGAGTCTTATTAGTAAAGTTATTCTGCCAAACTGTGACATTCCCATTCCACAAAGTAGCCTAAAAAAATTAAATTTTTACTGACTTTCACTTCTGGGTTGTTTTTAATTGTTTCTGTAGGAATTTCAGTCTGGGTTTGCTGTCATACCATCTTTCTGTTAGAATTATGTGCTTTTCCCACAGTTTTTTACTTCTTGCTATATATTTTAAAAGATGGAATTCTTTAAATGGACTTTTACTCTCTTCCCTCACAGTTTTCCCTGCATACCTGAAATGTAACATTGCTCTTCAGGCTAACATTTATGCTGTACTTGTACTTCTATTTAACAAAGAAAGGCTACTTTGTGATTCTATGACGAGGACTACAGGCGAATTCGAGATTTTTCAGCTTTCCATTTTGAAATAAAATTTCTAGTCTAGCATGCTGAAAAGAATTTACAGGAAATCATGACATAAAGCAAATAATCTGCAAGCGGTTGGAGTGTTTCTCCACTCTTACAATAATTTTTTTTATCTGACTGTGCATGAGTATTTTGCCTGTTAAAATGCCATTGTGCTTTTTAGACATAAAGGTTTATTTACTTATGGTAAAATAGTTGGTAGGTAATGACAAGCAGGTTTTTATTCTACCTGGACCCAGTATTTCTTGTTTCTTTGTTTGAAGAAAAAAGTTAATGAGCAGAATTGACTATTTGGAAAAAAAATCAGGGAAGCAGGAGAAGAGCCAAATAGGCATGAAATTATGTTTTCCCTTCAGTAAGTACTGTAAAAATAAATTGAACTTTTAAAAATGAAGCTCTGTACTTGTATTTGCTTTGGGTTGAGTTACTCCAGCTTTAAAGGCTAGCTTTAAAACCAGAAAATTTACCCTCTGTCTGTAGAAGTCATTTTACTACCATAATGTGATAGGGTTTGAGCTAAATCGCTTAATATTTTGTATTATTTTACAGTTGCCTTATACCTTTAACAACATTGGGCCAAATTATGAACAATAAGTTTTAGCTGTGACCACACTTAGGTATTAGAGCCAATAGTGTGGGAGTCTTGGCAAGAGCATTATATTATGCTTTCAGTTTTTCCACATTTTCTGACTTTCCTTCTAGTGACTGTTCATTAACTGTAAAGAAGCATGAAGGTCTGGTTTAGAAAATCTCCCTGCAGCACATTAAAGGGTTCATTTTAGAGTGTTAGAGTTGGACACTTTTCTAAATTCTTTCTCAGTTGAAACTAAGTTATCTCCATTACCTGTATGAACTGTTGAAAAGCTGGGTTGTTTACTCTGGTGTAAGTTAATGAAAACTGTGCCATATAAACATGACTCTGTTGGTGAGTGAATAATTTAAAATCTGAATTTATGAGATTTCATATACATTTTAATTTATCTTGCTTTTCTACAATCTTTCAGAATCTTTTAAAACAATTTTTTCTAAAAGGAAATAAGCTTGGCTTGACAGTAATTGGTAGGCATATACCTTACCAGTGTGATATTTCAAGAACAACTTAGAGGCAAAATGTCTACTGGAAAATTTTACTTGCCACAGTATCTAAGGCATCCTCCATGAGATATGAGTCTGTTTCGTTCTTCTATGTGTGAAAGGTGATTGGATAATGTACAGTTATGAGCCCTCTGGTCATAAAATTTTCTTGAAAGTATGGACTAGTGGCAACCTAAAAGTCAAAATCACAATTGAACATAATAAAGCCATTAAGCACTGTCCAATATGTATGAGCTGGACTAGGAAGTGACAGGGGGCTCTGAGGGTGCTCCCACACCAGTCAAAGCTCATGACACCAGTGCAGCACTGGAACCAGGGTGACTCAGGGCAGTGTGACAGCACACAGCCTTCATCAGGAATGCTGCAAGTGGGGCAGTGCTGGAAACAAACATTTAGCCCTGGTATTTGTAGCCATGTTTTTATTTTCTTTTTTTTTAAAATTTTTGCTGTCCTAATAATTTCACTAGTCAATGATACAGTTAGACGCTATTGTTTTCCTGTAAAACACGTGTGTCAGACAGTGCTTCTATTGTTTCTATTGCTTCTATTGTAAATTGTGTGAAAGTAAAAATTTGTTTAATATTTTCAACTGTAACCAGATACATTAATTTTTGAACTGAGATTGAAGACTTGCTTTTAGAAAATACTGAAAGATGGAGACCTACAGAGAAGGTCTATAACATTTCTATAAAATTTTAGAAAAATTTTATAGAAAATACTGAAAGATGGAGACCTACAGAGAAGGTCTATAACATTTCTATAAAATTTTAGAAAAATTTTATAGAAAATACTGAAAGATGGAGACCTACAGAGAAGGTTGCTGTGATAGCACAGAAGCATGCAAAAGCAATGAAAAAGTTTATTTTTGTCTTGAAATCAGCACCTGCACTTGTTGCAGGACTGAATATTCTAATGAACTCTCATGAAAGCAGGGTTTTTTTTTTCCTCTTAGCTTTTCCAGTAACTGTAATGCCTGTTGAGTGTTGCTACCATTTGGACTTTGAATCCACAGTAAAATAATGTAATCTTCTTTTGAGGTGATTAAAAGTGATTGTTATGTACTGGTTATTTTCATGCCAGTCTCTCAACACTGTAAATATTGTTTTCGAGCAATCAGAATGGATACAGACCTTCATTAGTAAGTAGTGGACAAAACAAAGGATGTATTATTAGCTGCTCTAGTTTCATGTTACAGCAATCATAGTTCTTAGAGTGTTTAGGAATTCCCTTCAAGTATTACAGAATGGGTGAAATCCTGGTCATACTGTAATCTTTTAAAATCTCCTATTGGGATAATGTTACTTGGAGGGAGAAAAAGAAGCATGTGCAGAATGAAGCTAATGGGTTCACGTGAACCATAGTTTTATGTCAAATGTTTTTAAGAGACAGACATGTGCCAAGATGACAGACAAGCTTAGATTAAGCATTTTTAAAACTATAGTTTTAAACTAAAAATATTCCCTATATAAATATGTGTAATGCATTGTAATATAACTCAGGTGGGATCGTTAACTTAATAAATAAAATTTCTCTCAGTCCCCATCAGTTGCTTATGCTGTTTTACTGCTCATGTTATCACACTGCTTGGAAGCTCTGCTTCTGGATTCAAATCTGTGTCCTAGCTGTTTTACAAACAAGTGATGATCTCATCTGTTCTCTAGACTTAGAGGCAGTTAGTTGTTAGTGAGCTCACTCAGAGTTTGGAGAAGATAAACGTCTCCCAAACACTCTCCATATGCTGTGGCGAGATTTCCTTTTATCCTCAGCAAGGTCAGTAGCTGTGTGCTGCACTGTAGTCTGCAGAAGAGACATATCCTGTAAGTTTCCAGTGAAGGGGAGTGGGTGGAAACCCACCTTCAAATTTACCTACTAGTTATTAATATTAATATTAGGGAATTGTAGAGTTACGAGCATAAGAGCAAAGAAAAAAACAAGTTTTTAATAAAAATGTATACAACCAATCAACTATGAACTACTTCTAGGCTGAATAAAAATCTGAATGCTAATTCTGAATGGTTTGTCTTTTGGCAAAAACATAAGAATGTATCTGAGGCCTGGAGAATTGTTCTAAGTGTGATTTTGTGGGATCAAGAAAAATACTCCAGAGAGCAAAATCTGTCCTCAATCTCCTGTTTTAAATTAAGAATTTATCATGAGTAACTTCGCAGACTTAGAGCATCCTGCAGCGTGCTTGAGGCCATTATAGTTCTGACCCTTGCATATGTGAGATTTTTTTTACTTTATATGAGCACATTGCTGTTGTCATGGGAGCTGTAACACTGGACTTCCTGTCTGTTGTTTGCAATGTTGGGATTGCACTGGTGGCTTGTGTATGTCAATGTATGTATTTTCAAATGAAAACATGTTATTTCATGAGCATTCAGAATATTTCCCTTTTAGGAAAGTAACTTGTATTCTGGCTTACCTGTGTGTCCTTTGGAAATTTACCTTACTTAAAATACAGTCAGGGAGAACTACAAGACTGCAAAACCTTTTGCTATGCGAGCATTTCATTGAGATGTAGTGATTTGCTGTCAGCATGTAGGAATAGACCATAAAATGGTCTAGTCACACCAAGTCACTCAACAGGGTTGGGGCTGCAGAAAAGATAGAGGTTATCTATAAGCATAAAGTATAACATGAACCATATTTAATAGCAGTGTATTAATTTTCTTATTTTCTGTAAGTCCAGAAATGAAGGGGTTTTGTTTCCTTTTTTTATTGTTAACCAATAGATTGTGGATGGACATTATTATAGTTTGAACTCATTTGAGCAACAAAGTTCTTTCATCTTTAGCGAGCATTTGTGAATCATTGCATGTGTAATTTAGCTTGCACAGTGATTCTTTGCAATTGGTTTGTAAAAACTGCAAATCCAGCCATTGTAAATGATGATCACTTTTGAGTCATATTTTTTCTAGTTTTGAATAAATTTCTCATCACATGTTGGTTTTGACCAGCTGTTTCCTGTTTTTCCTCCCAGAGGTTCAGCTGCTGAGGAGATAAATGCATCAATGGTTTGTTTTAGAATTAAATAACCTTTATAAAATGATGGCAGAGTACAACAAATATGTTGGACACCATTACAAGTATGAAGTTATGCTGAAATTCAAGAGATGAAGTACTGTTTGCTATACCAAGGTGTTTCATATACTATAGGGCTTTTGCTACACTAGGAACTCACTTGATATAGAAGAATTAATCCAGCATCGGAAACACCAGGGTAAAGCTTTGTGCAGGGAGTTTGGGTGTGCATGATGGAATTTTTCAAGCAGTTCCAAGTTTTTATGTTTGCATGAGGATATTTTGATTTATCTGGTATATGATCTACATAATTACCAAACCATTATATCATATTTGTCCTATTCTGCCACCCCCCAGGTTTTGGACTGCTTTGGATAGATAATAGGTTCGTTTTTGTAATCAGACAAATAACTTTGGAATTTTAAAACTGAGTTTGATACATATTTTTAGAATAAAGCAGGGCTAGTGTATCAGGGAAGACAGGGAATAGTTGGTATATTACCTGCCTATTAGGACTGGCTTGTTCAGTACACTTTGTTTCTGTTTTGTTCATAGTGAACTGACTCCATATCCACATAGAGAGCAGCTGTGTTTTGTCCTTGCTTCAGATGTCTTTCTTCAGCACCTTTGAATGACTTACTAACCCAAAAGGTGTTTATATAGATAATAATGAAAATATTAATTATTATCTCCCTAACTTCAGATTTGAGGTAATTTCTGTGTAGGATTGTGGAAGGATGACCTGCTGCCCCATTATTTTTATTCTAGAGTAGCAGGCTGTTCTGTGGCATCCAGCCACACCTGTCCTTGTGCTGTTTTAGTCCTCCCGGAAAGCTGAGTGCTCAGATTTTATTTAGTCTGCACCCTCTGGCACGATAGAAAAGCGCACAGAGACAGTTGGTAACATGTCTTCTCCCATGGTCAGTCCCCTGGATTGAGGGCTTTAAATATTCTTTACTGTTAGGTCCCTGAGTTTCTTATTGGTGAGTAGCAGGGGAAGAGCTGGGTCTGTAGTGAAGGTCCCGGCTCCGGAACCTCAGAGCATGCATTTGCTCCCTTGGACAAGGTACCTCAACTATTGTCTTTACCCATTTGTAGGCCTTATTCCATTCCCATTTTAAGGGCTCTGCAGTCTTCTACACATGCCACCCTTAACAGTATCAGTTAACATCCTCAGGATATTGTCCAGCTCTTGCCATTTGATAAAGTTTCACTGCTGCAGTTTGCACTCTCTTCATTTCTCTATGGCTTTTCCAGGCTCTTTCTCCCCCGGTTCTTTTTGGTGGCTGACTCCAAGATCTGCTCTCTCTTTCAAGGCTTCCTGACCTTGGAAGTCTCCATGGGAATTCTCATTAAATTCAGTGATAGGAAGGGGACATATTTTCCTCTCTCCCTTGAAAATTTTAGTTATTAATAACTACTCCTAACTAGCTTGCTGTTTTTACTTCAAGCCTATCAAATAGTTTTCTGATCTTGTCTTCTAGTGCCATTCTTGAGCTTACATTCAACATGCTTTCTATTCCCTACACTGGTGGTCTTTATGGAGTCTCCTTTATTCTTCATTTTCTTTATAGAGGGAAAGAATTCCCAATATATTTTTCTTTAGTTCTGTACTATTAGATAGTACTTTTTTGTAATATTCACAGTCTACATTCAGCCAAGTCTAGTACTTAAGGCTGAAATTCCTTCTTCATGAAATTGCGTGGTCTTAATGGGCATTCCTACATATGTAAGTCCAGCTTTGTGGAGCTCAAATTCCCATGTGGCATCTGTCCCATTTTTAGCTATTATATTTTGGTTTGAAATTTTATTTTGTCCTCTTTTTTCTGTATTATTTTTAGGGATTTTTTTTTTTTTCATGCGAAGGTTGGTAAACAGCATTGAAATTTTACATTGGGTAATTGACATGCAAATGGTTGTACTATTGCACTTTAAGGCTGCAATTTCCTTTCCTGAAGAGGTGGTATTTTTGGCCAAAGTTAAAACAAACTGTGCTAGAACATAGCATGTTTGTAAGGGTTTTTTTTCTACTGTACTCATCAGGAAATAATAAGTATTTGCTAATTTGTATTTATATTAGGCATTGATGACCAGATTCTTCTAATCCTTGCTGAATTTAAATTCTGTCAGTCTGCAAAAAACCGCAAGGAAAACAACAGCCAAGATGAAAGCAGATTCACAGGACATACCCATGTGGTTGTGACTCAGTGGATCTAAGAGAACAAAAACTTTAAAACCCCTTTTTTTCATTAAGTAAAAGACATGGAAATTGATTTAACAGTAGTGGGCGAACTTGCTAATGGGATATGAAAGGTAGTTAACTGAAAGAACTAATGAAAAGGAGCCAGTGTTCTATGAAAAACTTGGAAGGAAAATAAAAGAGATAGTTGACAAAGCATTCTTTGAGTTTTCAGACTTGAAAAATGTAGAGAGCAAAAGCCTAACCAGAACTAAGAGATTTGCTGGTTTTCTGTGGAGCTAAGACATGTGTAAACCAGTGCTAGTGCTGTCATGATAATTATGTACAGAGTTTGTGATGTCAAGTAGAAATATAAAGAAAATTAATAGAATTCGGAGCGAGATTACCAGTCATCATTTGATTTTTAAATTGTTGTGAATTGAGACACTTTGGCAAGGCTTGATGTGACAAGGCTAAGCATGTGGCAAGGCTCAGTAGGTGGGCAATTTTACTACCTTCTTGGGTTTTTAATTAGATTATATTTTATAGGGTTTTTTCCTCAACAACATTTCTGCTATGGAAAGTATTTGATAAACTGACCTGCTTTTTAAAAAAATGGTTGTTAGTTTAATAAAGGCAGATCTTCAAGAAGAGTTAGGAGTCTCAAGTTTGATAAAAATTGGTTTCAAATTCTTACCTGGTCAATAAATGAAATTAAATAATGTAATAGAATGACACGTAATTTTGGAAAGCTTAGAATAACAAAGTTTCTTGGAAGACTAAGATGAGGCATATCAAAATATTTAGCACTGCTGCTGCTAGTTTGAGTTTCTGTGCTTTCCAGAGACTTGCAGACTTCCACCTTTCTCCCAGAGACAAGGAGCAGAGCTTCCAGCTTCCCTTGTTCATATATTACCATTGCCATGGTACCAGCAGTACTTGTGCACATACAAGAAGAGGTTTTTGGTTGCTTAGCTGACATTTGTGTGTCATTAATAGTATGTGCACCACAGCTTGGAAACCCGTGACTGAGTCCGTGACTTTGTTGGATCAAATTTTGAAGTTTTTGACAGAGATGACATTATTTGCTTTATGCTCTGTTGACAAATACTATGTCGGGCCCCACAAAGACAGTCAAGACCATAAGTTGTTTTCATGTTTGGAGAACAGTCTGTTAGCATCCTTTATTTCTTAGGCTTGTCCTGAATCACATCATAGAGCTTCTCTTTGTGCCTGTGTCAGTTCCAGCTGCTTGGGAGGGAGTCCCACAGCTGTACCAGGGACATGGAGCAGCTGCTAGGTGAGCAGGGGCTCAATAGCACAGCATGTCTGCAGGACTGTAAAACAAGTTTCAAGGTTTACAGATTTTTTTATAAAGAACTTGCCATGTTGTAAGGCCAAGATGTTAAGATATTGAAGTCTTGAATACCCATTAAGACTGGGGAAAAAAACTTCTTAATGACTTGTTAAGATTACCATTGTAGGATAACAAAGCATTTGGGACATGTTTTTCTATAATAATTTGTTATTTTATATATAATGTGGAAAACCATACTATATTTTCTTCTAGATATTTGCCTCCTTGTGATTTTTTTTTTCATTAAGAAACATTATAAACTTGATTAAGCATTGACAAAATGTTAACTGAAAATTTGAAACCACACTGTTTTTGAAAGATGGCAGTGTTGTTGCCACTGAACATTCTGCAGTTTTAATTTTTGTACTTTTCTAGTTTTTGACTTTTTTATGCAAACAAGCACTATAGGCAAATCACTGGTATCAGTTTTCTTCTCTAGCACAGGAGGGAAGTACTTATTAACATACTTCACCCAGTTTTCTCTTCTATATGATCAGTAGTTAGAGGATCTCCTTATCACTATGTCCATTAACATGTGGTCTAACAGTTGATCTTCTGCATTTATTGACATACGACTTAGGTAAGAATGAAGGGCATAAAAGAAACTATATTTTGTGTGTCCTGCCTGAATCAAGTTTGATCATAGGATTTGCTTGGACCAAATGGCTCTAGGACCATTAGACTTTGTACATCCCTGGTTCAAAGACTATTTGCATTTTGCTAACTGTTGCAAGTTGCTCCTCTCCAGCCAGCTGTTGTCATGTTGTCCAACACAGTGCTTTTAACTTAGCCTAATACCATGGACAGGTGCAATTGGTCTGACATCAGCCAATGAAAGCATGAAAGTTCAAACTATTTGTCAGAGTTGAGTCCCAAAAAGAAGAGGGAGATGATCTGAGAAAGCTTTGTTTATACAGTAGTTCTCATTATACTTTTCTGAAGTATACAGACTTCACACTTTGGTGTTATTCAGAAAAATTGCAGCCAAAATAATGTGTTTAAATAAACATACAAATTTTCTAATTAGTCTGCTGGATAAAACTAGCATGATTTTCAAGATGCTGAATGCCCTGTGTTCTTCATAATCAGACCAGCAACAGTTAGGAGTCAGGGATTTACAGGTTTAATTTTTAGGAGTCCAGTTTCAAAATTTGGGCTTAAGTTCCACTGAAACACTCTTTGAAAGTATTGACAGAGTTGCTGCATCACTGTCATAACTGATTTCCACTTAGACCTGGTTTGGATGTATATATACATGCACATACATATATACTCAGGAGTAAGTGTGAGTATGTTGAGTGATACCCATGATGATAAAGTATTTGTCTTTCTGCAGTCCTTCTGACAATAAGGCTTCATTAGATAAGAATCTTTATACTATATTTATGCTGACCCAGATCTCTGCAAGGATAGTTTTACAGGTGTAACTTTCCTAACAGAACTGTGTTAGCATCTCCTTGCTAGGAGGGCAAAGGCTAAGGTTTCAAAACAGCTTGTAGATGGACTGTGTGTATTTTAAGTGTGGAAATGATCTCATTTTTCCATACTGTGGTTACAGAACATGTATTTTCACTTGTCAAAATTGTATGAATACTAAAATATAGTGGAAATTTGTACATGAAGAAAAAAGAAATAAGAAAAATCTGATCTTTGCACCTGTCATTGAAATTGTACTATATTTGAAATAAAATGTGAGGTATATGCCATCTGGTGGATAGAATAATTCATACAGTTTTAATCTTGCTATATTTTCTCTGCTGCATTATCACTTTTAATTGGCATTGGTGGGTATTTCTTCAGTCAGAAGTAAAGGGAAAAAAAATCTGAAAGCTGAATTTGAGGCAAAATGGAATTCCAAACTTGGCGCTTGTGTTTGATTAGACAACTGGATGCTTAGAAGAAAAATCCCAAAGCCCAAATGGAAATGAAACCATTTTCCCCCACTTCAAATATTAATTCTAAATGTTTAAAAATGTGTTGCAAGTAGTCAAAGATCATACCAGATAGACCTTTCTCCAGCCTCTGGCTTATTGCAGATGAGGAGGTGTTTGCCGTGATCTTTGCAGACAGATTGGCTGTTGCTCTGTGTCTGCACTGACATGGCCAGTGAGGCTGGGGCAGCATTTCTGAGCCTGTCTGCCCATGTCCTACAGCAGTGTTCAGGTGCCTTTGCCTGCAGGTCAGAATTCCATTTTTCCACCCATTTGGAGCACAATTTCATTAAATACCATTTTCTGCAGAAAGCTGTGATTCTGAAAATGTAGAATTGCTAGTTGGTGTGAATGCAGAGGTGACTATTTAAAAAGCCTAGATTAGACAGATACAGTAAAGAGCATGGTCACTATTAAATATTTCTCTTTGCACACAATGCTACATGGAGGCATGACTTCATGATACACATCTCAGGATGGTTTAAGAAATAGACATAGTATGGGATAACAAGTGGAGCAGTTGATGTCTGTTGGTAGAGAATTTCTGTTATGTTGATGAATAGTTTTTATTCTTTGCTCTTTTATGGACATGAAGAAATGTAACATCCTGTTATCTACTGGAAGACTGATATTACACCTCCCTTGTTTTTTTCTTCAGACTGACCAAATATCTACAATTAAAAATATCTAAAATAAATTTTTTCGAAACTTACTATTAGCATACTAGAAAACAATGGACGTACTTCATAATGTCTTTGATACTGTGATTTACTACAGATTTGATCTAATAAAAGCAAGTTTGTGCTTATAGTCTGAAAAGGAACAGATTATTCAAATACATTGTAATCAATGCATGTGTGAAATGGAATTGTCATCACCATGTTATGTCATTGTTCCACTAGCTAATGAAAAGGCAAGGAAAGAGCTGAAATACAATACAATGGAAAAAACAAGTAATGCTATTGCTTCCACATGCTCCTGATTTCCCTAATTCACACTATTGTGTGAATAAGCTCAGGTGTCTGGAGATTTATTAGTTCAGTCATGGTGCAGAAGAGGGAGATTTAATTGCACATGGAAGCATTCATGGTGTGTTTTATTACTGGAAGTAACTGACTACTTTAGAAATATTTAAAAGATTCTTCTTGACCGTAAACTTGCTTAGAGTAGACTCAACAGACTTACTATATCTGACTCCAAACTTCATGGAGTTTTTATGCTTCTTGTAACTGAATTATTTCTCAACATTCAAAGATAAATAATGTTTAAAAATACAGTAGAACAAGTGTTCAGCTTATTTGCAAAAATTAGAGTTGAAATGTTATTTGCACTCTGGTATATAAGGCCTTCTTTCTGAACTAAGCTGCTTTGGCACTTTTTTGTGTTGAATATTTAGTGAACAAAGAGCATTTACGATCTTAGGCGCCTTTTAACTGTTTCGCTGGTCAGGAAACACATACTCAGTAGAACACTGCTAAAATATTGACAGGCTTATACTTCACATGGTCTGCACTCTTGCAAAAACATATGTATGCTATATTGGGAGTAAATTCTCTGGTTTCTGCTATGAGTCTTACTGTGTCTAAAATGTTCTGTCTGATTATTTATTCTCAGAAAGGCCACAGCACTTCAAAAGACTCAACAAACACTGGTGTTGAAAGTTGCTTTGAAAAGATCCTTTCCCATAAAATTTTAAGCATTTTCCACATGCTTAAAATTTCCACATTTCCCCCTGAAATTCTGATTGACTTCTATAATATTTTTGAAAAAAAGTATTCTTCCCATTCTGGTTGAATGATGGTCAGCCGAAGGAGGAGCCCAAAAACAGGTCACTAAAAAAAAAGGGCACGTGTATAGGTTTATTTTCCTAATGATTGTTGGGGAGAGTGTTTTTATGATATTTAAAGGGTATTCAAGGATTCCTTTAGGCAATTTGTGATGAAGCCTTCCTCCACTCTTCCAACTTAAGAGTGCAGTTAGAGAGGTTGCTCTTCTTCCATCCTGTGGGACCAAGTAGAAGGGTCAGGTCTTTTCACAGGCTTTGCAATGTCATGTAGGTCAATTGGCCTAGATCCCGTGTTTTATTTAGGACAATTAGGTCTAGGATGTTTATATCAAACCTTAGTTTTCTAAGATCCATCACTTTACCAGCTTGGGAGCGGTCAGAAAACAGTTAAGGTTTGGTTTTAGTGTTTTGCTGAATTTCTTCTACAAACCAGACAAAATAATCTTTTCCTGAGGTGAATTTGCCCATCATGGAGCCAGCCTTTCTGGTGTTTTGTGCTTATATGGCTTGAACAGAGATGATATTTTCTCTTGGACAGTCTTATGCCATGACACTTATGTTTATATTAATATAAACAAAAAGAAGCTTTATTTTGAGCAAATTATCTTAATATAAAAGATTTATTCTGTTTGCTTTGTCTTGTTGATTAAAATGTCCTTTGTGTTCATATATATTTAAAAACATTTAAAAATCTGTGTCTAGTAAGATGTTGCTCTTGGCAAAACGATGAAAAAAATTTTTTTTTCATGTAAAGAACATTATAAAAACACTAAATAGAATAGATTTTCTAAAAGGACAAATTTTTTTTTTCAGTCTTCAATGCTATTTCTTTCAAACAAGTTTAGGCTTTAAAGTTAGTCAAGCCTGAATACAGCCTGTGAGTTTAAAAAAAAATTGGAATGTCACTCCTTCAACTCTTTACTAGGACCTTTTAAAACTAGATTCCTTGTTTAAAAAAACAATTGTCCCTTTTTCTCTCTATTACTTGAATAACATTGTGGGCAAAGCTTTTTTCTTGTTTATACCATTGTCAAGGCTATAGAAAACAATTTTCCTACCAGTAGGTGGAATCAGATGAAAATCTTAATTATTAAACACAGAGTGTAGCTGTATTTTCTGATTCAGCCAAAAAACATCATCTGAGTAGCTCCAGTTTTGAAGTTCAAAAATAATAGCAGCTTTCTAAAAAATATTTAGCTCATAAGAATACAAATTATACTAATAGAAAGTTATTGTTTATATTTAAGAGTACTATGACTTTGACACTGATTCCTTACATGCACTTTTAGAGAGTACTCCTGGATAGGTTAAAAATGTTGCATGAAAGAAATTTCTGTTATTAGTTAATATCTATGTCTGTTCACTAGGCAGTTATTCTTCTGGGCAATTTTTTCATAAAACTTCAGAATTAAAATCTTCAAATTACAAATACAAATATAAGATACATAAAGAATACAGTGCCAGAAACTTATAAACATCTGGGTTTTATAGGCACTATTTTAGAAAATAATTCTGATAATTTTTCTAATTTTTTTGTATTACATTTATTCTCAGACCTCTTACAAATAAAGTTGGCAGTATAATTTCTTTTATACGTCTTACAAGCATTCAGAGAAAAGAGGGAATAATAGTTTCCTGGTAGTATAATGTGTATAAAGTTTCGGCAGTATTAACTCCTAGTTTCCCATGTAATTAAGGTAACAGGGTTGTCACATATATCTCATCTGAAAAATCTGAGTTTGTGCACAAAAGAGTGACTGATTCAGTCTGAGTGACTGACTCATCCACCAGTTTATCTTCACCCAGCTGATGGAAAGAGGTATGGAATCCTTTGGAAAGCTCAAGCAGGAGAAAAAGGTTTGTCCAGCCTTGTCGTATTCGTGGCAGTTGAGGGAGAGTTGTTCAGCAAAGAGCAAGACACTGAAGTTAGACGTTACAGATTTTCATTCTGATTCTTCCTCTGTTTTCACTTTGAAAATGTTATTTATATACTCATTTTTTCCATGGGTTCTGTGTTTGTAAACCTATAGTAGTCTTATGTACTGATTTGGGGTATAGTTTGTTTTTCTCCTGGGTGATTTGGAAAGTGAGAGAAAATATTCACCCACCCAGTACTTGTAAAACTTTTCAATAAACTTCATTAATTAGGAATTATACAGGAAAGAAAATGTTAAGGTCTTTAGAGATGGACATTGCAGATTTTCCAGCTTGTCTTTGGCAGGTATAAAAACGCTTCAGTCTTTTTTTTTTTTTAATTCTGCTAAAATGGTCTCCTGCATTCTTGCCTTTCGTCCTTCTTTACAGTAATTTTGTGTGCTGGAGAGTTCCCATGTATGTTCTAGGAGGAAATAATTTTTCATGGGAATGTTTTTCTCCTTTCACCGAGGATAAGCTTTCCAGGGATGGTTTGGATCAAATCATACAGAATATTTGTGATGAAAAGCATAATTTACTGGAGCTCAAAATGCAGCTCACACTTTCTCAGTGAAAGGACTGGGGCGTTTAAAGTATTGCAAATGCATGTCTTGGTATGGACACAGGTTCCAAAATGTTTGAAAAACTGAAGCCCTTTGGGACAAACCTACACAGACAAATTCATGAAAGGTATGTGGAAGAACTTGTAACACCAGAATTCTGCATCTGGGGTTTTCAGTTTTGTGACAGACTTGGCAAGCAGACCAAAGGGATTTGTTGGCTGTTGTCTTCTTTTTTTTCTCCTTTCCCAGGGTGTGTACTGTAGTACAATTCCTTGCAGATACCCACTCTCTCCAGTTCCATTCAGACAGAGAAGCAGAAAGCTAATGAGTTATGTATTTAAAGATTTGTAGGAAATACGAAGTTTGCCTCTGTTCCATAGCACAAAGTTTCTGCTCTTTGCAATCTCAAAGAAAGTCACTGTGAAGTTAAAGCTATTTTAGAATTGACTACTCTTAATTAAGAGGTCATATAGTCAGTCTTCTGCAGAGATGGATTGTTCTCTTTGGAAGGAAACCAAAGCTGAGTAATAGAGCACCTTCACCTTTTTGTCAAGAAAATCCCACAGCTGGGGACAATGTCACCTCTGAAAACATGTCATACCATTTATGACTTGTGCTGGCACAATAAACTCTAATTCTCATCCCTCAGGCATTTGTAGTGGCTTGTTTACCTAAAATTCCTTGACATTGTTGAGAAAACATTTCTTTTCTTCCTTGGACTGAAAGAACAACAAACCCCAAAAAAGCTGTTGATGTGGGTTGGAGAGAATAGTGTTGTTCATCTGTTGAATTCCACAGATGAGTGGAACCTCTTGTGAATGCTATTAGGTCCATATGTAATGAGACAGAAAAACACATGAAAAGTGAATTTGACAGGAAGAGCATTTGGTTTTCTTGCTGACCCTGTTCTAAGATGAAGAGAGCAAGAGTGTCTTACCAGTGCCTGACTCCTGAGTGTGTTAGTCATGTCAATATTTTACCTCATGTCCTTCATGTGATACTGGAGTTCCTGATGAGAGCTTAGAAACAACTCAGAACTGACAACTTGAATGAATGTAGACTTGTNTTTTTTTTTTTTTTTTGTGTGTGTGTGTGTGTGTGTGTATGTATGTGCAGGGACATGCTTCAGAGTGCTGTCAGTTTAGTTAGATTGACAAGCCTTCTTGTGTAGAAAATAATATGTTCCAGACCACAGGGACATGATGATCTTAAATTCAACTGATATAGAACATTACCAGACTATATATGGAATTTAGATAGCGTTATGTTTTTCTACACAAACTGTAAGTCCCCAAAGAGGAGAGAGAATTTCATTGTTTATCTGCCAGAAGTGCACTTAAATTGTATTTGAATAAATCTGTTAGATTGTTGTTTTGTTCGGGCTGCCAAGAACGGATTGGCTGCCTTGAAGTATTTCTTTCCATAGTGGATCATGCTGCACATTAAAGAAGCTTAAAAGAAGAAAGCAGTTTCTGTGCTAGATGGTATCAGGGTTCACACTTTGGATAATGATGTGATCATAGGCACTTAGAATGAAGATTTTATTATGGAAAGCAAGAGTTAGGAATTTTCAGTTCAAATTACATCTTTCGTTCAGGTGATTTGTTCTAAATTCTCAAAGAACATTTCTGCAGCATTTGTGGAGTAGTAGCTATGAAAGACTGTGAACCTTAGCAGCACACAGTATATATAGGCAAAGCTACAGATTCTAGAGCTGCTTCGCTAAATCCATTGAATATTTATAAACTTTTTTTTTCAGTTATCTTCTTTCAAAACCATTTTGCTAAGAAATCATTAATGTCTCCTTTAAAATGTCCATATACTTGAAAATGTCAATACATTATGAACTAAATGCCCATAGATGCCTTCCAGCAAACTTCAGGTTTATCTTGGAATAAATGTCCTTGTAATTAAGAAAAACAATTACAACTATTTGTCTGAACTTTATCATATTCATTCATTATATTAAGTTATTTTCATTCAGAATAATAATTGTTCCCCTGCTTTACAGTGGAAGTAGAAGCTGACACTGAGACTGGAATGAACATAGTAAAGATGAGCATTTTTTCACTGATAATCTCCCAGTAACAGTAGGGCCGCCTGTTATGCAGAAAGTGGTTTTGTTGAAATGAAGAAACAGGATGGTCATCTGAGATGTCCTTTTTTCAAAATATTAGCAGGTAGAACATCTGTTGACATTTCTCTCTGTTTCCAGTATAACATTTGGCAGGCCTGCTAAAGGAGAAGAGCTGGGTTTTGTGACTTGTAGTTTCAAAACCTGTATAATAATGGTAGGGGATTTCTTTGAGGAGCTAATCTGTGTTGCAAACCTCAGCATGGTTAGAAGTCTATCCAACAAGAGGGGTACCTTAAAATATTCATATGATATGTCTCTGTCAAAGACTCTAGATTTTGACAGATGTGTTTCAACAAGAGTTAATCATGAGCAAGAAAGCAGAAGGCTGAGTGTGTACCTCCTATGTCATTCTGTGTAGAAACACTCGTTATTGGCCATAAAATAGACAAGAAGAGGCTACTGCTGTTTCTCTCACTCATTACCCATATGGACTCTCCTTCCAGCTTTGTTGTACTTTTGCCCTTTTGCTCAAAGTAATTGATCCATCTCTGACTCCAAAAGGTATAATGAAATTGGTGTATATGGAAGAGGTGTTTATGCTGTTCTTTCCATGCTTGGCAATTCCAAGGGGTTGTCTTCTAGACACAAATCTGTATGGGAACAATGAACCAAAGTTTAGAAGATCCTAAAGACATCATGCCTTGTCAATCAAAAGTACATTTTCTCTGAATATAACCACTAAAATATTTGTTCTAGCCTCCAGCACTTGAGAAAATAAGCTGCAAATTGGTATTAGGGAGTTTGGATACTAAAGCATGTGTTAAAATATCAAGACTATACCAGAGGATCAGTTATTAGAGTTAAACAAATTATTTTTTTCTAAAGAAAAGTCCTTCACATGTAGTTGGGGTATAATATTTCATTATTTTTAGAGAAAGGAGGAAAGAATCTGTAGAAAAGTTTATCATATGTGTTCTAGAAGGTCTTATTCAACAAAAGCATGCATGTGAAATTGTTCTTGCTTCAGTTTTGGAAGAGTGAGAAAACTGTGTTGTAATGCCAGAGCCTAAATACTTAAAATGGTTCTAATGTACTGATCTTTGAGGTGTTTAATGACAAGGAGGTGTTAAGTTTTATAAATTTTTTTGTATAGGCTTAAGCTACTTCCTGCTATTTTTGCATTAATTGCCTAGATGATGTTGTATTTAAAATTGATAGTCCTGATAAATACAGTAATACTAAAATATTTGTTATAGGTTTTTTTTTTTTCAGAAATCATTATATCTGTGTTCTTTGAACATAATGCTCTCTGCCGTGTGCCTTTTTTATGTACTTGTTGCTGTCTGTTAATTATTGTAAGAGAATACTGAATGAAGCTATCATGTTTTATTAATAGTTGGATGTTTTGCATGCTTTTTAATTTTCCATCATCCTAGAATGCAACTATAGCATATCTTTTAAGAGTTTTTCTTCTGTGTGTTTCCATAACTGTAAAAAAAGGTATCTTAAAGACAGTAAGTGGTGTGTCATGTTATTTAAAAAGAATTCAGAAGTTATGCAACTCTCACATTTACTTCACACTTTCTGCTACCCAGTGGTTCTTCAAAACTCCTGCTAGTCAGTGGTTTTCCTACTTTTACCTTTGTCATCATTACCTTTATCACATACTTCTTTTGTTTTTCTCCCTTCCATAACTTGTTATTCTCACCTATAATCTTTTTTCAATGTGTTTGCTCACAGATCAAGTTACTGAAGAGCAGTATTTGAGGGTTAACTAAATAGTAACTAGGCCCATTTCTGAGATAAAGTTACCCAGGTTACCAGATATGGAATTATTCATGTTTATTTGAAGTGTGACCCACTTTAAGGACCCTTTCTGAGGAAAACCACAAAATACCCAGTGTGTTGCAGTACTTTCATGTTGGCTCCATCATGTATCTTTAATTACCAAAAAAAGGGATTTGTAAGGCTGCTTATTTCAGTTCCTGCACTAGCAAAAATTCTCCTTCATCCACTTTGTGTTCCTCTGTAACTCTCTTAAAGTAGCATACAGCTATCCTTGGAATTTTTAGACTTGCAAAAATGACTTGTGAACCCGGCCTTTCCTTTATAAATTGTGCCCCCTTGTGAAGAAATATGGTGGGTCAGTAGGAAGGACAGCATGAGAGCAGAGCAGTGTGTGGCAGCCTCAGCCGTGTGCTTGGGAACTGGTTCTAGAGGCCTATAATTAGAAATAATCCTCTTCTGTTTATATAATTTGTCTCAAAGTTTTTTTTTTTTCCTATTAATCTGTATATTTTCTGCCATAGTATAATTGTATTAGTATCTTAGAGGTGAGAAATCTAATGTGGGAAGAATAATTTTACTTTTACTTACAGTGAGTTTATATCATGCCAGTGACCTTATTTCCTGTATTTATAAATATGTTTTAGAAATTGCTTAATGGCTGGCATTGTAAATTAATTTTTCTATAAATTGATACAATACCAAGCACAAGGCGGTGCTTTCAGATAAATTTGGCATTGCATCATTTCATTTGCAGTAATGTAAACACAAACTCCAGTAGGCCTGCAAAATGAAACATTAAATATATCAGATTTTATTATCTGTGAGTCTGTGATCACATGGAAATGCTTATGGAGTTTTTACAAGGAACAAATCTCCACAGACTGTTGGGAAGGAGACTTGTAGGAGCTGCAGAGGTGAGGCAGCACCATGTGAAACGCAGCGACGGGATTAAGATTTGGCAGCAGAGTTCTTTTCTCTGCAGGCTCTCAGGCAGCCTCTGTAGACGGGAACAGACTGTCATCGTGTGTTGCTGAAAGCCAACCTGCACTTTCTGCTTTTGTTGGCTTGTTTCAATCTCTGTGAGTTTTGTCATTTTTCCTGCCAGTTGATATGATATGGATATGGTGAAACACAAGGGGAAAAGGTATGGTTCATGTAATATAAAATGTTCAAAAGTTTTTCTTACTGCAGGGATAACAGGAAAGCTTTCCTTTGTCAGAAAGCAGAATGTAGTGCTGGAGAAAAATATATTCTTGCTTTATTAAGCACGGTATTTCTTTCTGGAACAACTTTCTTTTCAGTCAATACTTATCCTGTAGATATAAACAATTAGTAATTTTGAAAAGTCTGTGTTGTTTCATTTTTATTTAAAAGAGGCATACTGCATGTGAATGTTTACTAGCTTATTGTGTTTAATTGATTGTAAAGCCACTTACAGAATTTTAGCACATAAAGTTATAAAAGTCTACTTTTTTGCTTATTATTGGGTTCTAAATCTATAAATAATGTAATTATTAATTAAAGACTTTTATTTTTCTTACTTTGTTGTTTTGATAAAATACTTAGATGCAGTTAATTAACCCCCCTCCAACGGATTTCTGACTCTTACTGCGACTTGATGAAGAAATATTGCATGTACGGAAAGGATTTATAGAAAACACTTGATATTTTTCGTAAAGTATATTAAAATCATAAGCAAAGTATGTAAGACTTGGTTTTTTGAATATAAAATAGAATATAAATGGAAAAAAATTCTGTAGCTATCACTTAACCCAGTGTAATCAATACAAAATTGTTCAGTAGAAATGCAATCAGGATGACACTTGATTATAAATGCTAAAAATTCGGTTTTGACTTATTTTCCCATCATGTGCATGTGAAGCTAAAATTACACTACCCACTAGTGATGATAGAGAATTGTTTCATTTTCTCAAACATATGTTGTACTTTTAAATATTCTAAAAGTCTTGGAAATTGTCTAATGTTTAAATGTACTGTACTAGTCTTCTAGTAAAGCAATATGTTTCAGGAATTTAAACTGAACAGTGCTTTTGACTTGACTCAAGCAATTTATTGTGTAGGTTGGGTAATGAGGGAGCCAAGTACCTACTTGTAAAAAATAACATGAAACTGTTCTTTTTTGTACATAAGCTCTCATGATAAGTAAGAATAAGTTGTGATGGTTACGCTTAATGGACACAAACTCTGATCTCTGTGACAACTTTTCTTACTTTCACTTAAATAGCAGGAGTTTTTCTGATACCTTTGTAGTTTGGTTAGCTTTATTATGTTCAAATCAAATGACCTGGGAACATTATGGCAAAGCTTTGAGGTTTTTAGTAAAGGGTCCAAATATTAGTTTTTCCTTTGTGCTGCTACAAAATCATAACACAAAGGGGAACTAAAGGTTGATACATTAAAAATATGTTAAGTCGTATATACTGTAATAATGTTTGGCAGCATTAGGTTATGGGACTTACTCTCCAAGAAGCAGAATAAATGCATAGGAAGATAAAAGTTCCTGTTTTAAAGTGTGCAAACAGTGATGAAAAAGGCGAGTTGTGGGTTATACAGATAGGACATTTTACTAAAGGACCATATTGCTAAGTAGCGTGTGAATATGGGCTTTGGCTGATATATTAGTAAGGCCAGGGCACTAATGTCGTGTAAATGAATAAAATACACAGCCAGCCAGTCAGAAGATTGAAAAAAAGAACAACTAGACAAAATGTTGAATTACAGTCACACATGTGTCAAGCACATACTGAAGGAGCAGTTAGCAAACCCATTCTTAGTTTATGGAATTGTATTTGCTGCCATCTTTATTTGTTCTTACCTCTCTATTAATTTAGAGAGGGGACATGACTCTCAGCTAGTGTCTTATTTGTATCAGTCATTTTAATAAAACCAAACTATTGCCCAAGCTTTATATCTTACATTTTCATAAGTAGCTAGACCTTCATCATTGCTTCATTTTGTTTTCGTGTGGTCTTTACATCTTCATAAGCAGATTTCATTATAGAAGAATGTGTTTGTACAGTTTGTAGAGTAACTTATGGAATATAAAGACTGAGTTTTAAAATAGGTTTTAGAAGTATGTGTCTCAGATGAAAGTTACATTTTTGCACCACGCAGTTGCCCTTTTCAGCGCCAGTATTGCAATAGGTTTATATATTTAATGTAGATTTGGCATTTTTTGAGATTTCTGTTACAAAAAGCATATGTAAACTTTACCCTCAACGGAATAGATTGTCCTTTATGTGGCTCTGGGAAGATAGGAGCCTGGAAATTATCTCTGCTTGTTTATTCTGCACTATAGTAAAGATCCATTAGATCTATCTAATCTTTATAAAGTACTGGTATTCTGGGCTTTTTTGTCCCTGAAGTCACCTTAAGTTTTTATTGCAGCACTGAACAAGTCTTCCTGCTTGTTCTCAGAATGATGATGCTGTGACAAAACTGCCCTCTAAAGATCTTAAGAATGTACTTGTCAAATTGAAAGTATTTGGAACTTGAGTAAAATGTTAAGCTACTGCTAGAGTTTCATGGAAACATACAATGCTTTCAACGTTTTTTCATCTTTCTGTGATAATTATTTAAAACAAGAGCAAACAACCATTTTTGCTTAATAGTTAAATGAAACATCCATTACAAATTTTCCTCCCTCAAGTACGTGAATAGTTTGTTATGTACATGAAAACTTGCTGTAGTTAATTCAAAACAAATCTGTACTCAGCTCTCCCAAAGCTGTTGAAGAGCACTATTTCTCATTAAGGTGAAGCTTTTGAAGTTTAAAGAATCCTAAATTTGGCACATGTACTTATAGATAAATAAGTCAAAATGTTTTCAGAACTGGTGTGATAGTATGAAAGAGAAGCTTGTAATAGGAATCTAGGTTTTATCCTTCATTTTGTGAGGCTAAGCACACACACAGGTCACTTATGCGTGTAATTCAGTGTAATATAATTGCAATTTATAAAAATGATTACACTGAGCAGAGTGGCTATGAATTTTGGTAAGGAAGCTGTTGTATATACAAAGTTTAGTTGAAGCTAATGCTAAAGCAAAATAAATCTCATGGATGACTAAACTCTAGTCCCTGGATCTGTAACAATCCCCAGAGAATAAGGAAAGTTAATTTAAAATATTTTTGTTCATCTGGTCTTAAGCCAGATGCCTTAAATTCTGAAAATCAAGCCTCCAGTGACATTCCACTCCAATGGGAAAAGAAAGGAGAACATATACTCTGGTCCTGCACAAACTTACTTCATCAACAATTAAAAAGTGTAATTTAAATACTGAACTAATTTGCTCTGATTTGTTCAGTCACTCTACTTTTTTCACTCATACTAATTCTCTTAAAACAAGCATATTTACCTTAAAAAACATGTTTTAAATATGATGAAAGAATTAGAACTTTGGAAAATTGCAAAACATTAGATTATCTATTTTGTGATTTTCAGTCAAGTTAAACTGAACTCCAATTATAATTAATGAATCAATGTCCTGGGTTTAGATCTTGGACTTGGCTTCCAATCCTCCATTTGGAGACAGCATCAATTTTAACTTAATCATAATGTTATCATCCTTGCATCATTTTAGCAGATTTGGATGATAACCAAAAACTCTTTCAGTGACAATTACTTTCATAGATTCAGTTTGATTCCAGTGTACATTTGTCTTAATGTAAGTATACCTATTAGTGTATATTAGGTATCTATCATCAAAGTTGTGTCATCAAGTAAAAATAATGATGTGAGAATTGAATGTTTGGTGTTCTGCAGAACAGTTATTTAAAGGCAGCAGCTGAACACCCCAGTTGGAAACAAGGAAAACAGGAAATTATTTTTTTAGGTTGCTGCATTGCGTATTAGTTGTTCACAATGTCTTCCCATGTTTAGCTTTTCTACACTTAGAGGAGCAGCAGTCTTCCTTAGCAGCTAATGACCAGGGAGGATGAATAGTGTTGATGGTATTATGTTCTTGGTCCAAGAAACCAACATAAGGAAAATTGCTTCATTGTACTGTGATGAATTATTGTGATTGCTTAGTTTTAGCCGAAATTTTTATTCTAAAAATTTACAAGATAGCCCTTTTTTAATTCTTATATTTTTGTAGGGTTGTTATTAAATGTTCATTGTGAACAGTGATGAATGAAGACTCACTTTTTATCAGTAAATTGTGATTAAACATGTAGTTTAAAAGCTAAGTTCAAAGTATCAATATTCTCTTGTGACTTTGGGCAAGGAATTTTGCCTTTTCTATTTCTGGGTAATTTTTAAAAAAAACCTTAAAGTGGAAAATGCCTCTTTATAGAAACAGAGTTATTTTGTTTCATGAAATCATGTTCTGTATCCTGACCTAAAAGTCTATCAAACAATTCAGTCATGAAAACTCTGAGAATTTCCTGGCCCCAAAGTACTATCCAAAATAATCTTATAATTATTCATGTGACCCTATGAACCCAACAGCTGAAGTACAAGCAAACAAATAGGCATGGATTCAGTGTCTATAAAATTAGAAAATGAGAACTGGATTTCCTGTGCTAAGGAAAACTTGCTCTTTAATTAGCTGTATGCCATGGGTAGGATACATAAATTTTACAGCTGTAGCAATCTGCCTACCTACCAATCTTTTACTGTAATATCAGTTAAAATTGGTTATAAATGAAAGTATTTTGGGATACAGCAAGGTTCTGTTGCACTTTACATTTATTCAATCCTTAGGTTTCTGACTAGAGATCTGAACTATAGACTATTTCTCACAGATTGGATAAGATCACCTTTCATTGTAAGTCCAGAATGTAAAGTACAATAAAATTCCATTATGAGCCTTTTTTGATACAAATAAAAATAGTGATTGTATAATTGCAAAGACAGTTTTATTGCATGTCCTTTGTGTCTGAGGTTTGGCACATTTTCTCTGAGCTTGAGATCTTAAGCAATTCCGAGTGGTTTCTCTACTTGCAGGGATGCAGCATTACACTGTGTAAAAACAGAATCAGCAAGTTCTATGACCTTTAACCCTTACCACTGGCTATCTTATGAATTTTAATATGAGAGACATGGGAATGGAACAGACTTTATGCTTTCTGAATTAGTTATAAATATACATATTAACAAAACATTTTTAAAGAACACTAAAGGCCAGAGTTCGGCATAAGCAGCTATAGTGAACTTTGACAAATAGATGAGATTGTAGAAAGAGAATGAGACACCAAACTTGTAAGGGGTGGTGAGATATGGTCTTCAACAACCATAATATTTAGGTTTTTCTGTTTGGTTCTAAGATGATCATGTTCACAGGAGATCTCTTAAATGTTTTTTTTTTTTTTTTTTTCTGTACTGTATGTTACCCCTAAACCTTATTGTCAGTTTATAGTTCAGGAATATGCAACTAAGCTCGTCTTTCAAAGTTGTTTAAATAATCAGTTTACATGAGTGGGAATGCAGCTATTTTTAAATGTGTGAGTTCTGTGGAAGCCTTTCCTCAAATGGGAAGAATACAGTTGATACTAAGGTACAAACGCATGCAGATTTCTGCCTGTATCTGATGCGTGTCTGGGGGTTTTGTTTGTTCTTTAGAGAAAATCTAGACTTGCTATTGATCCCCATACAGAATAAATAATAGGTAAAAAAAAGACATGGGAAGGGGGCTGTTGGGCTCCTCTGCTTTGAGTGCTCGGTATTCACCTGTTTTGAATGCACCTGTCACAGGTCAGTATTTTGGAAATGAAAAATATGAACGTGATGTCTGTTTGAAACCTTCAGTGAACTAATTGAATTAATTTTTTTTCTACCTTTGAAGAAAGCAAGCTTTCAAGCATGTATTAAATAGAGTTTTCAGTGGCTTCTGTTAGAATTTCTTACCATTTCTTACTTGCATTTGGAAGATTCAGTGATCCATTGTAATAGTAGCATCCCATTACAGTTTGATGTACCAAAGACCTTTCTCCAACGATGAAAGGAGGAATTTAAAATGAATATATTCATCTCTCTTGACTTGAAATTGTTTCATAATGACACCTTTAATATTCTAACATCTAAATGGTTTGAGTGAATTATTTCAGTCTTTCTGATAGTTTTAAGCCTAATTAGCCTATTTTAGATAATGTACATAGCTACACTAAAACTTCTGAATCAAAAATTCAACCTGCTAGTCATCGTCTTGTTTTAAATACTTTTTATAACAACACCTGTGAAGTTTTATATGAATGCTTTATTTTTTTCATCAGTAAGGTGTATCAAAAGTCATTATTAAAATATATTTTTGAAAAGTGGTTATGTGTGTGGTACATATACTTTTATGTTAAAGACATAGTAGGTAATTTTGAAAGCTGATAACCCAAGAAATTCCAGTCCACATGATCAGATGTTCAAAGACATTACCCACTTCAGACTAGTAAAACTATCAGCTTTTCAGTAAAAAACCCCAAGGTGTGCATTAGTTAGGTGGAGATTACACAGAAGTTTATTTAAAAGAGTAATTTAATTTATTTAGTTACTAAAGCAGCAAATTGTTCATAAATTATATTGTTGGTGAAAGTTTGGAGGAAGTAAATAAGCACTCAGGAAATAAAAAAATACTGGCTGCATGTAGAATTGACAAGGGTAGAACAGTAAACATCTAAAAGATGCAAAGTACTAGAAAAAGATAAAAAATACTTAAAACTAAGCAAGTGAACTTAGTAATAAAATAATTAATAACTATATATATTTTTTACATACACATTTGTACCAACAGAGGTATAAATAACTGACCCAGCTGAAAGTGATGCTTTGGCCTTTTCTAGCTAAGATTTCAGAGGTTTCTCTCACTGGCAAGGGCATTGTTTCATGTTACTGAAAAGTGATGGGAAGAACTCCTATTTTGTGTTCGGTGTCATCCTTTCATTTTCGCTGTAGTCAACTTGAAATTTCAAGTGTTTATGAAAAAACTTCCAAATGACATTTAATGCCTTTTATCAGCCTCTGTTTTATATCTCGAGTTGATTCTTCTTAGTAGTTACTTGAATCGAAAGTATAATACCTGCCATGAAAAGCAAGGCTTTCTCAGGGTGGAGATACTGTTTTAAATCTGTATCCTAATTAGATCACACTGCTTTTTCTGTCTTCTAAATCTGTGAAGTTCATCTTTCCTTTGGAAAGGGCTATTTAATACTGTTACCTTGCAGAAATGGAAAATAAGTAAGTAATAGCAACCAAGTTTTTATCAAAAGTAAAAATTATGACTTATTGGAAGTTTTGATCTGCTATTACAATTTCTGGTCATAAATCCAAATCTCAAATTAATTTTTTTTAAAAACTGCATCATCATTTCCTGATGATAACAAATGAAAAAAATTCTCCTCTAAAGACACTTGTCAGATACCAGAACTGAATAGGGATGGCTAATAATATTTCTGAAGAATGTTGAACTGTATTTAAGGATTGCCTGTGCAAGATAGTTTGATCCATTAAATTAAATCATTAAATTCTGTTTCTGCTCTTGAAATTATCTCATCCTTAACAGGATGCAATTCATAAGAAATATTGGCTGATGAGGTAATGTAATTGCAATTGAAGCTGTAGAAAGTTCACATCACTTAATGAATATTAGTGTTTGGGCACATCTGTGCTTGATCGCTTTTTTGGCAGCCTTCCAGCTGCCATCGACACTGATTTCCATGTTCCCAGGGTCAACTCATCTGTTTTCTGTGTGTCCTCTGCTGCTCTGGGCCACATTGCCCATTTACAACTTACTGTGTAGAACTGAATACTCAACAAAAGCTGCTGTTGAGTAAGTGAGCATTGTTGCTCTGTAGCACAATTGTTGCTCTGTAGCACTATTGTCTTGCGCTCTGTCCTGACATTCTATCTACATCTTCCTCATTCTTGAAGAGAGCACAAAAGTTGGAAAGGTTTTTGAGAGCAGACATTGCAAAAAGCATGTTGGCAAGACAGCTGCTGGAAGGGTATCCACAGTGTTTCTTCTAAATTGCTGGAACCTGAAGATCATTTGCAGAAAAGGAAAATATCTGGATCTCCCACAGTGACTGCATCACTGGACGTTAGAAAAGCTATGTGAGTATGCTGGAAAAAGCATTGACTCCTATGATGAAGAGATGCTTAAAGACCTTTATTTCTTTCCTGTGATGTGTTCTTTCCTTCAGATGTTTAAGGGGACTGGACAGCCTCCAGTGCACACACCTCCTCTGCGAGTTGTATGTGCCTTACCCCAGGGAGGGCAGTTTCTGTTTGAATTGGGAGATTTATTCCTACTATAAGGAGAAGGTGATAGTATATGCTAGGCTGTGTCTTGGCATCGTGTTCACTCACCAGTTCCTGGGCAATGAGGGCATAAAGTGTGGTGTTTGCTTTTACTCACTGCTGCAATTGCAAATGATGCAGGGTGCCGCTGCAGCAAACGAACCTTGCTGGTTTTGCATTCTCAAAGCAGTTCCTGTTTTTCTTCTTTATAGTGTCCCTGACAAAAGATGAGCAGCACCTGTGAGCAACCACCCTGCTCATGCCTTATAATAAAAAGCATGTTTATCAAGTACTGGGTGAAACTGAAGTGGTACTGGTTACTGTGCATATTTCGAGGAATGCTTTCTCCCTGCCTCTGCCCCCACTCCCCCAGACAACATGGCATTCCTTGTATGTTGTGAAGTACACTTCAGATTATACCATGACACTATATCCTGTATTTTTTAAAATACAGAACTGTGTTTCAGCAATCTAGAGGTATTTAAAGGAACTTTTCCATTACAAAAACTAGCATCTCAACAGGCAAGTTATTGCAATAAGCACAATGTGAAAAAACATAGAAAGCAAGATATCAGCAAGTTAAGATACAGAGAACACTGAGAACTGTTAATCCCTGTCATTCTTTTTTTTTTTTTCTGAATTGCATATATTTCACTGTGAATGTGTGTTTCTAGCTCCAGCTTTCTTGCTGATTAGTTGTCAAAATAGCCCTTTACAGCTGTTTCTTGAGCACAAATGCAAACCTGCACCAAATGGCTGTTTCAGCAAAACCTTCAGGTGGTGGTAGTTCTTGTTCTTCTGTTGGTGCAGCTGCATGCAGGCCAGGTGGCAAGTGCCATTGCCGAGTCTGCTGTCAGTTCTGCTTGGCAGGGCAGTTGTTGGCTTGCAAAGCCACCTGAAAGGTGACATTCAAATACATCTCCAAAAGCTGTTGAGTATGAAGAAAGGCATCATAATATGTAACCCTTTATTTGATTGCATTTTATTTTATTTTAATCTGGAATGGCTGTTGGTACTTTGAGAATGTTGCCTGTTAGCCAAAAATGTTGGATCATGAGATGCTGAGAGAGGATCTGTGAGTTTGATGCCAGCTTGCAAAACTGCCAGATAGTTGTTTACGTGTTTGCCACAAGGAGAAACTGCAATAGAGTGACAAACATCAAATCAGAGAAGCTTGGGAGAGGTAGTTGTCCTTGTTTCAGGTAGGGTAGAGCCTTCTTCTTGCAGCTGTTACAGTGCTGTTTTGGATTTGGAATGAGAATGGTGTTTCATCTCCTGCTGGGCTGGACAGTCAAGAGTCTCTCACAAATTTCAGTGGTACTACTATTTAGAAAAGCTTACAGTTGAATATTTGTATTCATCCACATCACCTGGAATAATAAGTTGGGAATGGAATTTAGTTGATGACAGGTTTTATCATAAACCTTGCCCTACTTGTTCTTGTGAGTACCAGAACTCAGTGAGACATGTAGTCAAAAATTTCGTCAGCTGTCCTGGTATGTGCTTATTTGGTTACAGGCTGCTGAGTACCACCAAGAAGTCAATGTTCTAACAGTTCAAATGTCTGGCTTTTGTGCTCCAAACACTGAAAAATACTTAACAAAATGTTCAATTTCTTGAAAGGATTTCTGACGACCTCACCTATTAGATTGCTGAGGTGAACAGGACTTGCCAGTGAACAGAGCTGTGAAATAGTCCTGACAGAGCTGACCTTTCAGCTGCTCACAGCATCCTCTCTGTCAAACAGTAAAATCCCTTGGCTTTGAGCAACCTGCACCACTGTTTGAGATACGGGCTCTGGCATGTCCTCTTGAGAATGTCCTCTACACAGTAGGAAGAAAGACAAACCTATACACTATTCTAGGGATAACAAAAAATGCATTCAGTGTTTAATGTATTTCAGTTCTTATAATTGATACATAATCAGAAGTTGTTACAAGACATTCATATTTTAGAAAGACCTTGAATTAAAGATTTGTACTTTAGCAAGGATCTTGAAATGTCATGAACTAATCAGTGGGGGTATGGTCATAACCTGAATGAGATAAAGCTGAGAAAATCCAGTGTACTTCAGAAAATTAACTGTCAGCATTACATATTTTTACATTTTTTTATTAATATATGCTCTGAAGTGTTATGCTGGAGTACCATTTTGGAAGACATAAAACTGAAATATTGACCAATTGTGCATTAACGCCTCATTCACCCAAGTTCACCTTGCATATTAGTTTCTTTCTGACAAAAGGGGTTTTTTTCCCATAGCAGACTGTGCTTATATTCCATGCTGTAGATGTCCGAATTAAATGGTAGAATAAATACATGTAAAAGCAGTTGGAATGGTCCTTGGTCATGACTTCCAAGAGGTCACTGTTAGCTTCATCTGAAAAATTTTGGTAAGGGTTTTCTGCTGAAAAATCTGCAAGGCCAAAATGAAAAATCACCCACTGAATTTCCTCGCTTTAATGTAATTTTTCTTGTAACAGAACAAATTTGAAAAGAGCAGCATTTCCTGTGCTGTTAATTGTGTTTAGGTTTGTATGTTCTGTAAAACCTTTGTGTTTTCAAAGGATATATTTAAATGATCTTCAACACATACTGTCCTGAGAATTATTACTTGTTAGTATACAACTATGGCTTACAGGCATTTAAAAATGCTTTAAAAGCGTGCAACAAACGAAGGCAGGCTGCTGTCAGCAGCCCTGCATCATAGAAGTGCTCTGTAGGTGAACAGCCAGGAAATCAGACTGAAATGTGTCGTACCAACTGAACACATGCACATACCTCCTACATTTCAGTATTTCATCTTGATCATTCAGGATATCTTGACAGATGTGTTTGAGAGTGTTTGGACAGATGTAGTGAAGTATTAAAATCTGATTACCCTATTGTCTCATATTTTTACAGTGTAGTAGCATTAAGCATAATTTTTCATGATTATTCTTTGCAATGAAATTCTTGGGTACACATATTCTTCTGCACATATTCTGCTGCCTAATAATGGGACATTTTTAGTCAGTTCATAATTCCAGTTTCTGGCTTTCAAAAGCGCAGCAGCAGCTAGATGTTTGGCAATATGACAACATGCCTCCAAGTTCTAAGCTAAATACCTGAGGCAGAAAAAATATGAAAAGAGAAACAAAAAAAGACTACAGTAAGAGATACGTGTAAGTTTAAGTAAGAAATCACAATTATGTTTTATGAACTGCTATATCTGATATTTCCAGTACAGCAGTAGCCATGAACTCCAGCTTCATTTTGGGGGAATATGTGTCATAAATGGCTGCGGTGTTTAGGTTTCCACCATTTCTATGCAGTAAAGCTATAGTAATGGTGTGGAGAAAAGGACGTATTGCAATTTGCAATTCCGTTGTGATTAAACAGAAAAAAAAAGATTGCAAGACAAAACTAAGGAATAGTTCCAAGGCTAGCATAAATTGCTTGTTCTTTTAGTTATTTTTAAAGATATTTTTAATATCTTGACAAAATATATCTGTCGTCACTGTAAGAAAGGTTTATTGCCTGAAGGTTATCAATAAGTTAGCTTGGAGATACCATTTTAAGTTACTAAAAGCAAAACTGAGGGGCTTTTAAAAGTAAAGTTTTGATGATTTATTGCATACATTATTAAGAAGTGAATAATCTATTTTGTTTCCATGCATTTTCCAAATATGGACTTGGTTTTAAAGCTGCAAGGATGGAATTCTGTCTAAATTTAATCTTTATTTTAATGCTAATTTTTATTTTTGAGTTGGAGGACAATTTTCTCCTGTAGAAATCAGAAATATTATAAGTTGCAAGTAATTTTTATTTTCCTTTTACTTACCATTAAAATCTCCTTAAAAAAGAGAAGTAAAAATCTGTTGAAGCTGTAGTGAACTTTTTTTGGAATTCTGGTGTATTAGTATATGGAGTTTCCTGTTTTGTCTCATTTCTTATTTTAAAAGTGTTGTGTGCTCATTACAGAATGTTTAATGTTGCAACACTTTCAGAGTCAGATACTGTCCTGAGTTTCTTGTGAGTTACTGCTTTATATGCAGTAAGTGAGACATGGCAACCCCAGAATGCAGACGGTTTTGAAATCTTTAATTTGATATGTAAGGCAAAAGTGAAGCTTTGTTTCTTGATGGGTAGCTTTCAGTTTAGTGCTGCATCTTACTCTTTTTGGTTCACATTCATTTTTAATTACATTAGTCATTCTTTGGTAGTGCTATGGATCAATAGGATCTGGATTCTGCCAGGATGAGCTGTAAACCCTGTTTTGGAATAAACTTCTTTGTCTCCCAAGCAAGATTAAGTTTCCCAATTGTCTGGTGCAGTCTCTCTGAAAGGTGGTTTCCCTTGTTAGTTACCTGAAGGGATTTGTTGCTATTCTGATTGCTTCAGTTCTTTTCAGGGGCTGACAAGTATACACATTGTAAGTCTGTATTTTCTCGTGACTTCATCTGTGTGCAGCAGAGGTAACACGCTCAGAACTTTAACACATCAAAACAAACAGAATTTGAAAATGTTATGTAATGTGCAAAGTCTTTGGAGACAGCTAGTGCCCCAAAGTCTACTTTACACAGAAGAGATTAACACAATTATTCTATGTATAATCTCTCCGGCAAAACACTGTCGCCTATTTCTGTCAACAAATGGTTCCTTTGCTTTGGCAGCTGAAAGAAATTTTAGTTGTGTAGGCAACAGAACATGCCTTTATAAGTTGCAGAACCCAATTTTTAAAATATTTTGGATGGTAACTGCAGTTTTGAGAAGTTAAATTATATTCATTAACTAAATATTTTTTTTAAACAAGCTAAAAAGACTAATTACATTCTGCTGTGTGTAACACACTCATAGTCCAAAGGTTTACCATTTCACAGTACACCTTTTGAAAAGGTACTTGCAGACAGTTAGCTAAATAAAAGGTCTACACACATCCTGTCCAGGTAAGGCACGCTTTAAGAGCTCGTTTTCTTTCTGAATTAAGGTGGTGATATGTCTGTACTGACAGTCTAAAAGTCTGTGAAACTTTCAGATAGCAAAGAAAAGAAGATAAGGATGCAGGTGTAATATTTCTAGAAACCTCAGACCAAGCAAGTTATGGAAAATCTGCAAGGAGAGGGGAGAAAAGATAGATGCCACAGCATTTCATGCTGTAGTGTAGTGCATGAGTAGTGTAGTGTATCATGGTGTAGTGCATCACAGAAGCTGTCTTTTAGTAGGATTGAATTATATATAACCATAGTCAACATGTGAAAGTTTCTTTTTTTATGTTAATAAATATGCCAGTATTCTTTTTCAGATCATTGAATTACATTACTAGTTAATTAATTACTATATTTTAATATAAAATTATACTATTTTCCCCCTAATGTGGTTATTGCAAAAATTAAAGCTAAGATAACAAATATCTACTTAATATAGTAGATTGTATTTGATTTTCTTCAATTTGTTTACACAGATGAAGGAACCACATCATTGTTCACCTCTTCTGTTAGTGGAGGGTCAGATCCCTCATGGAGCAGGGAGTTGGATCCCTCCTCACTTACCTGGCAGGGTGAATGCCAGGCTCAGGGCAGAAGTGGACGGGTGTGAGCTCCCTGTGCCGGGAGCCGCTTCCCTCCCTGGCTGCGTGGCTGGGCACGTGTGTGTCCCGTGGGCAGGGTGCCGCTGCCTCTGACATGTGGCGTGCACAGGCTCTGCAAACAGGTTCTTATCATTTGGCTGAGCACATGTGTGCTTGCTTTGTAGGACTGGCTGCAGTATCTGCCATGTTGATGGATAGCTGTATTTTGTTTATATGTGGGAAAGGATGGCAACAAGGCACAAGGCGTTAATTGAAAAAAACTGTCGTGAGACCATCAGCTTGTTTCTTCTGCACATCTGTGACTGGTGGGGAACAACCTCGTGAAAATTGTCTCAGCACCTGTCCTGGTGACAGTTATACTGACCTTAATGTTAATTTTTAGTTTACACTTTGTAATTAGGAAGCACAGATCATTGAGACAAATAATTAATGTTAATCAGTAAGTCAGCATGCAAAAATGCAAAGAATCAAGTCTCCCCTTGTATGCTAAATGAAGAGATTTCTTCCAGATTCTTGCTTTGATCATTAGACTCTTTTAAATAAGCAAACATTACTTAGTTGCTAAGCCACAGACTGAAGTTCATTAGTGTGTTATCACAAATATTGGGAAAAGAGTACTAAACCAATATAAGATAGAGGACCTGTGCGTAGGCTGGAAGTAATGCAATAAACGTGACACCGGAACATTTTGAAAGAGGGTTCAGAGTGATTAAAACCATTTCTGTTTGCAAAACCCCGCCCACTCAGCAAGAAAAGGTGCCAACCCTGAGATGATCTGCTTTCTTCTGCTACTGATATCTCTAAAATTTTCTGGAAGTACAACAGATCTGATAGTATTATAAACATTTTTGTTCATATTCTGTATTTTAAATGTTGATGAGCTATATTGATGTGGGGTTTTTTAATCTAATGGGTATCTTTAGGATGCTTTTAAGCAGAGATTGAAAGCCAGAATGACTTCTTACTTAAATATCCTGTTTGGGAGCCTGACCCAAAATCCTAACAAACCAGTTTTGGATAAGTAGATATTGCAGGTCATTGAACTTCACAAGAAGTCGTGGTCATTTGGAATTGTTTTATATTCAGTATGTTATCCTAAGCAAATGAGCTAACAATCCATGCTTTTGCATTCTCCACAGATCTTCAGTACAGTGAGAGAAGAAGAGGAAGGAGCAGAAGATATTTTTGAATATATTCCTCATCTTCTGAGGAAGCTCCCAACATCTGTTACAGACTGTATATACAAAGGAGATGGTTTTTCTGTAAAACCATGTGTAACAGGTGCTTACTGTCAATATCGTGCCACTTTACAGAGGACTGCACTCTCTAACTATATAACTGGTGCTTTACTAGAAGCAACTACATCATTAGGGGCAAGAAGTGGTCTTTTAAATATCTTCAGAGGATCAACTGGAAGAACAATGCTTAAAGGTAATGAAGATTTTTTTCTTCATCTCTATCCACTTAAAGTATAGGATGCGTTGCAAAATTATTAATCCTATATAGTATTCTGTAGTTTATATACTCATCCATGAAGTTAACAGATAAAAAAGGTTTTACGTTTTCAAATATTTTCCTTTGCATTCATTATGTGTCATAATGAATAGCTGTCTTAGTTTAATAAAGTAAAAATGCAGCTAAACTGAAAAGACATGTATTACAAAACCTTTTCAGGTTTTTTTCTTGTTCAAATCTTTTCTGCCTACATCCAAGTTTAATGCTTAAGCTGTTGTTTTTAGGGTGTTCCCATGCGTAGTATTTCTCATTTACCAAGTGCTCCTGCTCGTGGGCTGACTTGGTTCAGAACTAGAGAAAGGAGTGTATGCTCTACTTGGTTATTATATATTGTTGTCATTATACGAGTAGTTGTCAGCATAGCAGTGTGTTGTGAAGCATATACTCTTCATTACTGATTTATTTTTGGTTTTCTCCTGGGTCCATCATCTTTGTAGTATTGGATCATTTCAAATAACATGGGTACTGTCTGTATGGAAAGTGCCTGTTGGAAAATGGATGTTCCATATTAAACTTCCATGCTAATAATCTTCGTATGTAACAATATCCTTAATGTGATTTAGTTTAGTCTGTTTTGGAAGCGAAACAAAGCCTTCTTGCTACAAATTCTGTGCTTTAAAATATGGTTTTGTACAGAACAGTACTTACATTATTGATTAATTTTTAATTAATGCCTAGAATATTTCATAAGTTACTTAAGCATTTGGAGATTTTTCATCATCTGATAAACCATAACAAAAGGATGTAGTATCTCAGTCATACCATGGGAGAAGTGATGCATGTGGATATTATGGCTTGCCCAAAATTGAAATATGACAAAATAAGTTCAAAATCAGTACAGTTCCTTAACTAATGCAGATACTGACTTCATTTTTAACAGACAAATACCAGTATAGTTTATGCTTATATGTGGCTGTCTTATTTTTATCCCAAAAAGGGGCCCTTTCTTGTTTTAATTAGTTTCTCTAGGTGAGTCAAAGGGCAGAGTGAGGCACTAAAATATTCTAAGAATAACAGGTACAGATGGCAAACTTGTAGCATGTGAATGAATTTCAATAGTACCTTGAGCAACATTACTACCATCATTGTCTATGAGAGACAGATATGTACAGTATAGTGCCCAATTTTGGTAGGGTTTTCCATTTTATTCTGTTTGGTTTTTATTTGTTCTGGGGAGATGAGTGCTTTAGAAAAATAAACAGGGACAGTCCTGCAACAGCTTGGAAAACAAGATTAGGAGAACGGAGCCATGTGCTTCAGAGCTGAGTTCTGAAACTGAAGCAGCAGCAATAGTTAGCTCAGGCTCACCAAGCTGCTGGTACAGCTACATCTTTTTATGGAGCCTGAGCTAGGGAGTACCCATGTGTGCTCTTTGTACTCCATGTACCAGCACACTTTGCACTAGTTTGGGGGTATCTATGGTGACAGTATTAGATGGTGTATGTTGTTGGATTTTGAGCCAAAGGATGTAAGACATTAAAAAAAAAGCCAGGATTTTGAACTCAGTTTGAAATTCCACTGATAGCCTGTGTAGAGAGTCTTACTCTCTACAGGATTTACTGTAGTGGTCTAGGCATGATTTACTGTGCTGTTCTCTGGTGAGGAAGAGATGTGCTTCTGTTTTAGGATATTGACATTTTCTGGATGTGGTAGCTTCCTGTTCATTTATATTGTGATGATGTATTATATCTGAGAAATTATAAGAGTCCTCTCTAAAACATTTATATGGCGTGTTACCTGGTGGTGTGACCAAGTTGTTTGCATTAGTGAGGAACCCAACTGTATTGTGAATTCAGAGCTCTGGTCATCATTCATGTGTGTATCTGTCTATACAGATTGATAAGAAAGTTATTTTCATCTGTCCAGCATCCTCTGTATGGCTGGATTTAGCATCAATAAGCTAACCTCATCTAAACCTGAGAAATTTTAATTCCCATCAATAACTCTCTCATCAAATGCGATGGAGGATTTATCACAGGATACAGAATGTCGTGGGAACACTTCACTCAGTAGTTGCTTGGAGGCATTGAAAAGGGAATATATTGATGCTGTTTTGGTTTAATAGCTGCTGTTGTTTAACCCTGGTAGGTAGCACCTTGCTGCCTCTCACTCCCCTAGAATGAGATGGGAAGAGAATCAGAAGGGTAACAGTGCAGAAATTGATTGAAAAATTCAGCTGAAGAGAGTTTAATAAATGAAGTAAAAGCTGTGTGTGCGAGCAAAGCAAAATAAAGAAATAATTCAATATCTGCAGTCAGCAGGCAGGTGTTTAGCCCTTTCCTTGAAAGTAGGACTCTGTCATATAATGACTTTTTGGGAAGACAGGCACTGTAACCCCAAATTGGTTGTCAACTAAAGAGTAAATATTATTGCACTAAACATGATTTTCGAGACAGTTCTTATAAAGCTTCCAAAGCAGAAGTAAATTTGTTTAATAGAACCAATCTATATCATGAAGTCTTGAAAAGATCTTAAGGTCTGTTGAATTTGTGTTTGGAGAACCTTTTCTGGATTAGACAGCATTCCACTACTTTCAAAATGTTTGCAATTTTTGGAGACAAAGTTCAGCACTCTTGCACAGAGTGTTTAAAGAGGAGCCCGTTACTTTAATGGGGAGTGCGTTCATGATTCAAAAGGAGGACTTCTCAAAAAATTAGTTCTCTCTTTAGTTAGGGCTTTTATGTAATATTTGCCCAGGAAATAGGGATCCTGCAAACAGCAAGTCCCTAATACTGGGATAGCCTCCTGGGTTTGCATCTCCCTGGCACCAAGCACTTTGTCAGATCTTTGTGTTTAGTCCTTCAGGGGTTACTTAGTGGCCTGAGCAATGAACCTTGCAGTCACAAGCAGTCCAACTCCAGGGAATACTTTCTAAGGTTTTGCTTGGTAGCTAAGGACCTTAAATGCTCTGAGTCCCCAGGGCTGGGATGGTTTTGTGGGCAGATCAACCAGTGTTGTTAGTTCCACAGAAGGCTTCCAAACATACCAGACCTTCTAAGCCAGAGTTCCCAGTCACGTGGATCTGAGACTGAGAGTTTTCAAAAACTCAAGCAGGGCCTGCTGTGTAGGGGAGTCGTGTCTCGGGCCTGGAGCAGGGCGCCTGCAAGCCCCGCTCTCAGATGGCTCACAGGGCTCTCAGGCTCCCGACTGAGGGGCTGCCACTCCTGTCCCACTAGCACAGGGACAGTCTGAGACTGGGCTCCCGGGAACCACAGATGCCTGGAGTTCCCACAGCTGGTCAGTGACATTCACATCCTTGTCAGCATCTTTGTTGCTACAGAGAACGTAATTTTCACATATGAACACTGAAGACATTTAGGCTGCACTGTTTTCTTACCTCTGTATGTAACTCAAAGTTTTTGGTTAGTAAAAAATTTTAAGTGTGTCTTTCAATGGGATTTGGATTGAAGCCAGGTTTTGTTCCTGTAGAAAGGAAATCCTGCTTCTCAGCCTGTTCTGTTTCTTACAAATTGATTGTTACAGAAGTTTGCTCATAGTTGTGAATGGGCCAGAACTTTCACTGGAATCATATTTGAAGGGCCAGTCATTGTCATAGTTCATATGGTGTTGACATTTTTATGCAGAAAGTGAAAAAAAGTTGTATCTTTCTTAAAGAAGGAACTAGAGTATGTGAAAATGTTTGTACTTTACATTTGATAGAGTTATCATTTGAAAGAAACATGTACTCTTCCCCCACCACCCCAATTTAGTTCTGTTTTTAATCTAAGGTAAAGGGAAGGAAAGTTAAAAAGAAGTGTCTGAAGATGGAGCAGACTGCAAACGTTTTGTATCAGTATTCTTTTCACTTCAGCATCTTCCAAAATGGATAAGTCTGATGCCACTCTCTGTCATATAAATTGGACTACATCTTCTACAGAAAGCTTGACAGGACTTGTTAGACAGACAATAGCAGGTTTTGACCAAGAACATAAGGAAAGTAATTTGTCATGAATGTGGAGGCAGACTGCATTGATCTTAAGAAGACCTGCTTCATTCATTCCACAGAATTTAGTTATTACCCTTTCTTTGTAATCAGACTTTGCCATCTGCAAGACTGCACAGTAAACAGGTGCCCAAGTCTCTGTGGCTTTTCCCAGTGCTATTTCTTGTATCCTTTGCACGAAATGTATTGTTACAATATTGGGAAAATTTCAGGATTCCTGAAGTTGGGGCAGTTGTCTGATAGCTATATGTCAAGAGTCATGGGTGATAACATGCTTGATTTAGAAAGGCCAGCATAATTTAGCTGGTGGGCTGTGTTTGTGTGTTTGTGTCTGTTTGTGCCCAAAGGTTAAGACCATATAGAATGAGAGATAAAGCCAAACGAGCTGAAATTAAGACCTGAAAAGACCAAACGTGTCTTAGGGTGACAGTCTGTGGTGAGATGTGTCAATGCACTATAGGAGAGGAAATCAGATACTGCAGACAGGTCAGTCTAATGTAGCTAATGTGGCCTGAGGCAAGGGTGTGAGTCAGGAAACAAGGATTTCATGCCTGCTGTGTTGCCTCCAGGATGTAGGTCAGGAATAGCAGGAACAAGTGCAGGTCATCTGGTAAGGAGCAGAAAGAAGAGTGACATGGCAGGAAGCACAGATCAAGGCTGAGACATTAGGAAGGAGGAGAAAGATTTTGGAGGACAGCTGTAAGTCTAGGGACACGTGGGACCATCTGGAGCTGGCTACAATGATTGTCCCTGCAAACTGGCAGAAGGGAAAGATGACTGAGGTCAGTCTCCTGGACCTGTTACCCTCTGGCCAGGCCTAGTTGCAGCCAGATTGGGCTGCAGTCAAAGGGACACACAGAGGGTAGTGGGAGAAGGACTTAACGAGGATCCTTGACAACATTAATTTAGCAAAATCTTCCTTCAATCCAACCTTTTTAATACATTATAGGCACAAAGATTCAAGTTCTGCCAGTATAGTTTGTTTTATCCTTACAGTCTTCTTTCCAGGGTCAGTAAGGCATATTACTGCAAGATAGACACATAATTGAACCAGGCAGAAGATTGAAGTTAACCAGTGTAAGTAATCTTTCTAAAATAATTTAAAATATTTTCATATGTAAAATTGCTCCTTTGGATGTAATAGGTATCATACTCCTGGTACATGTCTGAATGGATCTGGACATCCTAACCTGTGTACAGGGCTAAGCCATGAAAAAACAACTGAGTTTCAGCTGATTTTACATAGATTTTGGTTCCAGTAATACTGTGTGACAGTTTGGATACACTGTTGATCCTTTAACCTGTGTATCTGAGTCTCAGCTTATAGCAATGTTATTGTTAGGAGTTTATAGCTGTTATTTCCACCAAAAGAAAAAAAAAAGAGTTTCAATACATAGAGTGAGTCTGTGTTGTTAGATGTTTGTTGTGAGGAAGGTAATAAAGGATGTGCTGATGTCTGTGGATGAAGGCTGAGAGAGCAGAAATTTGTGCAAAGTGATGTCAGTTTTAAAATCAAATTTATTATCTTTTTATGACAACTACTCTTTGGAAAAAAATGAAAAGGGATTCTGAGTGCAGATAGTTAATCTCTGAACTGCTTATTATTGTTTATTATTTCAAAGGTCTGAACATTTGTTTGAATGGACCTTGTAAAAGTAGTGTCCATGGGAACTTTTAAAGTGTAGAATGGAACTTTTTCGGTATGTTTATGTTAGCATGTCAGTCATGAGCAGAAAACCCCAAGGACTCAAGCAACAAGATGACTCAAAAGTCATCTCTTGAAGCTTTGGTTTTAGGAAACAAACTAGGAGAGAAAATTTAGTTTTGTAGGGTAATGCTGTTTTATTTCTCTCCAGACATTTTTTTTTTTTTTCTAAATTCTAAGAAATACTGTACAGTTTACTTAGCAGATCAAAGACATTCCGTTTTTTTCTTTGGGCTTTCAGATATCTGCTTTTATAACTAGTGAAAAATACTTTAGTATTGACCCTATAATGATGAGAAATGCTTAATTTGGTGGTTCATTTTATATATTTGTAGTGAGATAGCATTAATAAAATTTATATTTATAAAATTAATTTTAAAGATTTCTATTGCATCTCCATGGGCATCCTTAGGTTGTCATATATAGCATGATTTTTTTGAAAATCGTAGTGTCCTAGTTTCCATCTGGAAGTTGGAAACAATGCTGAATTGTCATTCTTTCAGTTAAGAAAGAATATGCTTGTGTTGTCAATGAAAAAATAATGGTGTGTTGGCCAGGTCCCATGGTCGTTCCTTCAGTAGGGATTTTTCAGACAAGACGTATATTCACCGTATAAACAAAGTGTCTCTGAGCGTACTGCTCGCATTCCAGCTCCGCACAGAGCTCTCTCACACTTCCTGGGGAAATGGAGAAAGCTTTCTTGTGGCAGCATATTGGTTTTCAGTCTTGTGTACTCTAGCAAATTTCATAACTAACTTTTCAGTGATGTAGTCCTGCTGCTTGTAAAAGTGGTGTAAACTGTGTGTAGACAAGGGTCAGGTTAGAATGAAGAAAAGAAGTGATAAAAGTGCCAGAGCCAGATACTGACTATGGGATGAAGGCAGGGGTTTGGTTTTTACTCACTTTCTGAACACAGATGCAATCTGAGGGCTATGCTGTCTTTTTAATTCCCCCTATTTGTAATTTCTTCATGGTTAATCACATTTCTGGAAGCCTCAGGGAGGTTTTCCTCTACTTTGTCTCTCAAAGAAACTTTTTTGGATGGTTGCCTAAGTCATAGCCCTTTGTCCCATTAAAGTTAATGCCTTTTACTAGAGTTGTTAGTGCAGAGAGCATAATAGCTGTAAAGGTAGGGCATTTGCTAATAAAGAAACACACGTTGTGGTTTTTGTAATGCTTCAGATGAAGTTTCCTAAAACAGAAGTAATTCCATTTATTACTTTTGGCCTGTTTAAACAACACTGATATAAATATAACTCGTACAAAAGCCTGAGTGTAGGGTAACTTATTTCTTAATATATTTAAAGACAAAAATCCAGCAGAATTAAAATCACTCTTGTTTATAACTCTGCTGTCAAAATCAAATGCTTTTAGTCTTAGCAGGATGTATGCTCATCCTTAATTTCTAAACTTCCTTCCATTTGAATCCTAGTGTTTCAGCTTTTATCTGGGGAGGTGGGAAACCTGACCTTTCAGTGAGCCAGCCAAATGCATGTCTTCTTCATGGCTTACACAAGGCATGTCAGTTATGCATTTTGCCACAGTTTGTAGCTTTAAACTGAGCAGCTGTTGCCTCACTGTTAGTTTGGACAAGTGCAGCGTGGAGACTTTTTGTGGCACTGAAGTACCTGCTCTTCTGGCATTTTAGGAGGAATCTAAGATTCAATGGAAGGCACGTTTGCTGGTAAGATTTGCCCTTCTGTGGTCTGTAGTACCCAGTTCTGATTATGTACAGGGAATTAAATCAAAGTGGTAGTTTTATTTCCAGAGAAGTAAATTAGGTGACGGTTTTCTAATCTTATTTTAGATCTATAATGTCTGCATTTAATAATAGTGCTCTAAGGACACAAAACTGTTTCTAGGTGGAAAATTAAGTAAGTATTTAATATAAGCAATATGAAATAATGTCTTAACTGTGCATTTTGTATTTCAGCTTGTTTGAAATGGAATGCAATATTTCAAGTAATTTAGGAAAATTGCTTTGCATTTATTTGGTTCACATTGCAACTATTTCAATATTAAATTATGTTATGGGACATTCCTTTGTTTCTTATTCTACGAAAAAAGCAAGTGTCTGTTACAAAATTGCTTGACAAAATGTGAATTTCAGTACTTTAAAAAGTACTAGAACAAGGTAAGTATTTTTTTTCTAAAGTATATAAAGTACCCTAATGTTACAAGTTTGTAACATGTTTTTGAATATAAATGTGCTACTCCTTTTTTCTGTAGTGAGATTTTCTTCCTGGATCTTCAGTATACAAGTTTATAACTTGCAACCAATTTTGGTTTTGTGGTTGCTTAAGGGAGTTTACTTTTTTTCCCTTTCTGCATGACATATACGCATAGCAGCATGTAAAAGTAATATTTTGCTCCTAACTGGTCATAAAGGAACACCTTCATTTGCATGTTTTTTTAAAGCGGCATTTGTAACACGAATGAAGGTTCATAATATTTTACTCTGCAAAAGGAATGTCCTTTATGTGCTAACTCTCCCATTTCCCTGATCTGGCTGTTAGCTAAAGGCTATGGCAGGCATTCACCATTCAAAGTGATAGTAACCCATCGCAGTAGGAAAGTTGTCTTGGTTGTCAACACCGTTATTCTCACCACAGTGATTTAGACAGCACAGAAAAAAAGCACCCTGATATCAAGTGTATCTGTATTAATTGCAAAACAATGGTGGTTTTGATGTGTCTATTTAGTCAGTGATAACAACTCTGAGATAACTAGAAGTATTACAAGAAAGGGAGTGAAATTTATTTTAGTTAATTTCAACTCAGAGCCTTCCTTTTGCCTGTTTTGTAATGTTTTTAGCTTTGGTTTGAGGCAGAATGGTGTAAGCATTTTTTAAAAAAATAAGCTGATATGAGGATTTTTCTTAGGACATAATTGGTTTAGCTTTTATTTAAGAGGATTCATATTGACGTAGTTTTTGAATGTTTAGGTATTTGCTTTTGAAATACTAGTTATGTATATAAAAGCATTATTACATATTTTAGTAATTCTGAAATATGTAATTTGCCAGGAAGATTTATCAAGTGCAAATTGAAAATGTTTCAAAGCAACAGTAGAATAACTAGGATACAATTTGATGCTAGAAGTACCTTTAATTTTTTTCTTGAGCTTAATTTTACGGGCTTTGCACAACTCTACAGTAATTACATATTTTTGTCTACATTTCCCACGGACTTAGTGCAACAGATTTCATGCACACTTTCAACTTTCTTTGTAAGTGTTGAGATCTTCTAGGAAAGAGGTAGATCTGATGCTGTTGCATTAGGTCTCCTCTGTGCCTCCATGGGCTGGAGTGGTGTCTCCAAGAGCATTTTTCTTAAGGGGGGAAAAAGAATTCTCAATCTAGAACAACTATTGCTTCAAATGCTTTTTATTATGTTACTGCTAGCTTTAGAGGACCTTTGATCTGGAGTTGTTCACCCGTATTTTCAAATTTAAATTGCAAAGCTCCGCAGAGAAACACAGCAAAATGGTCCTGTGGAGGGCCAGGAGTTGGGCTTGGATGATCCTTGTGGTCCTTTCCAACTCAGCATGTTCTGTGATTCTGTGAAAAATGTCTTTAACATGGATATTTCCTTTTAAAAGCAGAGGAGTTATTGAAGTATCATAAATATACATCATTTATTCTAAAAATTATTATATAATTTTTTCAGATAAATTGCTCTTCTTATTAATTTCTAGAAATTTCAAGTTGGAATTCAGAAGAATTCAGATTGGAAATGTCATTAATCTTTTGGACTTGATTCTGAAAAAAGCTATACCTAAAAAGAATACTTTTGCGATATTTCCTTAGAAGAGGTTGTTCTGTTCTTGTGTTGGTGTAGACACTTGGCTGATAAAATATAATTAACATTTTAGGAACTTATTTGTGGTATTATACTTTAAAGCACCATGAAATAGTTTTGTTATTATTTAAGTTGAAGTGTCTGAAATAAAAAAAAAAAGAATCTTAGAAGTAGAATTTTCTTCTAGGCTTTAGGTGTCCATAATATGCAGTTCTGGAATTGCCATGAAGTAGAAGGAATCAAATTAAACCATATAGTTCATGTCTACCTCATAGGTACAGTATTTGAATATAAAACCTCCTAATAGCTACTAACAAAACTATTAAATATGAACAGAGCACTAAAAAGAAGAGGTGCTGCTTCAGGTACTGGTTGTCTTGAAGATGGTGGTAGGATTTGCATACAAGGTCGGTGTTTGGGAGAGAAGTCTTCAGGTATTTTCCATAACCATATATAGAATTAATTTCTCTAAAAAAGACATCAAGAGGGAAAATGAGAATATATTTTGAATTCTTGTTTGCAAAAATAGAACTAGAACTGTGTCAGTAACTGGGATTTCTGTTTGATTCCAAATCACCAAATATACTTTCTTTTGTTCAAAAGAAACAGATCCTTTAAAAACCAAAACTTTTTTTTTGAACATCAAATGTTGGAAAATATTTCAGAAAGCTTGAGAAGGAAAAAAAGGTTTAGTGATTGCATGGATCATTAGCATGGTACATCAAATTTGAAAATAGGAGGGCAGTAACAGCATGTTGTTTGGGAAAATAAGAAAGCTCATAGGATTGCAAAGCCTAATGTCAATGGAGACATTAACTGGTCCTTCTAAGTTGTCTCTGTTCTAAGCTCAGTAGTCAAAAGGCAGCTGTGCTACTGCACAGCCTTCTGAAGAAGCCTGAGAACTATCATCCACATGCACAGCTTTTTTGCTATGTACTTTTTACAGAAGGAACTAATTGCAGTTGAAGTCTTCAGGTTAAGGGAGATTTCTTAAAGTCTGAGGTAGGTACTAGTTTGGAGTTTGTTTTCAGCTGGTAAAATCACTGGCTTTGAATGTTTTCCTGTTAGGAAAAGACTGCGAACACCCTTTCTAGTATAATCTGCTAAAGCTTAATGACAAAGACACAATTCACTAAGGAGTCTTGTGACTGTTTAGAACAGCTTTTATGTAGCAAGTGTGTTAATCCTGTGAAAGCCAAATGTAATAAATACTTTCATTTTTTTACAAGATAGCTAGTTTCAGCAGTATAATATATAGAGCTATATACTCTGTTTACTTGAACACAATCTTGTATAAATGTATCTTTTTAAATTTACCTTATGATGCCCAAATGACATAAACTAAACAAAAACAATTACAGAAAATAGTTGCTTGTATAGTTGCTTATAGCAGGGTTTAGTCTAAGCAGAACTATATCAATTTACTAGTGAAGTTGTAGAAAAGCTTACAAGGATAAATAAATACTTAGAACATTTATATTTGAGGTAGGAAGAAGTAAGTAATATTGAGGCAAGCCATAGATGTTGAGATTGTTTAGATCTCTATTATGAAGTTAAGGTTGATTTAATACTTTGTGTAGTCTATTGTTTTACTTCTTCTGGCTTCCAGACATGTGCCTGCCCTGTTCTCTGCTGTCTTCTGTATTTCACTAATCCCTCTCTGGCTTAAACTCCTGTGTCATAGAGCAGATTTCAGTTCTAAGGCTAAATCACACAGGCTCCTCCACTCTGTAATTTAGAAAACTAAAGAAAGAATCTAAACCTTTGCAGCTTTGAGCTTTTGGCAATTCTTGTTATTGTGATGAGTTTTTTTTCATTAAGCTACATAATATTTTTGCTATCTCAGTACTACAGAACCTTTCTTGGACTTCAGAGTTTTATTAATCATATCAGCATGTCACTGGTAGCTCACCTGGCCATATCTGTACTACATAGCAGTCATGGCTCTCTCTGAAGTGGTGAGGTAGCCCACGATGCCATTGGTCCTTCAGTTGTTTTCAGTGGTATAGCCACTGAAAGTATGTGACTGTGCATTTGATGTGTTCTGTATGTCTGTAAAAGGACTTTGATTATATTGACCTGAGTTTTGCTGTGTATTTCTCTTTTCCACTTTAAAATGCCTCTCAGCATCCTTTGAGTTGTGCTTCTGGCACAGCCTTGTGATTCCAAAAACCTTGCTAAGAATAGCTGGCTAGTAGCAATACTTTCTTAAAAGAAAAACTGGCATGATATAATACTTACATAACATCATGAATGTGACTTACTAGGATGGGAAGTTGTAAATTCATGTTAATCCCTTATAAAAATAGCATATGAATTTTCCTTAGCTTCCCATCAGCTTCCTTATGAGAAAAATCAGCTTGTTAAGGATGCAGGCTGTTACAACCCTTTTGAAAATTTTCTTGTAATTGGCATCATTAGATGTTTGCATTGAAAGATACCTTTTAAAATTGCCTTTTAAAATTTGGAAATTGCATTCTAGAGGAATAGCTTCTTTCATTTAATTCTGTAAACTCATTACAGAATCTTTTTCTTCACTCAGTAAATTTATCAATGGTAATTGGACTTTGCCAAACAGGTATTGTACTACACTGGAAACTAGCATTCAAATTGAAAATTAGGAAAAAATGTGAGACTAAGAGGATTGCTGCTATTCTAGGCAGAGAGATTGGTTTTACTCTTCCTGAATTACAAGAGGAAGTAGTTTACAGAAGAAAAGAGCTGAACTACTTCCCTTCTGAAAAAAACCAAACAAAAAAACCAGTATGGCAATAATTTTACTTTATTCTTCTGTAGTTACAGACTTACCTTTTTTCAGGCTGGCTTTTTCAGTTGTTAGGAAAAATGCTAATTTCACATATTGTACATTTACAATACATATTCACCAATGAGCTTGAGAAAAGACTGTGTCTGGGGGAAGAGAAAAAGAATATTAACGAATCCACACTAAAATAAACAATAAACATGTATTAAGAAAGTCATCTGTGTTTGCCTGCATGGACCCCTTTGCATGTTGTGCATTGTAGTTTCTATCCATGAAGTGCTTTCCAGGTGAATTTGACTACCTGCACTGGCAGACTCTTCTAGAGGTTCCCACAGCTTTTATCTGCTGTGTGTCTCCTACTGCTTGTTTCTTTGATATTGCAGAATCTGTGTGGAAGAAATATCTTATGATGCTACGAATTTTTTTCCCTTCCTTTAAATTATCTGTTAAGTAACATACCTTTTGTCCTGAGAGCACTCAACCCAGGATACTTAGCCCATAGTACTGTATTTCTCAGAAATGACTATTAATACTCACTTTGAAGATAGTCCACTTTTAATTCCAACCACAAGGAAAAAAATGTAAATAATATGTAGAATACAGTGGTCCAAAATAGTTCAGTTGGAAGGTACCTACAGATCGTCTAGTCCAACTGCAGTAGCTAGCCTTAGTTCTTTTGAGCTAAAACTTAGGAGATTGTGCTTGTTTTTATCTAGGAGTGCACATAAGGATTACAGCAAGAGTATCAGCTGTGATTTTACCTCTGTGTTTCTGTGCAGTGTAACAGGACACAGACCAAATGATATTTTGTAGGCAGACACCTAAGGAGGAGTAGCAGAGCTCTGGCCGTGTTGGGGTGGAGTGGAGGTGCCTGACCCCCGTGACAGTGCTCTGCGGGACACGCGAGAAGAGGGTTTGCTGCACAGCATTCCCAGTGGCTGCAGCTTACTGATGGGGTCATCACCAGTTAAGGACATACTCATTTTCACATCTTAAACATCTCCCTCTCTTTTTGACCAGTTTCAGTGAATACTTTTTTGGTATGTCTTAAAATACTTTTAAGCCATTTCTTTAATAATGAAGCGTGAGTGCTGAATGGTTGTGAATTATGAGTATTAGCTTTGCCCTTCACCCTATTATGTAATCCATCAATTTATTTCCAGTTCATAATTTTTTCTCCATTTTTGGCATCTTCTTCAATTAGTGTCCTTGGTTCACTCATTTATTCTTGTGTGAGAGACTATTTTTCTATTTTCCTCTACATTGTGAATTTTGAACTAGGAGGTAGAATTACTGCAGTAGTTCTTTTTAGCAGCATAGAACTCACTGTCCTTATTAACTCTTTATTAAGTATCTTTATAATTTATGGCATTGTCTTTAACAGCACTTTGAAAGGCCATATTATTCATATTAGGTTCTTCCTACTGTACACTGCTGACACAAAACTATTATCACAATGGTTTTGTGGTGTTCCATTACAAGTTTTTGAGTAATGCGTTAATAAATAGTGCAGTTTTCTCTGATGTGTCTTAGGGCATTTCTATGTGTGTGTTTTTGTTTAAATACAGGTATATTTCCTGGATTTTGTTTTTGTTAGAAATCTAAAAATCTTGGATATCAAATTAAATTATAGCTGCTACAATAAACGTCCTATTCACAAAATGTTATCATCATCAGGGAATATTCAGAGCACACAGTAATTGAATCATCACCAAAACTGCATGGCAAAGGAGTAGATTTTGTAGATACTTCAGTTATGTAGAGGTTGAATTTATATTATTCCAAGTGTAATATAAAATAAGTGAAAAAGTTTCCTTACAGATTGTACAAAGATATTTGGTACACAGGTGCACAATCAACAGTATCTGCTCTTAGTGGTTTTATTCTCTATCCATTTTCTGTGAAATAGTTATGTAGAGGACAGGTCTCAATCTAGTGTTGGGAACAGATTCTGTTTAGGTAACTACTGAAAGCTGGCCAGAATGATGAAAACTCTGAACTGTTTTGCAGAGGAGGGGATTGATTTGATGGGATTTCATTACAGGAAAAAATCATAATAACCTCTTTCCAGCCTTTTCATATATCTGTTACATATCTGTGGTAAAAAGGTGTAGATTTAGAAGATCAGTCATTATAGCCCAGAATCCTTTCATCCAGCCTTCCTGGTGATAGTTGCCTCTGAAGCAATGAAATCTCGTGTCTGCTCTTGCACAGTGCGTGCTGCAGCATGCCACTGCAAGACAGATGGCACGTTGGTATCAAACAGCTTTTGACAACTAATTTTCAACCAGTCAACCAGACATTCACAGTCTATCTACCAAATTATAATTAAACCTTCTTCTGGCAGGTGTTCTGAAATCAGGATACAGTTTCATGAGTTACAGCAGTAGGTGAAGGTCCCCTAAAATAGCAGGTCTCAGGTGGCCCATTGCCATACATGTAGACTGGAAGCAATAAAGCTGCTTTCTGACTAAACATGTACATGGTGGATCTCTTCAGACTTCTGGCAGCACTGGTGAATCATTTCTCCACAATACCTATAAGTATGTCTATGTTCAGCAAACTCTGTGTAACACAGGGTGCCCTTTGTAGTTGAAGTATCCATTTGTTACCAGGTTAGCCTCAGGGTCATGTGTGTTTTACAGGCACTGCCTTCAAAGCCTATTATTTCAGGTGCAGAAGAAATGTTTACTGACTGGGGTTAACACACAAAAACCACATTGATTCTTATGCAGATATTCTGGAGCCATTGCTAGTTGTACTTTTCTGCATGAGGATGCAGTCTCAGCTCTTTGCTAGCTGCCTTGAAAATGGAAAGGAATTGGAAAATCAGCATCAAATTGGAAAAATTTTGTCCTGAGATTTTCTGATTTTGCCAAGTCAAAATTAATGTTACACTGCTACTCGTCGCATCTTTTTTCTTGGGAGTTTACAGCCAGAAGAAAACCCAGTGGATCTATTTATTATGTACAAGTCTGTGATTGTTTTTGTCAGTCAGTACCAGCCAACCTGCATACAGAGAGGAAATGGTTGGCTAAATGTGTTGACAATATATGGTAATTCAGAGACAAGCAGCCAAGTTCTCCTGTACGCTGCAAAATGTTTCCATGAATGACTCAGGCTAGTGGAGTGGTAAAAGCCCTTGGATACACTTCCAGAAATCTGAGCAGCAGTGGGGATGTAATTACACACGGCAGTGTAGCTGTGCACTAGGGATGATGGGAGGCAGGCATGGCAGTTCAGGTGTGGTGAAATCATGGTGATGCTTCGAATTCCTTTCATGTATGATGTCAGTGCTCATGTTTCACAGAGATTTCACAGGATATTCTGAGTTGGAAGGGACCCAGAAGGATCATTGAGTCCAGCTCTTAAGTGAATGGCCCCTACAGGGATGGAACACATGGCTTTGGTGTTATTAGCACATCCTCCAGCCAACTGAGCTAATATCAGTATATCTAGCTTAGAACCAGGATCTTCTAATCCAGCCATAAGCAGAGTTTAAATAGATTTTCAAGCTCATACTTATGGGTAGCAACTTCTGGAAAATGTAAGGACCGCTACGTAGTTGTTAACTCAAAATTAATATATTAATAAATACTTCATGCTGGTCATCTTTAAATCAACTTTACAATCTGAATGAATGTTTTGTTGTGCATAGGTTTTACCCTGTGAAAATGTTTACCCAACTTTTGTGGTTAAAGAAAAAAAACTTCTTTCCCATGCATGTGCATCTCAACTGTCCTAATAAATATGTCACTTCTTTAGACAAGTTTGCTTCAAGTCAGAAATTATATAGGCAGGTTGTATCTCTTAATTATACAGTACTTTTACGTTTTTTTTCCCCTGGGATTTCACGTGATTGATGCTATAATTGCAAAATTTAAAGTGTGTTCAGAGTCTGGTTTTCAAAACTGAACTCTTTGCCAGTTCCTAAAGCAAGAAGCTGTTTTAGGAGTGACTGTTGTTACAATCACTCCATATCTTTCTTTTTGCTGAATTCCACTATTCAGTCAGTTAATGAGTCAGGATTTTGTGGTATATAATGTGATTTAATTCAGTTATACTTCAACATGCTAGTTGCCTTTTTAAAAAATCCTCTCCAGAAGTTTCATAAATCTGTTCAGCAATAAAATATCAGCCTCAGTAGAAATATCTGTGTGTTATAGTTTCAGGGTGTTCTATTTACAGCAAAATTATTTTCTATTTACAGCAAAATCATGTGATTTCTACCTTTTTCCTTTTCTCTTTGTACTATAGAACCTATTGCTTTTTTCACCTGACCAAATGTGGTAACTTGCTGCTGCTCCCCAAGAGAAGATCACCTTCTCCAATGTCTTGCTATTACTATGACTGATTTAAACTCAAAGCAGGTATTCTTGAACAAGCTGTAAAGTTTGCTGTTTCTACTCCAAATCTGAAAAGGATCCTGTGCCCTCAGAAAAAAAATCTTTTCTGCCGACCCTAGCTCATCTTCTTTTCTTCGGGTTATCTCTATGTCTTCTGCTTGCTGATGCTTAGGTCCTAGTGAACTCCAGTTTTATTTAGTGCAAGTACCCTGTAGATCAGAGCTTCCCTGCTATTAATGATTTTCAATGAGTGCTGATAGGGGGTTTTAAGAGGTAGCCCATATTGCTAGATTTAGGTATATGGACAGCTTAGGTTTATGGAGTGTCTTTTTATTGTTTGATTACTTGACTCATAAGCAAATTTGAAGACAAAACAGATCTATTGCTTTCAGTGGTTTCTACAGTGAAATTAAACTTGAACTTGATCCTGTTTTGTGTCAAGCTTCCCACTAAGTTAAATATCAGGCTCTTTAATACTGAAGTGAGTTGTTTGCAGTCAAAATTGATAATGGTGAATCCATGTTCATTAAGGGAGAGATATTTTTAATTAGATAGAAGAGAAACAGGAAATTAACAAAAGCTTATTGATTTGGTTATTACCAAGAGATATGTTGCATCCAAGGGACAGCAAAACAATGTTATCCCAGTTGTGCTGATCTGTACTGGAAGCTGGTGTTCAGTTAAACTGCTGTATATTGCATAGGTGTCTTCTGCTTGGGGGAGCTTTTATTTTTCCTCTTTTTTGAACAGAACAGTTCTACATTTTCTATATTGACAGCTTTTCATCTGTGGCTATTTCTTAATTTTTTTTTACTGTGGTCATTTTTTATTTTCTCACTGTACACATAATCCATACGTTCTCTTAAAGCATATGAACAGTTTGGAGGATATCTGTAGCATAGCTTACTAAAAAGGCTTCTGTTAGAATCCATTTATTGCACACATTTTAACATCAGTAGAGAAAAAGAATCCTCTTAAGATTTTTATATACTTTCAGTTACGTTAGTATAATGTCATAGAAGCAAAGTCTATTATCAAAAAACTGTCTCAGTTAAAAGATATTATAATAGGTTGAGTAATTAAATTTATTCTTACAGCTATTGAAATCCTCTTTTGCTTTTGAGCACAGTTTGTCTTAATCAAAAGATCGTTTGCCAGTAGCCTTCTAGAGAGTGAGCATGTTGTTAGGGATTATAATTATCACTTTATTGCTTTAAAACTGTTTTTTGAATGTAGAGATAGAATACTTTTTTTTTTTTTATCAAAGTAAGTGTAGAAAGAAAATGACCTAGAAATAAAACTAAGACAGAAATCCAGTTACTGAATCTTTCAGTTCATCAAACTTTATTGAAAGTAGATTTTCATATTCTAGGCAGGCTTACTCTTTTGAGATTGCGTTCATTTAAAAAGTGCTGTGACTTTTCCCTGGCACTCTTTATTTTTCTGCCGTTTTTAAAAAGATTGTTCTTTTGTTGGAGAAGAAGAGACCTCTTTGTTCCCACGGGCATCAGCAATGATTAAGTCAGTCCAGGAGTCCTTTGTTAACGCTAAGCAGAGGTTATCTTGTTTTGATTAATAAAAGCAATACTTGCTATGTTAAAGATTATCTGCTTCAGCTGTTTATCAGCAGGATAAGCAAAGCTATCCATTTGGGCTTTAGGCAACTCGCAAATGAATAGTCTGGGTCCTCATTTTCTTGTAGTATTTTTAGCATTAACTTGATGTGGTAGAACACAAAAAACTCAGTATCATTTACTGCAGCAGCAGCTAATTTTAGTGAGGAGTGCATATTGCCTTAACTGTAAAAAAAACCTGCTGTGATTTTGGTCTGAAAGCAGTTCATTCTGCAAGTTACTCAAAGGACCTGGCCATCCTTTGAAGTGTAGAAAGATACTATCTGTTTCCTGAAGAACATAAACTGACAGCACAAAGCTGGAGGATTCGCATATGAGATTGGATAAGGAGTTTTATAGCAGAAGCAGATCTGTTCCTGGAGTGAAAAATGGTAGAAGTCTGAAGCATGCACACACACAAAGATGAAAAGATAGTCCAGGAAAAAAACTAGCTTAATACAGGCAAAGAGACAGAAAATAGACTTTCATGCAGAGTGTAAATCATGGAAGGTGGTGAAGTTGAGAATAAGTATCCTGGATTTTCTGTGATAAAACACAAAATGGGAATGAGGAAAGATAAGATATCTGAATCTGGAGAGGTGAATTTTGCCAACAATCAAGACTTGCAAAGATGTGAATTATGGAAGAATTAAATATTTATAGGTGTAGAAAAAAATCAACAGAAATAAGTTATTCTACTTACTTAAATAAGTTATTTCTACTTCTTCAGTATTTATAGCCATACTTTAGCCATGAGCTGTGTGCCTTCAGATTTCTGTTTAGCCTGTGTTCCTCTCCTTGGATATCAGCTGCATTTTTGCTGCAGCAGCCTGTTCCATGTGCTCTCACATTACAGAGAAAATTTACATAAAGTTCTTCCAGTTTAATGAAGAATTGAGAAATGCTAGTTTGAAATTCAGTGTTTTGAATCAGGAAGTGTTTTATTTATTTTCAATCTTCTTTCAAATCCAGCAATACTAGTGGCTGCTCTTGAGTCATCTTGGCTTAGCTTCCATGAAAAGATTTTCTTTTTGACAGCTTCATTTTTTTTGTTAGAGTGAAGCTGGGTTGTGAAGATTTCATTATGAAAGATGATAGTTCCATTAAAGGTAGTTTTGTTAAAGGCATTCAAAATCCCTGCGCTAGCTTTCTGCTGGATTTGATCAATGGGCAGTCAGTCTAGTGAAATCCATTTCTAATGAGATATTTATTCCTGGTGGTTTCTGGCAGTATACAAATATGCTTTAGAGCCAGCCTTAGCTGTGGTGTTGAGCCTTGTTCTTAGATGTGAGAGGTTGTGATTATACTGAAGGGTGATTATACTTAGGCAAGGTAATATGCAAAGGATAGTGATCCGTGCTCTACCCTATTGCAAATTCAGTGTCAACTTTTGGCAGATTTTGAGGTCTTTGTGCATGGTGTAGTTGGTACAATGATGGAGAAGGTGAATTATTAAGAATGCAGCTTTAAACCTCATCAGCAATCAGTGCATTGCAGAGCAGCTCAGCTTCACTCTTATGTTATCTCTCTTTCATCAGTCACTAGGCACTCTTTATAGAGTTATATCTTCCCTTCCTGCCATATTGACAGCTATAAGGTGTTTACAACTGTACTTACCAAATAATGTTGGATTTGCAAAGCACCAGTGTCACCGTGGCATTGCACTGTTCATAGTACTTGCTGTCTGTCCCCTGTGGTACGTGATCACCTGCAGCCAAGCCATGATCTGAGCTGTCTGGCCCAACTGTCCTTTCCTGACCTCAGTGCTTGTTCCAGAGACTGGGTGTTTCTGACAGCTACAGCTTTTTACCAGTTGGGATGTGTTAGTTGCCTTCTGGGAGCACATTTTCTGGTGCAGTTTTGTCTGAAAAGAATCCATTTGTTTTGCACTAAGACCAAACTAAAGCACAGTAAGTGAGGATGCTTGGGAGATTTCCTTCAGAAGTCCATTTGTGATCTAAAATAAATGTACAATACAGACACAATCAAACACCCTCCATTTCAATGGTGAGATCCAGGGGAGGCTGGTGCAGGTTGTACTTTCTCTGCATGGAGAGTCAGTGAAGCATTGTGACTTCTAGGGAGCAGATAGGTGTTGGTGGGTGTTTGTGTCATGCCTTCCATATGCCTATCCTCTTCCTGAGATAATGCTGGTTGTGACAGTGACAGTTCAGTCCATATATGCAAAGCATATGTAAATACATAATCCTTCTAATATAAAATGAACATTGTATTTTGCATTGTTTTTATTTAGGCATAAGCTTGTGTTCTGTTGCAAAGTCAAGAATAGTGTACATGAGCTTTTAGTGCTTTTTATTATGAAACCTCTCAGAATAGTTCTGTGCAGGTTGAAGCAGGAAGCGGAATTGAAGTCTCACGTAGAATTGAAGCAAACACGACTGAAAGGGAGCCCAGAAGCTCACTGCACTCCATCTGTTGCCCAAACCAGCAGTGACATATCAGTGGTGTTCTTAACTGGCTTTCCCCCCTCAGCCTTTGCTGCAGGTGTTTCAATGACAGAGATTTCTCAGTATCTATAGATACTGTGCAGCGCTTCTTCATTATCACCAAAGTTACATATGTTCCCTGCTATATAACCAAGATACTGCTTGTTGCAAATTGAGCCATTACTTTTTTTTGCTTGCTAGTGTAGACAGAAACAATTTGTTCTTTCAGAAGTTTCTTCTGTATTTGAACATTTCTCAATAGGTTCTGTTAGCCCCAAGACTTTATTTAGGACTACTGCAATTTATCATTTGACTTTCAGTAGACTATATTAAGAAAAGCCAATTTTCTGTCTTCTGAACTTCCCTCTGATTAATAATAGTTTGCACAAAATTACTTAGAGTGGAAAACTCATGTAGCATATTTTATGTTTATTAAAAGGGACTGAATTTTAATCAGTCATTATGAACTTGTTTTTTTCATTCTTAGAGAAAAAAAAATTGCTCCCTTTATCAAATGAGAGCTTTTAGATATATTAAAAATATTGGGTAAGAGATAGATCTAGGGTGTTTCTCCCCACATTCCATGTGGGGAGAAAAATCTCTGAAGATATTTCATGAAGCAATGCAAAAAAAATAAACTCCTTTTTCTGAGAATGATGAAGAGTATGTAATATATGGCTATGAATGTTTTTACATTTAAGTAATTATTGAAAAATTGTTCAGAGAACCCATTCTAAACTTATCTAGTAAGAAGACTCACTCACTATTTTGGAATCATTGTGTTGATGTTTCATGCTTCCCACACGATCTTAGAAAGCTTGCCTTTTTCCTTCTTAGGAAAAGTTTTATTTTTCAAGAGATATCACTGCTGGGATATTATAAAACTACCATGAATGTTTTGTATTAATGGGTAAAACACACATACTCCCAAATATATGCATTTTCTGTGAGGAATGAAAAATATATTGTAGCCTTGGACATTTGGTTTCACGATGCAGCAAGCTCAGATACAATTTATCTTATAGCAAGTGGATTATGAAGAAAAATGCTGACCCACGTGGGTTTTCAATTGCCATTATACATAATTTCTTGTGGAATTGGGTCTCAGTGCACCAGTCAAGGCCTCAAACTGCTTTGCACTGTGGCTGTTACACGGGGGCAAAGCAGAGGCATGCTCTGCCAGATGACCTTTTATTTGAGGCTGTGACAAGGCCGTGGGTGCTGGAAGAAGGTGTTTGGATGTTTCTGAAAGCAAGTGTGTTTTGGCAGGTGGCTTTACAATCTCCTAACTCTAGTTGCCCGCTATCTAGCCGACACAGGTATAAAGACACGCAGAAAAGCCCCATGTAAAGGAACATATTAGGTTGTTTAAACAGAAAGAAAATATTTAGAATATAGTGTATTGCTGAGTAAATGAATGAACAGTTTAACAAAACCAAAATACCAAGTTGTCTTACTTTCGCACAGCACGGTCCAAGAGTTAAAGGCCAAACCTAATGAATTTTTTATTTGTTTTGTTTTAGAACGCCAAGCGTGTACATCCATGGCCGGCTCCAGCGCCCTTGCCTCCAGCGTGGCCGGTATCAGCAGGGAGCTGATTGAGCTGCAGCACCTCATCCAGTTCCCCGAGGAGGTTGCCAGCATTCTGACCGAGCAGGAGCAGGAGCTCTACCGCAAAGTCTTACCCATCGACTACCTCTGCTTTCTGACCAGGGATTTGGGTAGTGCTGAGTGTCAAAGCAAGCTGCCATCTATTAAGGCATCCATATCTGCTACTATTCTTTCTTCTCCCAATGGTGAACATAATGCTGTAGAAGATCTTGTGACAAGGTTTAATGAGGTAAAACAAAACTTTTAAATTGCTTTTCATAAGGGTTATTACATGATGTGTGGGTTAGTTATTTCCTTTATCTCTCCAAATTTAGCTGTAACAACAAAATTTTAAAATATAACTTAAGATGACCAGTTATTTAGCTAAATAACTTGCACTAAATTTAATAGGAACTATGTGATCAATTTGCTCAGTGAGGTTGGGAAACAGTGGCCTACCTTCTTCTTGCACATTGTAAAGTAAACATGAAGAAAAAAATTACAGACTTCTAATTCTTCATATTTATACTGACAGTATGGGGTACAGTTTCAGTTCAATTTATTATTTTGTTTAGGTGCTGGAGTTCTATTTATTTGTTTTGGATTCTTGTAGACTAAGCATGATCTTAGGAGTCAGCACAGAAGTATTATAAACTAGATTTTTCTGTATTTCCTGTGATATAACTACACTAATCTGCACTATTTATTTAATCGCTGTGTGTGTCTTGAGCATTGTTATACAAAGAAGTGTCACTTGGCTTGACATTTTCACAAGCCAAATGTTGAGTTCTTTATTAAGATTTTATTTTGTTTTCAGGAAGGTAGTCTTCTGACAAGTTTAATAGAGAATTGATTAAGGATTGAGAAAATAGTAAAAAAAAATCTAGCCAAAACCCCAACCCAAACCAAAAATCAAACCACCTAAATAAAAACTCATGTTTTAGTTGCAGAAACATGGAACAATTTCTTCTTTTTGCGGGGAGGGGTGGGTGAACTATGTGCAATGTTAGCAGTTAGCAGTTTCTAGAATTGTAGAAGTGGAATAAAATGAAGATAAAGTTGACTCAGTGTTTTTTTAGTTTGCTATCCACTGCATTCTTACGGTGGGTGAGATGAAAATTTTTTTGCTACTATGCAAGTAGTAAAAAAAAACAGCATAAAATTAAGTAAATGTAGAAGAATGTGTATTAACCCCCAGTGAACTTCCTGTGTGCTGGGCAAAGAAGAATCAAGGAGTGAATATATAGCGTGTTTCAAAGTGTTCCTTCTTCTTGCGTGTTATTGAGATTTAGCAACTAAAATAGGGTAAATAGAGACTCACCTCATTCAATTATGGGAACATACATAAAAGTTGCAACTACAATATTCAGTCTTTAAACAGAGCCTAAAAATAGTTTAAATTAGCTGCAGTAGCAGTACTCCAGAAGATGCTGTGGCTGGAGAGGACTGTAGGTGCTGACCCTGCTGGGGCCCTCCCTCCTGGGGGCTTCTCACCGGGCTGAGGCCAGGGGAGATGAGGTGCACTGGCCAAGCTGTGCTACAGCTTGGTGAGGCACAGTACCAGGGCAGTTTCTTGAGGACATGTGGTCATCAGCTATACAAGTTAGACTGACCATGATTGTGTTCTGACATTGAAGGGTCACAGGATTGAAAAACAAGTAGATCCTGAAGAAGTCTTGTCAGAAATAACTGAGTCTGTTCCATATCAATGACAATTTTAGCATTAAAATTGCCTTTTGATAAGATAGTCAGCATTATCTTTTAATCTTGGAGGTTTGTGACTTTGCAGTTTTTGTTGTCTAGCGTTCCTTGTTTGGTAATTGTACAGGATAGTTTTTTATATAATTTGAATTAATTCCCAAACATTCAGTGCACAGATTCTTTGGTATTTAGTGCAATAGATTATTTGAAGTATAATCTGGAATACAATTTTAAAAACATAGATGTTGTATGTTTAAATGGAGTTATTGTAAAATATTTACTGCTTTTAATAAATCACTGGTTTGCTATATGCTTTATTTACAGTGGAGTATATCAGTTGCCATAGCCAATCATGAGCGTGAACTCTCAAAATGTCTTTGTTTATAAATGGAAAGAAAATTCTTGTACAAAGAGTCATGATTTTGTTGGCAAAACTCAGTGAGCACTTGCTGATTTTTTTGGCATTCCCTATAGAAATACTGAAGTGTATTTATAATGCGGGAGCCAAAATTACTTTTAGGATGACAGGCTTCTGATACATGATGGGGAAAAACAATTCCATGTCATTTTTCTGTAAAATAATAATTATATTATTTAGAGTATTTTTCATAAAGCAGTATACTTTTTAGTATTTTTTTCTGATAATACCTATTAGGGAGGAACACTATAAAACTTGTGTAAAATGTCAGTCAATCCTAAAGATTTTGGGCTATGTGCATTCAGTATCACCAGCTCTAAATAAAGCCTGTAGTCTTTAAGGTTTGATTAAAAATATAATTGCATAATAGTGGAGCCTTGGGCACAACACGTACTCACCGGTGGGACACAGCTCATACTTCATTTGCTGCTAATAATATCCAATTGATTTTAGAGTCTTGTCAGAGCAAGACTGTAGACCAAGCTAAAGACAGATATTCTTACTAAATGTAATTAAAAGCTGATTCTGAATTAGTGGTGAGTGTGGGAGGATTAGAGTGAAATACAGTAACATCTACCTTTACAAAACTATTGGCTCTAAGTCTCTAAGACTCTGCACTCAATAGTAGTAGTAATATATTTTTCTGCTCTGATGGAGCTCTGGCTGTAAGTTTAGTTTTCAAGGATGTAGAACTGTAGGAAGAAACTGTTGAAATTCTACAGAGTTAGAAGAGCCCTGGCAGCTGGGAAGTCAGTAAAATGGTACCTAAGTGTGTTTTAGGACCCTAACAACTGTAACATACTCTTTTGCTATCTCTCCTTGTTGCCTACTGTGCCTTTCTCTTCTTGATTTAGTTCTTTTCTCTGGTTCTTGTATGACATGAGTTCACCCTGCTTCTTTACATGGAGTGACATGTGCTCCTTCCTCAGTGTCATATACCACAGTCTTCCTGGGATTCTGTTTCTTTTTCTGTCTCTTTACCCCCCCAAGCTCTTGCACCTTTATGACTGACTCCCAACCACTCTTCTGCCTGTTACCAGCAAAGTGACCACAAAGACACAAGCACAATGCACATGTTGTAAACATTTATGTGTATGTAAACATTTAAAGTAATTTAAATCATTGCCTTATATAAACATGAAAGAGTCTCTTGTAACTTGATGTTTGTGGCTTAAGCTTCAAGTAAAAGAAAACCAATAAAACTTTAAACAAAGTGAAACATTCAATTTTCCATGCTGACATATGTGAACAGAGCAAATGTGGGTTCTTAGATTGAAAGTTGCACCAGATTTGAAGGTCATTCAGACAGCTGACTGAAGTTAGTCCCACTGCTGAACTGAAAATGCAAAATCAGAAGTCAAATGCATAAGGTAATTTTTTTTGAAAGATATGGTTGCCAAAAAATAAGCTAAAAAGGTAAAAAAGTTTGAACAGTGTATAGCCCTGTTTAGTATAGCCCTGCTGCTGGAGTGGGTTCATCACTCACTAAATCATTCTTAAAATCAATAAAGTTAATTAAAATATGGTTACTTAGGACACTTAGTGATGTTAGTTTTATTTTTAATGGTTAAATTTTGTAAGGTTTTTCATTGTTCATTCAAAATACAAATTTAAACCTCACTAGCAAAACAGAGACATATCATTTTACTGAAATAATGGAATGTAAATAAATATTGCAGTCTGTCTCTTAGTTCAGCATTTTTTTGCAATGCCTAAATGGGTTTGCATAATGCTTTTTAAAAGATTGTGTTTGTACAAATATAAAACTCTTTCCAGTCCTTGTTTGGAAGAGTGTTTAATCAGATTTTAAATGGTAAATGTTCTCTGTAATGTTATACAATTTCACACAAGCATGTAAAGTAAACCATCAGTTAATAAGATATGCAATTTAAAATATTCAGATATTAAAAATGCATCTGAAAATTATCTTGCATATTATGCCAAGAGCCAAAAAAAGTTAATAATTAAACCTCAGTGAAACCCATGTAAAAAATTCCAGTTCTGTTTTATACACAGAACTGTGTATAAATATATACACAGATATTCATCAATATGCACTGACAGGTTTGTGCACAGTTAGCAGTGCAGAGGAACTCACTGCAGCCAGCTATTAGGGCTAATGCTGCATGCTGCTAGTGTTGTTTAATTATTGTTTTTAAAGGGAGAAATTGGACTATCCTGATTCACTAAGAATTCTGCTTTTAAACAAAGTAATGTTTTTCCTCTTGCCATGATTATGGTATGATATCTGATGAAGGTTATTATTCATGTTCTTCAGATTTTACTCAAATTTCTTGATTTTTATCAAACAAAATTACTAAAACCAGAATGACTTGGTTAAATGGATTATAGATTGCCATGCTTATCCTTTGGATACCTTAAAAATCATCTTCTTGTTTTGTATGCAGAGACTTTTCATATACATACTTTATTTTGTTAGTATTAAAGTTTCTTGCTTTCTTGTTCCAGTGTAGGCAGTATTTAAATCAGCTACAATTTGTTATAGAAAGATAACCATGGCTAATTTATGGTAGGAGTTAAAGAAGGTATGTACTGTAATCTTACCTTGTGGTAAACCAGAAGATTTTGTTTTACTTGCTAGCAATGGTAATTGTTAAACTTCAGGCAGGCAGCTGTGTTTGGTAATTTCACCTCTGAAAGCTGCATCTCTCAAGTATTATGAAGTTCCTAAAAATGTAATATAAATATAGAAGACATCATTTCTTCCATGTAGCATCACCCACTGAAGTAAGTAGCTTGGGAATTGCTGTAAAAGTTTTACAAACTGATGTGCTGATGAAATGAGTGTAAAACACTACAGATGATAAAACACTGCATATTGCAACTGGAAATTGTTAATAATTTCCTCCCTCAAAACACCACTACATTTACATTTTCATAAAATATAAAAAATAAGCTAATTCCCATTAAAAAAAATCAGATAATACATTCTCTGGGAGCTATATAGGGGATAGGAAAGAAATTATATATATGAATTATCTAAATCTTGAGTATTAGAAGACCGAAATAAGAGAATGAGTGAAGAAAATCCATTGCAAATTTAGGGATACAGTTAATAATTCAACATGCATTAAATGCTGTTTCTTCCTGTGTTCCTTCTTATGGAGCGAGGTTCCCATAGAGTGAATGATAAACAATCCTGTAGGTTGCACTTGTACAGAGATTTAAGGTCATGTACCATAACTTGAGGATCAAGTTCCATCAGGAGTGTCTCTTTCATGTCCTTCATGTTTTATTAGTAAAAGCAGCTGACCCTCAGTAATAAGCTATATCCTGCCCCTGACAAATAGGTAGATTTTTGCCTGCATATAGATTTGACTTGACTGACATATATTTCCCATGTTTAAAAGTAAAAAAATTAACACTGAGTAAAAATATGCCTTTCCCAAATGCATTAGCAATAGCTAACCTGAATTTACTTGAAGTCTTTGATCGAAGTAAGATATGACAAAAAACTTCTAAAAAAAATTAGTTGTTGAATACAACAGATTTTGGTTAAAACAGTTAAAATAGTAGAGGTGATATAAAAAGATAATCTCAGAAAACCTGAAACTGTACAGGTATTTTTGTGCTACAAATTGTAGTACATATTGCTCAGTATAACTTGCATTGCCAAGACATCAGGTACAGGTCCTGTGTGCTCAGATTCAAATTTGAAGGACATTCCTATATCTCTTAAACTTTGCAAATGAGGCTACTTTCTATGTATCTGAACTTAATCTGGCTCAATGTTGTTAGTGCTTCTATTATGGCACCAGAAAATATTTAAATCTGAAGCAAACATCTATTCAATTTTGCTTGTTTAGTATTTAATATTAGTGTCCAGTAATCCTGAAAGACACTCATTTTTACCCATCTGAATGAAAAGACTGATGTTATTATCAACTTTTTCAAGTGGCTCGTGTGTTAATTTATTACTTTTCTTGTGTCTTGCAATCACGTGGGTTATCGTAACGAAGCCAGGATACATTTTCTCATGCTTTTCAGACTCATCAGCAGTGCAGCGGAAATCTAATTATAGGTTTGCTGTGATGATTTCTGTTCTGAAGGGAGCTTAAAATGAGTTACATAAACAGAACTATGTAAGTCAAGTGTGAAAAAAAAAGTAAACTAAGGAAATAATGATTACTGTGTTGAAACGTAGATTGTGATCTGATGTTAAAGTGCTGTCCAACACAAAAACTTCGTCCAAAAAGCTTTACTGCTCTTTCTGACAAATACTTGCAATGTATTTTGATCTCCTTGGCAAGGCTACTCCTGTGCACTCTTTGGCTGGGATGTGCTGTGTGTGCTCAGGCACTGCCTGAGCCATGAAGCTCTCGTGCTGATGTCGTGGCAGCTTGGTACCAAGGCAGCTGATGGTGCTTCATCCTCAGGTCAGGTGTTCCTCGGCTGTGGTGCAGCTGGGGATGTGGCTCTGCAAGCCAACCAAGAGAGAAGTGCTGCAAGAGGAGGTGCTGTTCTGTATCCACTTGGCTGGACTCAGAGCTTGCCAGGGTAGAGCTTCCCTTTGCTGTCTTCCCCCACTAGAAAACCTCTGGGTTTAGTGAGAGAGAAATCATGCCACACCAAAATACCATCTGTGCTAATTGCTTGCCAAAGTGGGAAAAATGGGATTCTGAATTCAGCTTTCAGGTGAATTCCATAGTCACCAAGAAATAAGTACCTATAGAGTTCTTCTCTGCTTTTCTTTTGTGTGAGGTGCATGTAGCTCAGCTGTACATGGACAGCATCTGAGGAAACCCACTTCTGAACTCCCATTTCAATGAAAATTTGATAAGTTTGTTATTTCTTGAATACCATCCGTTCCTGATCTCCAGGAAAAATGAAAATGCCAACATTTCTAAAGCAGGCATGTTCATTATTTCTCAGGAGTGGTTTGTGTCTTTAGATGCTCACTTCTGTCCCCTGCTTCTGCCCAATCTGTTATATCTGCCTTTGCCTATTCTATTTTCAAATGAAAAAATTCAGACACTTTTTTTCCTTGTTTCGTGAAAGATTTTTAAAAATGTTTTCTACTCCTCTGTTGTTCTCCTGCAGGAGGAGTGAGCATGAACTTTATGGTGCCTTTTGTACCCTTCTTTTGCTCTTACATGTTACACAGTATCTCAAGTTTGCAAAGGCTCACCCATGCTGACCTTTATAGTTTTTTGTTTGTGTTTACAGATTGTAAAAGTTCATCATGCTATTTATAATGGTCTTATACTCTCTATTAAATAGAATTTCAGCAAGTGGCTGCCCTAGTTTAAGGGTTTCCTCTTAATGGAGAGTCTGAAGTCAGTTGCCTTTTTAGACATTCTTTCTCAATTTTGATACTGTTTTCTCCAGATCATTACATCTTTATTACCTGAGATTAAAAAAAACTTGTTTAAAATTATAGGATTCTTTAAAATTTCTAAAACCGTATTAATCAAGTCATTACCACACTTGGTATTTCATAGCAAACAAATATTAATTTTTTGTGAGACTGCATGTTTTGCAGTTGCATTCCCTAACAGAGCCATTTCTGGAAAATGAGAATAATATCCAAAAATAATATGTCACTTTATTCCAGCATATAAAAACAAATCTGTGCCACAGATCTGACTGTTCTGTTTCACAATTTCTGATTTTTTAATGAATTTATTTTACTACCTTTCATTCTGGTTTTGCCCTCATTTGACCCCTGTGCCATGCAGTGCTATGGTGATTTGTATTTTCTATACCTTTATGCTCTTCAGGTATGCACTTCTTTCTTGATTGAATTTTTATATTTCAGGAGTAACTAACTGATCACATCAAATAAAATTTTAGCTGAATTCAGATTCTCATTCTGAGCTGCTACAGGGGTTAGTGTGCTGCCCCTGATGCACACAACCTATTACAGCATCCCCACAGTCACTGTCCTCACTCCTCAGTATGTCCCCAGTGAATGAATCTTCAAGAATTCAGTCCTAAAAGTGTGATTTTTTTTTTTTCCCCCTATAGGGAGTATGACTTTTCTTCTCACATGGACATTTCTCATTTATTGTTCTTGATTGATGTTGCCATCAGACAGGTTAAATAGAGACTTAGATTCTTCATAGTCTTTGATCTTCCTCCCTCAGGAGCGGGTGGCTCGGAACAGAGTCTGCACAGACTTGCATAAATAGAAGCCCAATATATTTTCGGGATTATTTGCTGTTAGTACTAATGCATTAACATTTTATTTCACATGGTTGGTTTTTAAAATAAAAGTCTATGGCCCCTGAGGGGTGAACTAGCGTTTCCTAATTTTTATAAGCCTCTCTTCACACTGGTATTATCTGTAAACACTTGAGTCCTTCAGGACCAAAGAATGGAACACAGTGTCAGTAAACAAATCACGTTTATTGCCTCCTAAGTGTTTACACAATGACAAAAATCAAGCCTCCAGGGAGTCATATTGTAAAAAGAAACAGTTGGTTTAAATTAGTTTTCCATGTGAAATATAGCTACTTTTTATGGATGTTGTGGGAACGTAAACTGGAAAGAAAATCTGCACACTGATAAAATGAAGGGTTGATTTTTATTTGTTTAAATGCAAACAGAATCTTGTACCAAGTTGATTTCTGATTCCGGCATTCATTAATTACCAAAGAGAAGTTGGTAGTATGGCCACACTTTGGAAGATGGGATTTCTTTTTATTTACTTCATTCGTGATCTTGCAGACAGATAATGCAAATTATCTGAAAGGTTCTGTGCATATAGGAATTAGCAAAATTGTGCATTAAATGCATCTAGTTTTATGAAATTAACCAAAACAAAAAAATTTTCAATTTATCAACTTTCACTGTTCATATTGTTAACAAGGGTTATGTGGGGCTGTGATCTATAAGCCATGTTAATGAGAAATTACACTGGGGATCTCTCCAGCAGCTTTAGAAATCAGCACTAACTGAAGCTGTCAATTTTCTTCTGTGGCATCAATGCATATTCAGAATATCTTACATTAAGATACTGTATTTTTTGATTAACAAAAGTTTTTCTAGACTAGTTAATGATTTAACTGTTGTCATATGAATATCGTGGTGTGGGTTGTGTTTGCAATGCATGTGTGATTTGGCTATGAGTGTGTAAGTGGAATTTTGACTGATACCTTCCTGATGGAAGAAACCAAACAAACCCATGTTATCTGTCAAGTATGCATGAATGCTCCAAGGGACATTGCTTTGGCTGACCATACTGTCTGTTTGGTTTTACCAGGTGAGCTCCTGGGTTACCTGGCTGATCCTGACTGCAGGTTCTATGGAGGAGAAACGAGAAGTCTTCTCATACTTAGTACATGTGGCAAAATGCTGCTGGAATATGGGCAACTACAATGCTGTAATGGAATTCCTGGCAGGGCTAAGGTACTGGCAACTCTTTTTTTAAATGGCTTTTCAGTGATGGATTACATTGCAGCTTCTGTTAAGCAGATGTCTCTGGAGAACAATGAAACTAAACAAAAATCCATGGCTAAGCCACATCATCTCATACTGTGACTTTCTAGTAATCCCTTTTCAAAAAATGAAGCATGCTAAACCCTTTCTTTTTTTCTCAAAATGCTCTGACGGCTCCATCAATTTTCCTGCTGCGTGCTGAATATGTTGCATTAGAAAACTTTTTTTTTTTACAGAAATTTTTAAAAGTAAAAGAAGATGGGAAAGCAGTTATGGTTTATCTAATGAGCTACAACTAATGTAGCTTGGGGTTGGAGTCTCCAGAATATAAGTGAAACATGATCATGGTGATGCTCTAAAAGGATCAGTCTTAACTGTAAAAAAGAAACTGCCCAAAAATGACAAAACAACCCCAAAAAGACCAAAAAGCCAAATCTGTTTTTTAACCCCTTTGATTTACTTATACAGACTGATGTTGGGATCTCATGCTGTCATGGTCTTATGTAGAAGGACTGGCATAATCTCAAGGAGGAGAGAGTAGGGGCTCACAGACAGCTCATTGTGTGCTTTCCTCTGGAATGACAGGTTCCTGTAGGGCCAGGGGAGCAGGAAGGCAGTGCCTTGGCACTGGCAGTTCAGAGGGCAGCAGATGGCTCTGAACAGGGAAGAGTTAAGATCAAGTTTCCCGTCTCTTGGCTTTGACCCTCAACATGTTTGTGTTACAAAGCTCTAAAGTGTTTGCATGGCTGTTCTTTGTGGTCTAGTAAGGATCTCATTGAGCTATTTGTTTATGGTTTTGGTATATAAAGCTCTTTTGGAACACTCATAGGCATGGGGAGTATATTTCAGCAGAATACATCCACAATCTCTAAGCCATGTAAGTTATGAGGGAAAATGTAAGGCCAATTAAGGGCTTTATTTTGTCTCTAATGCATCTGCACAGCACGGTAGAGAAAGGAGAGGAAGGCTAGTGTTGATGAGCAGCATTTCTGGGACAGGGGTGGAAAGTGGGGTTAAGGGCAGTCTCCTGTGAGTGTATCTTTTGATATTTTGGTATATCTGAGGCCAGGGGTGGGAAGAAAGGCCGTGTGATTATGTAGACATACAGCTCAGAAGGTAAGAGAACTCCCAGAGGTACTCATAGTCCTTGGAGCTATTTCTGTTGGAAATCAGAGTTTCTTTTCAGCTACAGCTCTGCACTGGTGCCTGAGAGCTTGAACTGGTCCTGACTTCCTTATTTCTGTGAAAGTCAATAATTTGTGAGCAAATTGGGGAAGAAATCAATGTAAATTTTTTAAAATAAATTTAATTAAAACCCTCCAACTTTTGCTTACTTTATGGATTGCTCATAATATAGCTGAAGGAATTTGTAAGAAACACTCTGATTTATCTTTATGCTGTTTCCTCAATCTTTTCTTATTTCTTTATGGGCCCTTAGAAATTTCAGGCAATGACATAATAAAAATGTTAGAAAGCCTACTGGTATGTTTTATGCAGCTGGGCTTTTATTAAAATGTGAAATACTGCTCCAGTAGATCAGACTGCTAGTTTCTCATTTTTAGTTTTGTTCTTTGATAATTCAAAGGGGGTCTTGATTTAATTAATTCATTTCTGAGCTATTATAATTTCCTCTATTACATATATGCTGCAGGTGTTGGACTTGAAGGTAAGTTGTTTAAATTTTTTTTTTAATAAATTTTGTGATCTCTACTTGCAATAGATCAAGAAAAGTTTTAAAAATGTGGCAGTTTATGGACCAGTCTGATATTGAAACCATGCGAAGTCTGAAGGATGCTATGGCACAACATGAGTCATCATCTGAATACAGGAAAGTGGTCAACCGGGCGCTCAATATTCCAGGCTGTAAAGTTGTTCCTTTCTGTGGTGTATTTTTAAAAGAGCTCTGTGAAGTTTTGGATGGAGCATCAAGCCTCATCAGACTCTGTCCACGATATAACTCCCAGGATGAAACATTGGAGGTAAATGAGACAAATATTCTAAGATGTTATGTTCTTAGCCAGTGTTTTATTTTAGATAATCTTACACGCAGGCATCATCAAATTAAAGTTTCTAAACCAGGCTGTTACTAGACTGGTCAGTTACATGGACCTCAATTTAATTCCCATAGTTCCTTAGCAATTTAGATTTGGTTGTTTCTACCTAGTTCAATATCAGAGTACTGAGAAATCAGCATTAGTAATAAAGGATCTTGTTTATACTTTGGATTAAGTAAGTATGTAAAGCCCAAAATGCGTAATTATTTTCTGCTAAATACTCTGACCTTCCACTTAATTCACTGGGAATTGGAAGTTTGCAGTTTCTTAAAAACAGAATTTAGAAGTTTAGCAGATCAAGCTTTTCCTCTACTGAAGAAAACTATTTTTATGAGTTTTATTACTGTAGTGTGAAAAGAAAAATACCCCTGTTAGATGAAACAATAAAGACTGAGGGGTTTTTTTTTACGTTTTCAGGAGTTACTTTAACTTGTATTACTTGATTTATGAAATTATTTGGTCTGTTTTGGGTTGCAAGTAGGCACAAAATACCATGGGAAGCAATTAGGAAATATACACTAAATATTCTTAATAGTAAAAATTTTGACAGTGAGAAGTAGATGACACAACGTTTTGTTTGTAACTATACTAATCTTTTAGATATCTCTATAGTTTGTTTCAGATTACAGTGGACAAGATAATTTCTTACAACGAGTAGGCCAAGATGGTTTAAATAATCCAGAAAAAGAATCAACAACAAACAATATCTTTCAAACTATTCGGAGCTGCAATCGCAGTTTGGAGTCTGAAGAGGGTGAAGATGTCAGTGAAGGGAGCGATTCAAGGAAAAACTCCTTGAAGGACAAAAACCGCTACCAGTAGGTCTCATTTTATTTACTATCACCCCATCTATATATCTTAGTTTTAGTCTTTGATTTTCTCTTACCAATGCTTGCCTTTAGAAATAAGAGCAACTTTAATATCTTTCCTTGTATTTATCCATTTCCAGTTCAGAACTTTTCTTCCCTGATACTCAACTTCTTGGAAACTCTCTGTATAGCTGTATTTTCCCTCATGATGTAATTACTTCCTCTCATGATAAGGGTAAATCCTTTTTGTCTTACACAGAGAGCTTTAAAAATCCACAGTTACAATTACAATTTTGATCTCTAGCGACAGGAATAGCACCAGGACATATTTGTTATCAGAGCTCAGAACATTATATTCTGCATGCTCAGGCAGTGTTCTGGCCCCTTCAAAAAAAGGTTATTTATTATCCTTCAAAATACTTCTTCTTTTAAGGACATGTTACTTTGAGGGGTTTCAGTTTTGTCCAGGAAACATTCATGTGTAAGTACATATTTTGAATTTTCAGGTTGCTGTAGTCCTACTATTTTGCAAAGAAGTTTACTTCATTGTGCCCTGTATAAAAAAAGCCAAAAAAAAAAAAGTTCAGTAATCTGTTTTCACTTTAAAGACCACTCTTGAAGACTGTACTAGTCACCAGCAGGAAATACAGCAAATGCAAAGTTTAGGGCATCACATGATCTTCTAGAATGTTGCTTTGCAGAGAAGTTTCATTGCAAAGCCTGTGTAGACATAGGTGGGTCAGGTCAGCTTTCAACTAAGTAACTGTGTTAGACTAGCTTCAAATTAAGTAATAGAATTTTATTGCTCTGAGGTGAAGCCCTGTAAAATTATGTGAGGGCTTGTATAAAAACGTGCTTAAGTCACTGCTTGAGTTATTTTACTGATAATGTGTGTCAGAAATATCAATATGTTCAGAACTATCCAACTTACTTCAGCTGCTTAAACATAAAATCTAATAAGTGACTGCCTGAGAGGCAACTGCTATCTTCCTGTTTAAAATGCATTTATTTCATTAACATGTAATTCTAAATTTCATTTCAAATAAATAATCATTATTTCCTGAAAGAATGGTTTCTAATAGAATTATTCACATCTGGCTTTAGTTGCTTCTGGGAAGTGGTGCACTAGATTAAGCCAAGAAAGACAGACCCACTTCTCTGCCCACGTATGCTATCTCTTGACTTACTTCAAGTAATACTATCAAGTACTAATACTTTCTTCCAGGAATTATTTTTTGTTAATTAATATGCTTTAAAATCAACTTGCAAATCACAGTTCAAATGGCAAATAAGCGAGGCATATAAACACTTCACTTGGATGAACAAAACAGAAATTAAATGGAGTTCCTTTTTTATGTCTTTATGAAATAATTTCTTGGTAAATTATTTATGCTTTATTCATAAATGTAATCTAATGAGTTGCATTCCAAACTGAAGTAGGAATTCAGTTTTTTAAAAAACCCAGTGTGAATCTGAAATGAAAATTTAAATGAACAAAAATGCAGATAGGTAATTAAAGTTGTGTTTCCTGGTTCAGGCTACTACCTACTCAGTTATGAGTGTCTGTATTTCTGATGTAGTAAATACTGATTTTAACAATAAAATACTTGTAGGAGAATAGTTCTGAAAGTACTGATTTAACTCAAGTGTCTAACAGGCTTTGGAAATTCCTTATTCACTTTCCATGTGTTTCCTGGGCATGCAGAGAACTGGGTGAGGCACAGGAGCAAATTGCTGCAGAGGCAGAAGGGCCATGTTCTGTTGTACTTGTATGGAGGCTGTGTTTGGTTTATTTTTGTTCCTATGAACAGCTAAAGGGTTCCAAGGAAGAAATTTAGTCCTCTTTCTTGTAAAACCTGTCATATTTGCATACAGTGTTATAAAATCCAAATTATATCATAATTATGCATTATCTGATAATTGTAGCTTTGTGGTCATAAAGGCAGAAAAATACACTGCATAACATGTTTCTCATTACTTTATAATTGTAAGAAAGATTTTCAATTAGTTTTTCTTTTGATGATTTGGATTAGTATTGTGGAACATGAATGCACCAAAGCTGGTAGGTTAATTTGATTTGAAGAAAATGAAAGGCATCTAATAAAATCAGTGGGCAGTGAGTATAATTACTTTCCTAGCTGCGTTAGCAAATAAGCTCTATCACTCTGTAGTCAGTGACCCATCTAATTGCCCTGGATTTCTGTACATGCCAGATAAATATCAAACATTAATCTTTCTTAGAACTCTGTTCTAACGATTAATAAGTTTTTAAAAAAATAAAGGTATGCAAGAAAATAATAAAAAAAAGCAACCAAATTTGAAATAGAGTTTTTATGGAATTGTTAATTATTGAGTGACCCATGAAGATACTCCTTACTTTGAATCATTGCTTTATTAGCCTGATCTTATATTCACATTTAGACTTTTCCAATTACAATAAATAACGTATAAAATAGTAGGGGAAACCCTCCATTTTTTTTCTTTTTGTGTACCTTGCAATTTTCTCCTCTAAAACTGCAATCTGTGTCACTGTTTCCTTTATGTTTTCATTTCCTTGCCTCTCAGGGCAGCACATGTAAAGAAAGCCCCTGGTCCAGGCCAGGCTCTGTAAGTGCTCTCAGTATCTGGCAGCGGTGTCGCTTTTGGCAGCTCGTGTCTGAGGCTCATTTCTGTGTGTGGTTATGTGTGTGTGCTTGGCTCACCTGCTTCTTGTGCATTCTAATCTGCAGCCTGCAACATGTGAAACAAGGCATAAACCAAGCTCTGCCATTTCTGTCTGCTGTGATAGACTCCCCCAGCCATGCACGGCTACTCTCCAAATACATGTTATAGCGTTTTTGCAGAGACTTGTTCCATTGTTTTGAGGCCATAGGGGAGAAAGAGCTGCTTCAGTTGTTTGTTTCATTTTAAAATGTAATTTTATATAATACAGATAAATATTTCAATTTACATGTGTCTAGTAAGAATCTAGTAAGACAATTTATATCAGCTCAGTTAAAACACATGGCCTTTATTTGTAGGAATATTTCCTAAAGAAACAAAGCTACATTTAAGACCAGTGCAGTTATTTTGTCAGTCCCTTCACCACAAGCAATAAAACCTCAACCTGTTTGCCACTTTTTTATAAATTTGGTGAAGAGACAGAGATCTCACCCATTAATAAATTCATAGAGGAGTAATTTCTATATGGAATAAGGGAAAAATTCAGCTTAATTTGTCATCCAGGTGGATGACACCTGGAGAGTTTGAGGAAAAGCTGATGGTCATCTGTGCTGTTTAGCACTGGGGAAGATGGTGTATGTGACTTGGAAACACAACATGAGTCATCTTTGGCTTAGTTGGTAGGTAAGGGGCAGGAACTGGGAGTATTGTGGTGATAGGAAGGGGAAGCAAACAGGGTATTAGGACAAGATATCTTGAAGGATATGTAGAGAAAGATGGTTTGTATTTTATTGCCTGGATATCCTTAGGAAAATGTGCTTCATTAGTTCTGTTGTACACAGAACATTTTGTCCTTGTTTATATTCACTGAAGTACCCAAATGTTGAACATTGGTGCATTCATACAAGTTAGAAGCTTCTGCAGGGAAGACATTTCATTTAAACTACCTCTTCTATTAGCTCAGTATTGTTGCTCTGTATCTACTATTTCAAATTTTGGCAAAATATATCAGAAATTTTGGTTGCTGCATACAAGTTTTATGTTAATATTTTCCTTAGGTAAAATAAGATTTCTTATGGAAAGTATCTGATAAATTTCTTTGTGCATTCTTACGGGGAAGGTATGTATTTTAATCAGTATTTTACTAGTGTTAATCAGAATATTATATAATGTGAAAAGTCTGCACATTTTATCACTAACAGAACAGAGATCAGAAGTCCTGTCTGAAATGTACTACATCCTGCTAACAGTTTCCACATATGGCACTTAATATTTCAGCTGAAGCAATCTTACACAGCAGATTTAGAAACTGGTATCACTTGGCCTTAAGAACCAATCAGACACTTTTTATTATTAATGCAAAATTTTGAAAGTTCTAGGAAAATATAATCATGTTGTTTCAGGAGTTATAAGTAATTGTAGCAGTATCTCTTAACTGATGCAAAATTGCAATAACATAAATTTTAATACTTCAAAAACTACACAACTTCCTATAAGTCCCAATTATATAGTGATGATAGTATTCCATTTATTTAAACTAAAGCAGAAAAAAATATTCATCCATCAGCATAGCTTAAATCAGCACATGTATCACTAAATATAAATCTCTCATCTTTGCTCACATGCAGATTTCTCATCGGAGATCTTTCAGATTCTGAAAGTGACATATTTGAGCAGTTGAAAGAATGGGACACAAGTTCAACAGAAGAACAGCAAAAGGCTTTCTGCCATGGGATAGAGCTCATTCCCTGGTACGTGCTGTCCATCAGGGCTGACGTCCATCAGTTCATGCAGCAAGGGGCAACCGTCATTCATTACGACCAGGAGACGCATCTCTCAGCTCGCTGCTTTCTTCAGCTCCAGCCTGACAATAGTACTTTGACTTGGACAAAACCCACAACAGTTTGCCCTGCAAATGCTAAGGCAAAACTGAGTGTGCTGGGCAATACTGCTGAGCTTGGTAAATACCAGTTTCTTGGTAATACTGGACTGGTGGAAGGCTTTTTGGACTTGTTTTCAGCCAAGGCTGTATATATGGGACACTCGGGCATTGATATGCACACTGTGTGTGTTCAAAATAAGCTTTGCAATATGTCCCTTGAAGAAAATGGTATAACACTACTTTATGGACTTCAGACTACTGATAATAAGTTGCTGCACTTTGTTGCTCCAAAATACACTGCCAGAATGCTGTATGATGGATTGCTGGAATTGACTAAAGCTGTAAGAAAAATGAGGAGATTCCCTGATCAAAGACTACAGTGGCTACGGAAACAGTATGTCAGCCTTTACCAGGTAAAAGATGCTGTGATTCTCTATAAAAAGTTCAAAGATATCTACACTTTAATGTAATCCAATGTTTCTATCATAAATAAGATTAGATTAAAGATTAACACTAAATCTCCAGCTTTGTAACATGGCTTAGGCAACAAGATCTGATTCTTTACACAAAGTTATGTCAAACTTTGCAAGTTTTCAATACACTGAGGTTAATTTTTTTTTCTTACAAAGCTTTTCATATCTTTGGAGTCTTGGAATAAGTATTTTATTAAAGAAAAAAGCAGTGACTGTACTTTAAAAGGGTACCAAAATAATGAGTGATAATAGTTAGGGCCAAAAACATCCCCACAGCAGCAAACAAAATAGCCCTGGGGAATTCACTCAGTAATCAAAAATTGTCTCCTCTTGATGTTTCTTTCATTGGTTCCTCAGAGCTCTATATTATTGCTTTAAAAATGTGTCCTTGTTCTCCTTGTTTTGTTAACACTGAGAATCGTTGTAGGAGGATGGAAGGTTTGAAGGCCCAACCTTGGCTCAGGCTGTTGAGCTCTTTGGAGGCAGACGATGGAGTGCAAGAAGCACAGGCACAGGATCTCTCACCAAAAGCACTGAGAAGCCCAGTATGCAGAGAAACAACACTCTGGGGATCAGCACAGCTAAGAAAAAGAAGAAAGTACTCATCAGGGTAGAATATTTTGTTATTTGTGTGTTTTGTTTCCTTCTTGCAGTCACTGTGTAGCTGTGTTCTGAACCTGAGAAAAGAAGTTAGATGATAATGATTTTAAAACTGTTTATTGTCGTTTCAGGTTTGAGGATTATTGTTTTCCAATGGTTTGCTGTTTTCTCATGCTTGCAGCCTTGTTAGGATGTGTAGGTGCCAGGGCTAGCAGAATGGGACAGAATCTTCTTGCAGCCTTTAGGTGCTACCTCGGTATAAAGATAAAATATGGGTGGTGATAAAAATCTTAACATGCAAAGTGGTGTCTGGAGGTTGGTGTAATTTTTTAAAAACCTTTATGCTTTCATGTTTCAAAAACCACTACCACAGTTATTCCACATTGCATTAGCTTGCATTTTATCTTGTGTGGGTGACAGAAACATGACCTAGTCTGGCAGTCTCCTCTCTTTTCCTGGACAAAATTGCTTTCAACAGTAGGCAGGAGAGAGGAAAATGAAGGACTAGCACCTCTAGGCAACTCACATTTTCTAGTGGGCAGGTAAAAAGATTCTCAAATGACAAGATCCATCCTCTTTAGGGCTCCAGTGCACCAGTGAAATAGTGTAAAACCAGCTGCAGTATTCTAGAGAGGCACTAGCATTATCTTCTGTGTGATGTCAAACTGAGGTAGCACCTAATGGTCCCATACTATGTATATGTTTAAGTTGTTTGTCTTTTCTACTGTTATTGGCCTCGCAGGAGTCTGTTTCATAAGGAATAGCTGATTTATCTCATTGTTTTGTTCCAGATTATACTGAAATAAAATGGAAATAGTAGGTTTGGGATGTTTGTTATGATGCTCATTATTTGTAGGGTGAAAGTGGAGAGGCCACTGATGATGAAATGGCAACTCGGAAGGCAAAAAGCTGTAAGGAATATCGTAACAGAAGTGGTTCAGATCCTCAAGATATTGATGAACAAGAGGAAGCAGGTAAATATATTGCTTCAGTACTTAAAAATCTATCAGGGTTTTGCTCAAAGCCTTTTTATGCAGACATTTTTTGTAGTGTAAAAAATAAACTTATAAAGCTACTTTTGCTGTTGAAACTCCAAATCTGTGAACTCTGAAATTCATTTCTTTAGTTGTTCATGGTTGTTCTTTCATTTAGTTTCAATAGTATTCCCTTTCTATTCAGATAAAATACATTTGTAAATGCTGTTCAATACATATTTTTTAACTGTTTTGGGACAAAGCTAGAATCCTGCTAGTATCTTACTGTGTTTTAATGAATTTTCATATGGATCTCCTGGACAAAAGCATTTTTATTTTTGATAGATGTTGTAATTGTGATGAAAACTTTTGTTTCCTCTTTAGATCAAAATATTATTATTAATGCTTCTCCATCTAACAACCTGCCATCAAGAAGAGCTCACTCTCTGACAGCATCTGGATCTCCCAACTTAGGAGTTACATCATCTTCACCAGCAAGACCAGTCTCCTCTCCTGTAATATCATCAAGCAAAAGTCAGTCTAGGTAAGGCAAAATCCATGCTTTGATTTAAAAAGAAAAGAAGCTACTATTACTTATTTATTATCTAATGTGGGGTTTGTGCCCCACTGGCAAAATCTGACAAAAACAGTGCCAGAAATGTCATTAGCCTTTTTGCAGACTTCTAAAACACATTGTAGAAGAACACAAGACATTTAAGCTGAAATGCCATGAATCTGAGGACAGCTTTGTGGCAAGTCCCTGAGCAGCTTGTTTCAGTTTATATCTGTTACAGAAGCAGATTGGAATGCTGTTCCAAAACTACACAAATACAGAGTTTAACTCTTTCTCCAGATCTTCTCCAAAACATGGTTATAGGCATTTTCTGTATAGTGAAAATCAACAGAAATGTTGCAGATGTGTGAACTGAAGTTCTGAGGTTTCTCAGCAGAAATAATTTCTACCTGAGGGAATAATAACCTTTGCTGACATTCCTAGTGATGAGTGTAGTACTGTCTTGGGAAATGGGGGAACCAATTTGGAATCTTTCTCTTACAGGCCACTTTTTCTTGAACATTCATTCTTTTTGTGCCACTTAGGCAGTGTAAAAGGTTATGCTGCTGCAATATGTGCAGTAACAGAGTGCACTGTTATATTAATGCTATAAATACTAATGGTGATGATAGTAGTAATTACAGTATTAATAATATGTCAGGTATGTGGACAGTACTTTATGACATACAAGAAGACACTCTCAACAGAGGCTTTCCAGTGCCATTCTGGAGAAAGAAGGCTGAAATACCGTTATGAATCTTGGGGGTTCCAGGAGAGCAACAGTAAACAATGGAAGAGATTACCGCTGCTGATAGAACATTATGTTTGTAGAGACATGTCTTGTACAATGGTTTCTGTTGTGTATTTCTTGGGGATTGTATTTGTACTTAAAATAGTTGGATTTGGAAACAGGTGTGAGTAGTAGAGTCACCTGTGAACATGTGTGGTTGGGTTAACACTGCTTTGTGAGCCTCTGTGTTCCTTTTGTTTTTCACTGTCATTCACAAACTTGGATTTGTCTTGGTAAGCAATTTTTTTTTTTTTTTGTCAGGGTGAGAACAGCTTTGTTTTACATTGAACTGAAGAAATACTGATTTACAATCTCTGGAAAATTATTCTGTGTTTTGCAAGTCTGCTTTTTGCTTTTATGCCAAAATAGCTGTTGTCTCTAAATTAGATTAAAAGGTTCAATGGAGAACTCACATTCCCAGGAAGAGGACAGCTAATGTTCCTTCAGATCCTCTCAGGCATGGGTTTCTGCATGGATCTGTGTGCAGCTAAGCACTGTGAACCTCCCCCAGTTATCAGTTATCACAGGTTTTCCCTGGCAAAGTTGTCTGGCACTTCCACAGTATCACTTTGCAGAGCAGTCCCAAGTTTGCTATGACCCTTCTTGATAGAACTTGCTCAGGATGTACCTTATGGCTGTTTCATCTGTCCTGAAGAAGTCTTCCTCAGAGTAGATTTACATGTCTGACCCATTATTTTGACCCAGTTTTCATGAGCCATTAAGAAATTTGGAACACTGGAGAGAGTTTTATTCTGAACACAAGTAGCTTGCAGCTGCTTTTGTCATTCTTTCAAAGCAGATGGGCATCCAATGAATTTCCGAGTTCCTTGGAAATCTAGTGCCACTTGTAAGGTGGAGGAAGCAGGAGGGTGTTTGATAAGGCTACTGGGACACAGAGCTCAGGATATGAAAACTAGAGATAGGGGCTTTTTTGGGAAGGGAGAGTAAACCTCCTCGCTCAGCAGTCAATCCAGACTGCTACTAATTGCAATTTTGGTTGTTGGTAACAGTGGAGTTTTCTTGGGGATTTTGGCTGTTTTTTTTAAAACTTTTGTTTTTATTGATTTCCCATTACTCTGGAAGATAATCTTTAGTGATCAGATCAGGTGAAATGGTGAGCATTTTCTTCTGCTCTTGATCTCCCATTTGGTACTCTGCAGTTCCAATCTGTTTTCTGGAATCTAGAGGCTTTCCTCATCATGGTTTATTTTTCCTGTCTTATAAAAATGCTGGAAATTATTTTAGCTAAAAAAGTTTTATGCAGTATGTCAGTACTTTCCATAGTGATGTCAAACAAATCAAATATTATCAACTGAAGTAGATCGTATTTTTTTATATTTTTAAATCACATTTTGTTTTCAATTGCATGCATTCATCCCATGCCAGGAGTAAACTCAGGAATCTGGTCCAGCCTATTTGTGTAGAAAGTCACCTGCTTGCAGGCATGTCCTTAGGAATACTGGACAACAAACTGGTCCTGTTTTTCTGTCACAGCTGTCTGAATGATTTCCACTGAGCTTGGTGGCAGAATTCGTAGAAGAATGGATCTGTATATTTGAACTTTACAGAGCAATAAAATCTGACATGTAGTCTGATATTTTGAAGGAAATACTGTAACTTCTGCATTTAATTATGGTTCAAGCTAGATAGTTCTTGATATTTGTGTTATTATTTAGATCCTACCCTTTTCAGGATGCTGTTGCTGGCAGATCCCATTCCTGTAATGTGTGTTCATTGGTGCTTAGGCCCAGGAAGAGCTCAGCCCCTCGTTGCAAGTTACTCCACGTAGTTCACTAAGGACTTGTTCATACTACTCAAGTAGGGCCTAACTGTACTTACTAGAGTGAAGCCTAAAGTTGGGATGTGACTTTTCGAAATGTGCTGGTTCTACTTCAAAAATGTTGTTCAGCTGCACAACTTAGATTAATGATTATAGTTACAGAACAATCTATTTTATTATTTCATCTTCAGTGAACCTTATACACAGCCTGCATTACAATAATACTAGCATTGTTTTCTTTAAAGGGAAAATAGGTGCTTTCATTTGTGCCATGTGCATCAGGCCTTTTACTACATGAAAGTTTTAAATTGCATAATATACATTATTCATTCTGATAAAGTTTGGAATTGTCTTGAAGAAAAAAACTAGCTGCTATAAACCAAGAAGGTAAAAAACATCATTATGCATCTTGTAAGATGGTGCTTTATTTGCTTCTTCCAGATATTGGTAATAAATGCATTAAGGAGAGCACAAATAAACTGTTAATGCACTAATGCATAATATTTCAGTTAAGTAGAAGTTTAATGTAACCAAACTACAGCAGTCTTTTTTGATTTAGCACTTGGAGCAGCAGTAGCTGGCATGGCCGTGTCAAAGGAGGAATGAAGGGATTTCAGAACTTCATGGTGTCTGATAGTAACATGACTTTTGTGGAATTTGTAGAGCTCTTCAAATCTTTCAGGTAAAAGATTTTTTTTTTTTTGGTACTAATTTCATTCATCCAAGTTTGTAAAAGAGTAAAAAATTGAATTTTTCTGCTCTTTTTGCAGTGTCCGTAGCCGCAAAGATCTGAAAGACCTTTTTGATGTTTATGCTGTGCCTTGCAATCGATCTGGCTTAGAGCCTGCTCCACTTTATACTAATTTGAAGATTGATGAAAATAGCAGTGGATTCCAGCCTGATTTAGGTTTGTTGAAAGAGAAAAATGCAGTTGTTAGAGCAGCTTCAGTTATTTGCCTTAATAAAATGTGTCTCAGTCAGCCTCCTTATCAGTTACAAGTTTAAGTAGAGGACTGCTGCCATGTCTGCACTAATACCTAGTTAGCAGGATATAAGACAAAAATGAAGGGAAGGAAACATATACCAGCTTTCCATTAGCCAAATATATTTGTAACTGGTAATAGCAGAGGAATAAAACTTGGTGCTCAGTGGCTGAGCCCAGGGATCTGTAAAGGTTGCAGGAGCCCTGGAAGGGCTAAAACACTGAGCAAATATAGGGAGGAGAAATTAGAAGGCTGTGCCCTGTGCCCCATTTGGCTGTTTTTTTCTTATCTACTTTCCTAGTGGATCTGCTTTATGTGGGATAAAGGGGAAGGAAGCCTCTGTCCCCCTTTACATTCCTCAGTTACCATAATCTAAGTGTGGGACTTTGGCCACATGTAAAGAAAACAGTCTTTCTGCCAAGCAGCTTGTGGGGAGGGAGCAGAACAACTGGCATATGAAACTGGAAGAAGATAAAGGGTGATTGAACAGGAAGGGTGTGGGGCTGCACACAGTGAAGGAAAGGCTTTGAGGCTGTTTGTGGTGGTGAGAGGGAGCAGGAGAGTCCTGCGTGTGTGGGAGGCTGGGGATCCATGTTAAAGGTTCCAGGATTTTGTTCAGAGTAATTAGACACCTGTAGTCTGCTCTCATGCATGCTTAATGCTCTCTCTTTTATTAGTGGGTAGAAACAAGATGATTTTGTTCTAATTTACTGCTAAAACACCCAGTGAGATACTTGTGTGTATTGTATACTAGATTATATTCTATACAGGATATGTAATACACATAATTGTTTAGCTTATATTTTTATTTCCTCATTTTTCTTTTAAGATTTGTTGACTAGAAATGTTTCAGACCTTGGTTTGTTCATTAAGAGCAGGCAGCAGCTATCAGACAACCAGAGGCAAATATCTGATGCTATTGCTGCTGCCAGCATCGTAACCAATGGTACTGGAGTTGAAAGCACATCACTGGGAGTATTTGGAGTAGGAATCCAGCAGCTGAACGACTTCCTAGTGAATTGCCAAGGAGAACACTGCACCTATGATGAAATCCTCAGTATTATCCAGGTCTGTAATACAAATATCTTGCATTTCCTTTTTACTAGAACTCCTGTTACTTCCATTTTCCCCATTAATGTTGTGTGTTGTTCAGAATAGCATCTGTGTGGGTATCTCCTTTCACACTGGTATTGTCTCTACAGTTTACTTGAATTTAAAATTTAATACTAGCTTTATTTTGGGCCAGAAAATTGTAAATATGTCCAAAAAGATATCCATTTTAAAATGCAAATAAATAGTTTTATTATCAATGTGTACTTTAGCAGGGAAGGGATGTCACCACCTAGGAAAAGTGTTCATGACAATTCTTTTATTTTTCTTTGTCTGGGACCACATTTGATTGAGCACAATCTTTGCAACTTTAAAAACCCCTATTTCCACTCCTTTTTGTTTTATTGTAAAAAAAATTTCCAGAGCAAACATGGCCATTTTATTCCCTTATGCACCATGGCTGAAGATTTTAGAAAGTGTGTAGAAAAATTTTTATTCCTTCAAATTCCTTCATGCGAAATTAATATACTTCAAAACTAAGCCCCCGTTTAACAGGGGGTTATAAAAACTATATATAACTATCAACATATAAGATAGAATTGCAGAGTTTAAAATACAGAAATTCTAAAGAAACTTCAAGTTGCAATACCACAACTCTTGTTGAGATGGTGTTATGTTGTATTTAAGCATACTAGATAGGAGTAGGACACCTGATCATAAATCTTTCTTAATTTCAATTTAATTGCTGTCTCAGCTTTGCACAGGAGGTTGGATGAGGCAATCTCCCAAAATCCCTTTCAACCTGAATGGTTCTTTGATTTATGATTATGATTTAGTATGTTTATATAATGATTTGTAAAATACAGTTTGCAGGCACCTGATTACTTTATCCACAAAAAGACTGTGTTTAAATACTAACTGTTTAGTGCTATGAGCAGACTATATATAAAAACATGACAAAGACATGTTTCTAAGAATTGTTATGATATATATCTTTGATTTCTTCCTCCTCATAGAAATTTGAACCTAGTGTGAACATGTGCCAGCAGGGGCTGTTATCTTTTGAAGGATTTGCAAGGTAATTACTTCTTATGTGCTTATTTATATATATATATATTTAAGTTTGTACATATATGTAAAAAGATTATACCAGTGTATTGATGTTTCTTGGAGTGTCACAAAACGCCCATCACAGCATAAAATTTCCTCACATCTTCTCACTTCTAGATTTTTGATGGATAAAGACAACTTTGCCTCCAAAAATGATGAATCACAGGAGAATGCTGAGGACTTGCACTTTCCTCTCTCATATTACTACATAGAATCCTCACACAATACTTACCTTACTGGCCATCAGCTTAAAGGGGAGTCCTCAGTGGAGCTGTACAGCCAGGTATGCAGCATTGGATTGTTGTGTAGCTTTCAACATGAACTTGTTTGTTTTACTGGCAACTTTCAGGAACATGACCTTTTTGCTTTGAAAATCTAGATGTCCGAAACCCCTGCTTGCAAAACGCTGGAAAACATGATGTGTGGGAAAGCTGCCTGTAAGCACAGTTGTGCTCAAATGCCTTTTCTAAAGCAAAAAAATGGGTTTAGTTTGAGATTCATAGCATTTAGACACCAGTTGGTCTGACCCAACCTACTAAAATTAGACTTTCCCACAGGAAAGACTGATCTAATATTTTAGTTCATTCAGATGTCAGAAACACTACTGAGATACTGTACATTGCACTGCAGAGACAAATTTCAAATAGAACTATAACTTCTAAAAACGTTACTTCTAGGAATATTCTACAGTTTTTAGACTTTATGCCTGATTGGTGCTGATCAGGGAAGGAACAATTTCTCCCTTGGGCTTTCAGTTCTGTATTTGTATATATATATATATTTATATATATATTTGTATGTTTGTGTGTTTACAAAATGCTGGAGAAAGCATCAAACTTCCTGGCAGTAGTGTTTTCATTATGCTGAGAGTTAATGACTCACCACTGAGAATGGGCTCATCTGGTGTCCCATGTGCTGCTTCACCTGGGGCTGTAGGCAGAGAGGTGAGGCTGTGTTAGGAAATCCTGAATAACATGAATGCACTGAGTAATGCAATTGCAGAGGTTCCTGTAGTAGCACTGCACAGTGATTTTAGTATTGTGTTGGTAGCAGATGGGAAGTGAGATAAAGATCAACTGCCTTCAAAGTTTGCATGATTAAGAAAAGTTTCTTCCTGTCCTTCAAGTACTTGTTGCCAGCTGAAGGGGCACTTTGTTCTGGCTCAGTGTGTCTGGCTCTCACAGAAGTGGTGGAGTGCCAGCTATGGACACAACTGTCTGAAATAAAATTATTCAGGTTTTGAGTAGAAATAATTTTTTCTTTGTTCATGAATGGTTTTGCTGTAAATGGTTTTAATTTTTGAGATCTTTCTATTCAGTAAAATATTAACTTGTAGTACAGATGACAGGCATGCTAAATACTGATCACAATTATAAGCTGGGTTACCAAAAGATGGGTTAGCTCATCTCTTCCTTCATCCTTCCTCTTTGCTTCATTCGTTGTTTTTTCTAGCAATGACTTTCTAAGATAAATAAATGAATAATTAAAAAATTGATGAATGAATTGATGGCTGTAAAATAGCTTAGTATAATTGATTAAGATGGCCTGGCACTTTTCCATTTTAACTATCCTCATAGAAGTTTCTTGAGACTTCATTTTCAGACTATCTTTTATTTATAAAACTAATAATAACGAAAAAGAAAACCATCAAACGAACTGCAGGTGCTTTCCCCATAAGCTGTCATGGGAGCAACCTGAAATAAATTGCCATGTTGCTTTATAGCTGGTTTTGCAGGTAGAAATATAGGAATGTTTCTCTCTCTCAGAAAATTAAGCTATACAAATAAGAACCACCTTCTGAAACAGATTCCATGTGTCCTGTATGATACCATGAATTTCAAAGCTTTATGGTAATTCTCCCAAGAACATGGTTTGCTTAATTTTCCCAGTCTTTTTCAATGGGAAATAAGGAATTCAGTTAGGGAATGCAGTTAGCTGGGAACTGCACATTCCATGGGCTGTTCCCTCCACAAGAGATTGCTCTTTCCAGCAATTTTGCTGATTCACTGGGCTTTCATTCAGCTCTGCATGATGGCATGATACTGTGGCTTAGATGTGCTTACACTGTTCAATTGTGTTGTAGGTTCTTTTACAAGGCTGCAGAAGTGTAGAATTGGACTGCTGGGATGGTGATGATGGGATGCCTATCATTTACCACGGGCACACTCTTACTACAAAGATCTCGTTTAAGGTATGCTGGTAATTGCATGTAGAAACAAAAAAAAATGAGAATTTATGTTTTCTGTAATGAAGGGGAAAAGAAATTGCCTACTAGAAAAAATACAAATTCTAATGGGCTGAATTCTAATAGAATATGAGCTATAGATTATGTCAGACATGAAATTCTCAGTGACAAATACGCTTTCAAGTTGGTTTTTGTCGCACCTGTAGTGTAATTTTCTGTCTTTTTGTTGGTACCTAAGTAACAAGAGGTGTTGCCACTTGTGTTGTAACAAGATGCCCGCTTGCTTTGAAAGCACAGAGTGGCCTCTTCCTTCTTACAGAGGGAAGCAAATGTCAGCTAACAGCAGGTTAACTGAGAGCTGCAGAATGCTGCCATGGTCTCTCATGGCCTCTCTGTGTCCCTGGCAGGAGGTGGTGGAAGCCATCGATCGCAACGCGTTCATCACCTCCGACATGCCGGTCATCATCTCCATCGAGAACCACTGCTCGCTGCCCCAGCAGCGCAAGATGGCCGAGATCTTCAAGGTGGGCCGCCCGCTGCCGTCGGTCATGCCAAGCACCTGCCTGGGGTTTCCATAACACTGCACCTGTTCTTGATATTTCAGAATGTATTTGGAGATAAGCTGGTGACCAAGTTTTTATTTGAGAGTGACTTTTCGGATGATCCCATGCTGCCTTCCCCTGGCCAACTGAGAAGAAAAATCCTGCTTAAAAACAAGAAGCTGAAAGCCCATCAAACACCAGTGGATATATTGAAACAAAAGGTATAGTCCTTCCTTAACAGCAAGCAGTGAGACCCAACTCTTGTGAGAAATAGTTCATTTGTGTTGGAAGTTTTGCTAATCCCATTGTACAGCAGAATAATCTAATGCACATTCATGCTCGGACAACTCATAGTGGATTGCAGTGCTTTCAAATAAGCAGACAACACATATAGTAAATTCTAGCTACAGCTTAGCTAAATTTTAGTGTATATTATTTTTATAAAACTTCATAATATTATGAATAACACCACATGCCCTGTGTGACAAACATAAATGAATCTTTTTCTCTAAGGTTTTAACATTTACTATTCATGTTTATTGAGAAGTAGTGATATGCATTGAGTATGTGTGTATATTTACAGTATGTAGTAGTTTTTGGTAGAGTTCTGCTTTGTTTCTTTTTTCAAATTCAAGCCAGTCAAATACTCAATTTTTTTAATTGACTTTTTGTGGGAGACTCTGCTACTCAAATAGTGTTTATTCTCATGTGAGAACTTTTTTGATTTCTAAAATTTAGGGCTGCATCTCAAGTAGCCTTAATCTAATAATGTCTGGGATTGATCAGCAGTTCCATTGAATTCTTGAAAACTAATTGCCATTACTCAAAATGTAAACACAATTGCATTAGACATAAATTCTTGTTATCAGATGAGTAAATCACACTGATCATACCAGTATATGGATATTCTCCATCTTTTAAAAAAGTATTTAACTGTTTTTGAAACAGCATATCTCAAACTGGAAAAAGACAGTCTTGAATGATGTGCAACTTGGACGTTTTCCCATAATTAATTAGGTTTCATATCTTATTAAGTGTTTTTCTTGCAATACAAGTTCTCTTTACATTCAAACCCCTAAAGTGGTATGTTAGCTTGATCTTAACAATCTTACTTATTTCTCACTTAATATATTCAGTGTTTTCATATAAACAAAACAAGATACAAGCAGTGATGAAAACTCTTTTTCTCTTTAAAAGTACTCAGCAATGATGCAGTAAGTGTTTCTGTTGTTGCAGGCTCACCAGCTGGCACATTTGCAAGCACAGGCTAGCAATGGTGCTAGCAACCCTACACCTACCAACGAAGAGGAGGAGGATGAGGAGGATGAATATGACTATGACTATGAATCTCTCTCTGATGGTAACTATATTTATTTCTTTGTTTTTTTGTTTGTTACAGTGCTTTTGCTAGAACTGTAGTAATAAGATGTGAGTATTCTAGTTCAGGCATGAGCTGAGTAAGCAGTGTCCTTGCATGAGTCTGAAAAGGCTGAAATTCTTCAGCTGGCAGAGAAGAGGACTGAGGGGTGAATTGGAAGCAGGTTTACTAAGTCATGAAGTGGTGGATTAAGGGAAGCACAGAATGTTACTCATTAGATCTAGCAGGTGCTCAGTAAAACAAGTGGAAGATCAGTCTAAAACAGGTAAAATATTTGTTTGTGCAGCTGGTAGTAAACTTCTGGAATGTGCTGCCATGGGAAATTGCAGGGTCAAATGGCATCAGAATATTAAAAAAAAAAAAGGACTGGACAAATTAATGAAGAGCTTTATAAGCAATTGTTATTGGTAGCAGTATTTGGTCCAGCATCCCTGTTATTCAGTGATTGTGATTGTTGGGGTGGTGATTAGTGGCTGGTTGCTCTGTTGCCACTATCAGAAAGAAAATACTGGGCTACATGAGCAACTGGGTCTGACATAGCTGGGGATGTTCACCTGAGTGAACAGTGAAGTACTTCCCTCACTGCACTTTTCATTCTGGTGAGGACCCATTAAGTTCTAGGTGTCATGTTCAGAGAAGATGTAAGGCTCGAGCATGTCCTGCAGCACAGCTCTTCTTTCCAAGTGGTCTCTTGTTTATATTACTTGCTTCTGTATTTAGTGATTTAAAAAATAGTCACAAAATGAACAAATGCAGTTCAAGACTTGACACTGCTTGTGGGATAGCAATGTTATTCATGAGTTTGGTGTCAATGCTGCCTTCAGTTGCATTTTGCCTGAAAGTTGGCCTAGCTGGCTACTTGAGCATACTCTTTGTGAGGAACAGGGTGGAGATGCTGTAGATGTAAATTGCCGTGAAAACTCAAATCTTTGCTAACAGACTTGCCAAGAAAATTTTGCAAACTGATTGCAGTGACTTTTTAGCTCTGTTCTAGTTAAGGGAAAGGTTGAAAAATCTGAAGCTAGCAAGAAACATTTACACCTTCCAGTATATGAAGGAATCTACAGCATGGTTTACTACTGTATTACAATATTAATTATTAATATAATTAAAGATTTCTTTGAAGTTTTTAATTATCTTAATATTTTGTTTAAACTAATCTTAATGGTGGTCTGTAAACTGTCTAAAAGAGATTCAGTTTTATTTTTCTTACCAATATATTTTTTTGAGTAAGGCTAATAATTCTAGAACTGACACTTACTTTTCATATCTCTGGCTCTAAATCTTAATTCCCTTTACTCTTATTCCCTCTCTGACTCGTTTCCCTGTAGCTGATGTCCTTAATGCTTCTCCTGCTCCTAACAGCCAGGAAGGTAAAAGCCACTTGGTTGAGCATTTTAACTGCATGAAATCAGCACTGCATCTTCAGCCTGTTCAATGTGACAGTGTGAATATATAGTTTCTACTTCATATTATAAATGCAAGCAGATACTCTTACATGGCATTGTTAACTGGTCAGGAACTGTTAGAAACCTGCATGTGTGACACTTGTTATGCATAAAAAGAATGTGGTCAAAGCATCAGGAATAAATTGAAATCCCTTTTGTGACAACTGCCATGTTTTGGTCCAGAAAGACCACATCATTATTAGGCATACTGTTGTCTGAAAAATATGTATTTCTGTAGATGTAAAAAATACTTGTGCATGATGAAAATAAGGAGAGGAAAGCCAAAACTTGCTGTACAAAATGTGTACATATTTGATGGGGTTAATTGTGCTTGGACTTCAGCATTTTTTTGTCATTCAGGAATATCAGTTGTTTTCAGATGGCAAACTTAATTCATTAGATGGTTTGGTTTTAAAGAGCTTCTGAGCACCAAAGGATGGGCTTTAAAGGAAAGGCAATGTCTTGACCAAACCCAAGCATTAAATTTTTAAATAGAAGGTTACTACTAGAGGATGATGCTCTGACCAGTAAATGCATTATTTTAGCATCTAATTATTCTTATAATATTTGCAGCACTGTCCACAAATATTGTTAATTCAAATTGAATTTCCAGTTGAAATTGTTTGGCTTTGTTTATTAAAATCCCATTAATTTTTAGATAATATTCTTGAAGATCGACCTGAGAATAAATTATCAAGTGATAAACTGCAGTTTGAATATAATGAAGAGACTGCCAAACGACTAAAGAAGGCTGATTGTGCTACTTACAATAATAAAGGAAAGGTAGTTCTGCTTTTTCCCTCTTTCTTCTGAGCTGCACTTTTATATATAACAGGTTCAAAAGGATTTGGACAGTTTAGGTAACTGGGACATCAGATAGCAAATGCACTTTAATGAAGAGAAACAATAGAAAGCCAGACACCAGAGAAAATAGCCTCAGTAGAACAAATGCTCAACATACTGTTCAAGAAAAGTCCTCAGAGGTTATAGTATATATGGGCTGCTTGGCTGAAAATTAATGTTGATGGAACTGAAGATTTCATCTGAATCTTTAGCATCTTTATGCTTCATAATAAGTTTAAAATACTGCATTATGATATCAGATAATCACAGCACCTCTTATTAAATCATCTGAAAAAAGAACCAGTGTACTGCTGTTTAGTATATTGTAGATTCTTCTCAACATAGATGTGTTTTGTCTAAATAAATGTAGCACTGACTCTGAATAAGGCCTTTACACACTACTGCAGAATCAGTAACAGGTATTGATCAGAAATGTGCACACGGAAGGAAGATTTGTTATCTGAGAAGAGAAACCATATAGGAAGAAAGAGATAAAGTATTTCAAAGACATAAGTAAGATATGCAAGAGTTCTCCCACATTCAATAATACCATTATTAAATGTTCTTGGTGTTGTCACTCAGGTTTACGACATGGAGCTGGGTGAAGAATTCTATCTTCCACAAAATAAGAAGGAAAGCAGACAAATAGCCCCAGAGCTATCAGATCTTGTCATTTACTGTCAAGCTGTAAAGTTCCCGGGTAAGTACACTGCCCTGTTTTATTGCTTTAAGCTTTCTAATTCCTGGGGACATTTTGTTTATGTTTTGAATTAGTTTGAAGTAGTCGAGGAGGTTTGTTCTTCATGATTTGGGAGTCTTCAGCTCCTGGCTGAGAAGTAGTGTTCATAAATTATGTGAATACATACTGTTTGTCATATTAAAATGTTTACAAAAGTGAAATTTGCCAGTCTTCACAACTTAGACAACTGCTTCACTGCCAAATGCCAGATGACAGAAAGCTTTATCTTAAAAGCTCTGAGTTTCCATGTAAGGACCTACTGAATTAAGAAGGAAAATATTCTTAAGGCCTTGAAGGTAGAGTGTGTCACATTTCTTTAAGTGACCTCTGTTTAGTGTGTTTCACCTTTGCCTACAGCTGCTTTTTCTGTTCTTTCCCAAGTGGACAGGAGAGGAGCCATTTGCAGGGGTAAAGCACCTTTTCACAGGGGGTTGAGGGCAGCTGCTTGCACACTCTCACTCAGTCTTCATGGAAGCAGTTATGGAAATCAGAGAATCTTCTTCTGTACGGTCAGAAGAATAACTTTTGCAGAGAAAATGAGAGGGAGTAACTGAAAAGATCACTCATAGGCACTTGTTCAGTACTGAAATATAAGATTGGGTATATTTTGGCTCATACTATGTACATAAATACTTTTAAATTGAGAATTTATTGTTTATTGATATGTTTAATGTTTTGAATGAAAAATCTGCTCTTTAGGGGAATGGTTCTCCGTGGAAAAGTTTGCAATTCTGCCAAATCATGATCTTACACAAACAGAACTATAATCAGATTAGAGAAGCTAACCAAACATAAAATAGTGTCAAATAGGCAAGATAAACATGCTGAAAAATGGACAGACATTCTTTTATAATCTTTTATAACTTTAAAAATTGTAGGTGTCACCTGTAAAAATAATGACTTCTAAAAATCCAAATCCAATACTCTTTTTAATGAAATCTGCAACGAGATATCTTTCAAGTAAAATATTTTCTTCTAAAGAAAGATATTCAAGATTAAATGGGGATAGTTTGTGTTGTTCCAAGCATTTTGACACATAAAAAATTCTGATGTTCTAAGAAAACTTTGAAATATTTAATTTTTTAATGTAATACTGGTTATTAAAGGAATACCTTCTTTCCTTCTCAGATTTCTTCCTCTTGCTTTAAAGGGATCATGAATAGAACAATTGAGAAGAATATCTCCTTTCACAGATGAGCACATAAAGCTGTAGAAATTCTTTTTCTTACAAACTTTGTCTCCTTTGAGACAAATACTGCCTCCTCTGAGGGAATGTAGGCTTCCATGGCCACCATGCCACTGATTGGATTGCTCTGCTCAGTCGGAGAGCACAGATGTGGCGCAGTGCCCTAGCCAGTATTGCCCATTAATGATGGGAACAAGGCTGCTAGGTCCATGACTATGTAGCTTTAGTGCCTGTGTTCCTAACCAGCTCAGAAAATGCAGGAGTTTTGGAAATAGGGAGGGCAGAATTCATGTCAGTGTCTGATCAATGGTATAAATACTTTATTTCTTCTGTCTTCATATAATTTTGTTCTGTGTTTACACTTGCCTACATCCCTGAATGTTAATCACTGATTTGTGACTATAAAAAAGGACAAGGACCATAATGTTCACTTACTCTAACCTACTGGGTAACACAGACTTCCCTAAGTGTTCCCTGGTCAAAACAGAATTTATCATGTGGAGAAAATAACATTTCTTGTTTATAAAACCTCTGGTAACAAGGAACCCACCATGGCTCTTGTTGCTTCTGTGCTCTTTGACCTTACAGTCCTTGCTTAACTTGAATTTCAGTGTGCTGGATATCATTACACCATTATCTGAGAGGCTGGAGGTCTGTTCTCTGGGGTCACCCAAGCTGAGGGCAGTGGAGCACCCCTGAGCACTGCTGCTGGCACATGGCTTGTCACCTTGGTGCTGAGATCCTTACACAACAAGTAGAGAAACTGAGGACATAAAAGCAGGATTTGCACAATCAAGTGGAGGGAGCAGGGAGTCACCTGCACTCACCAGCATGAAATTTGGTCACCATCTCCATCACATCAGATTATCTGCCCCTATAGTATCACTTCTCAAGAAATTAAAATGAACATAAAAAGGGGCACCCTGAATGTAAAAATGCTGTAAATGCCCTTTGAAGGTCTGCAAACCTGCAGACTTGGTGTTGGTTGGAAACACATGGTGAGAAGGTGGCAATTACAGTTTAACCTGTTACGTTAGTAGGGTGCAAGGGAGAAGGGCAGGGAAGCTTGCAATCCCCTGGATTAAGTCTAGGAGCAGTAAAGCACTGTGCTTATATCTAACACATGAGATGGGCACTAAATTCTGTAACTCGAAGAACATGGCTCAGGGGTTGTAGGCAAACACAAAACATTTACTCTGAGAGTACTGTGGTAGTACAATAGGATTTATTTACAGTATGCTGGGATCTGAGCTGATCCTACTTTGACCAGAGAGTTGGACCAGATGACTTCCATATTCTTGTCAACCTCTATTATTTTGTGATTTGATGATTCTGTGAATTGGTAAAGCTATATTTTGAAGTCAAGTTTAAATTGGAGTGAAAAATGCAGCTTGTCTGTGGGAAGAGATGTAACATGCAAAGCATGGGAAAGACTGAAGGGAAGCTGCCAGCTGCAGTGGAGCCTGTGGCCATCACACTGGGTTGTCAGGGCTCTGCACTGCACTCTGGTGATTTATGAGGTTAGTTTGTTTCCTCAGTGACTGTCTCCACAACAGGATTTTGAAACTGGATCTTACTTGCCAAATCCATTTGATCCATTCAAAACTGGGTTTAAATAGTGCTGGAAGCACACAGTGCATAACTCCTCATTCTTCTGTTCAATTCTTATTCCTTGATCCCAGTTTCTACCATCTTCTGTGGTTTATGTGTATGCTTTGGCCCAAAGAGGCAATACATCTCCAACGTCGAAAACATTTAAGTATATTCTGAATTTTACTAACCCAAGCAGTTCCATTGAAACTGTGTGTATAATTTTAGTAAGTACATGCACACATGCCATAAAGATTGAGAGCTGAAAATGTGCAGCTGTGGGCAGACTTCAATCAGAAGAGGCCAATGTATCCTCTTTGGGATTTACATTTGTATTTGAAATATTAATATTAAATCCAAAACTGTCTTTAGGCAGGTGTGAATTGATGTGAATTAATGTGGAACATTTTAGGAGTCACAGTTAGGCACATAACAGTGTATTTGCTTTGTTACATTCTATATCACAAATACATCTTGGGTTTCTGAGAGCATCCCACATCTCACTATGGCTGGTGTCAGAATAATTATTGTGCACTTTAATTTTGATCTGCTTTGTGCTATCTCTAAGCCAACAGAAAGAAATTGACCTTAAGTGGGATTAAGTCTGTTTACTTCACCAAGATTCAGGTCATGACTTTTAATAATTATATTTCTAGAATGCACAAGTTTGAATAATAGCTATACTAGAGCTTTCCAGCTCCACTCTTAGTACGTATTGGCCATTAAATATGTAATGCATTTTGCACACCTAACTGTATATGTCAACACTGAAATAAATATAAATAAACAGAAGAAGAGGACTCTGAAAACATTTTTTGAAGTTAAACTGTTTAACCAACAGCATTTGGACTTATAATATTATTATATTATAGAATATCTTTAAATCATAATCTTGTATTTAGTTAATTATGTAGGTATCGTAACCTAGATTAATTTCATGATATTCACTACTGTACAGATTTATTGCTTCTGTAGGAAAGATTTTTTTTTTTTAATTATTCCTAGGATGGATATATTGGGACTGTTTCTGCAGATTTTTTTAGTATCAGTTTGGACCATTTAGTAATTTGAGAGAAAGCCTTTACCTTCTTCAAGCCAAAAAGTAAAAAGGTGAAAAGTTATATCACAGAGAGAGAATTGTATATTGTATTGTTTCATATGCGTTTCTATATACATTATATAAATGCATACATATATACATTATATATAAAACCCTACATAGTATATACATATATAAAAGTGTGTATATATTTAAAGATGTTAAAATTAAATTGTGGAGAAAAATACACTGCTTGTCCTGTGTGCTGCATTACAGGAGTATTCATGCCTTCAAAAATAATGTAAAATATGGTGGAAAATGTCATGCCCTCTTGGTCATGTTTTTTGGCTCATTTATTTTACATTTATGGGAACAGGCTTGTCAACTCTAAACCCATCTGGCTCTAGCAGAGGAAAAGAAAGAAAAAGCAGGAAGTCCATTTTTGGCAACAATCCTGGCAGGCTGAGCCCTGGGGAGTCATCTGCTCTTGCCAAAGCATCTGGAAAAGGTAAAGTTAGCATCTTCTTTCACCAGTCACGTGGAATGACTCTGTAACCCAACACATGTACCAGACCAAGTTGTTAAAGATCAAATACTTTGCAATGTGTAAAACGTTAAACTTTGGAATGGTTTCTCATTAGCACAGCAGCTATTACAGTACCACTATCACAACTGAGGTGGTGAGTATGGAATATTAGGATTACTTGATCAGAAATATGATGAACCAATTCATAAACAATTCAAAACTAATGTACATATTAAGTGTCTTAAAGTTTATATTTTTGAAGATATAAGTGAATATTTTCAAAGTACAAATGAAAGCCAGGACTGTTGGGCTGGTCCAGAAAAGAATTTTTATTGTCTGAAATACAACTTAGCAGCCTAAAATTCAGCCAAGTCCAAATGTGTAATTCTGCAATTTACACTCTGCAGGTGATTCAGTTTGTGAACCTGGAAACTGTGCCTCTGCCTATGAACAGATGTAAAGAAATACAAAGAAAGTGCAGGGAAGGTTCTGGAGCAGGAATAAGACCCAGATCCCCTGCCTTTCAAGTAATTGCCATAAACAGATATTTTGAACTCATTTTCTGGCTCAGGGAGGGTTGTGTTTCTTGCAGCCCAAGGGCATGACTGCAGCAGACAGGAGAAATTTCCTTCTAGAGGCCAGTGTCCTAAAAACGGAGAAGTGTGGTGCCTAATTCTAAAGCATAGAAGTATTTTGCTGCCTTTTTCCCTGAATTTTGCAGTCTCTGTAGACTGTCTGTTTGGAAAATTATCAGATGGCTTTCAGTCTTGCCTCTCTTCCTCATGTAAAATGTATAAATGAGAAGAAGGGAATTTTATTCTTTAATTTATTCAGGCAAATGCCAATTAGGTATATATTTATGAAAGTGCTTGTTAGCACATCTAATCATGGTATTATTTCAATACTTTGATGTTGTGTTTCCTCTCAAGGATTGTTCTTACTATGTGAGAAGGACTGTGACACGTGCCCTGAGTAGTGTCATTTTTCCAGGATCACCTTTTTCTACCATAACCAAAGCACACACTCATACTCCACTAGAAAACATTGAATTTTTGGAGCCTCTGGACCTGCAGCTGTACCTTGAGGGCACCGTTTATTTTCCAGGTCCTTTTGATGCGATGCGGCAGACCTGGGAAGATCCTTGCTCTCCTTACAACTCCCCAGCCTCCCTCAGTGCCATCATAAGGACTCCCAAGTGCTACCACATCTCGTCCCTGAACGAGAACGCTGCCAAGCGGCTCTGCAGGCGCTATTCCCAGAAGCTGATCCAGCACACCACCTGCCAGCTCCTGCGGACCTACCCCGCCGCCACGCGCATCGACTCCTCCAATCCCCACCCCCTCATCTTCTGGCTCCACGGTGTGCAGCTCGTGGCTCTCAACTACCAAACAGACGGTAAGGCTACACAAACCCCGGGTTTAATATGTTGGAAATGTGATAGGAGGTCTTAAATCGTGAATTTGTGTTTTCCCTGTTTACTTTTCCCTGCTCTCCTGAGGGGACCTTCCTGTACCTGCACCCCAGCCACAAGCAGGTTCCTCACCACAACAGTCTGGTCCTTGAGAGCAGCGACCTCAGAATCCAGGAGCTTTATGCCAATGCACGAGGTTCCCTGAAAACCCAGAAATGCCTGGACAGCAACACTTCAATTTCTATATTTGTTTTATTGCTGAAGGTTGTTTTTCTCTCCCAGTTCAAGTAACTGTTATCCCTTTCTGATAATTTCAAGCATAAAAATGTACTAAGCTATTTTTCACTTGGAAGTGCTGCCTTGGATGCTGGTTTAATGTTGATCAAAACATTTTCTGAATATTTGCTATCCTATCTTGTTCCTTCACATTTTCCATTAGATCATCTACAGTGCTCTTTCATTCTGCAGTTCAGGGCAGAAACTTCCCAGAGAATTGTTACAGGCAAGCCCTACAGTTCAGTAAAGACAATGGAAAGGAAAAGAATTAACTGTTCTTAGAGTTTTGTGTAATGACTGGATGGATTGGACACATAAATCAGGTATATTTCAGATAGTTCTGAAAACCAGGAATACTACATAACTAAAATAATTTTGAAAAAGATATTCAAACATGACTTTGTCTTCACTGTTACAGTTTTTCCATTGTACCATTGCTCTCTGTCAGTTTTGGCTGCCTTCATTTCACAGATCTTCCTCTGCAACTCAATGCAGCAATGTTTGAGGCTAATGGTGGCTGTGGATATGTTTTGAAACCTCCGGTTCTATGGGATAAAAACTGTTCAATGTACCAGCATTTTTGTCCATTGGAAAGAGACCTTGATAATAAGGAGCCAGCTATATATTCTTTAACAGTAAGTACACGAAAAGGGAATTTTCATGTAGGCAAACAGATAGAAGTAGATAATATGCAACTACAGTCTTTAACCAGCATTACAGTCATGCTTCTAAATGAAAAGATCAAATCTTTAAATGTTGCTTCCAAAGGTCAGCCTAACTAACAGAAATTGGAGAGGAAAGGAGCAAAGATTCGTCTTTATTGTATTGGTTGATTTGTATCCTTAGTTACTTCCCCTGTTTCCTTCACAGTATTTGTTGAAACTCAGTCCTGAAAGCATTTTCCCTGGGACTGCACAACTATGTAAAATTACACATATGTCTTGATGTTCTACACATTTGTGAACACTTGAAAAGCTGCACAAAAAGCCATTATGAAAAGCTGCACTGAATCTTGAAAAAATATTTTTTTGTAAGTCATATAACAAGATACATAATTCATGGATTTGTGGCCAGAAAAATGTACTCTCAGAAGTAGTCCTTTCCAGGAAACGTATCAGAAAAGTGAAATTTATAAGAATCAGAATTTTCCCAGCTGTGGTAATTGCACACTTAATTCTTGTGCTGTGTATGCCAAAGCAAGCCAGAGCTCAATGCCAGCACCCCAGAGTAATGGAGAAGAAAATGTGATCCTTTTTGACTACTTTACTGGTGCATTCTTTCTGGATTAATGTTCAAATGCCTTGAACAGTTGTAGAGTGTATTTTTTCAGAGGAAAGATACCATAGCAGTGGTGTTGGGAGTGGGACGGTTGAGGGAGCTCTTCTTTTGCACTTACTGCCCTGGCAATCACAAAAGTGAGTGTTGTAATTAATTCAGCACGTTAACAAACTGTGCCTAGGCTGTGCTGAGCAGTATTTAGCTCAGGATCATGGCAGCACAGGGATTGCTGCACTGGTTGTTCTCTGTGCTCCTCGGCTGCAGATCGTGTCTGGCCAGAACGTTTGCCCCAGCAACAGCACGGGCAGCCCCTGCATCGAGATCGACGTGCTGGGGATGCCCCTGGACAGCTGCCACTTCCGCACGAAGCCCATCCACCGCAACACCCTCAACCCCATGTGGAACGAGCAGTTCCTGTTCCGCGTGCACTTCGAAGATTTGGTCTTTCTCCGCTTCGCGGTCGTTGAAAACAACTGCTCAGCTGTGACAGCTCAGAGGATCATTCCCCTCAAAGCGCTGAAGAGAGGTACAGTACAGCATGGGTGGCACCCCAAGCCAAAATGGTCCAGCAGATCCCTGGGTTGAATCCTTCCAGAGGGAAATTTTTCATCAGTTGTATTTTGCTAGAGGGGACAGGGAGCAAATACCAGAGAGCACGCCACGGCCTGGCAGTACAGTGCTGATGTAAGACTCGCAGGGAGCTGGCACCGCCCCAGTGGCTGGTGAAAGGTCTGATCCTGTGCTGTTGTGCAGGCAGGGCCATGTGGTTCACACCTGCTCCGATCCCGAGGTTGCTCCTGAGGCTGTGTTCACCAGGGGACTGGCTGCTCCCTTAGGAACTTTGGAGTGGTTTCACTCCTGCCTTGTCCTTTGCCCAAGAAACTGCTGCAACAGCTGATCACTGTGCAGAGGGGAATTGCACTTCTCACAGCCATGGCTGGAGGGGAGTCAAAGACAGGGTGAAAAAAAGTGAGAGATCAGGAAACATCACTAATTGTGTGACACCTGAGGGAGAGAGTTTCCATGCTGCCAGTAGCTCTTTTACATTTGCTTTATGCCACTTTAATGCCACACAACTGTCTGGGTTGGCATATGAGATTTGTTCATAGACATGCATTTTCCAATGAGAGTTTGACCTTGCTTCATTCACGTTCTGATATTTTGATATTTTATGAATGACTGTATTGAATATTATGGTAAAGCAAAGGCAGGTTGCTCTATGAGCCACTCAGCAGTAGAATTTGTGTTACCCTGTTGTACAGAGTGTTAATGCAGTGTTATTAGAGCACTTCAAATCCTACCTGTGTGGCAAAGTGTAGCTATAAAACCAGCAAATTCGAGTTTTCCATTTATGAGACTTGTGTCGTAGGATGTGGCAAAGTATTTACACAAGGATTTTTCCTCTTTAGGCTACAGACATGTCCAGCTCCATAACCTACACAATGAAACATTAGAAATTTCCAGTTTGTTCATAAACAGTCGGAGAATGGAAGAAAGTCCCTCTGGAAACACTCTTCCTGCATCTATGGTAATTTATTTTTTGTTTGTGTGTGTGAATTACCTGTATTCTTGGTTTAATAACTACTATGATGTGAAGATTTATAGGGCCAGAGTGTTCAAAGATGTTAGCTCTCAAACGTACACATTCTTCAGACATACATTGATGCATTTTTTTTTAATTTTTGCTTTGGTGTAACTAAGGTTATCCCACCTGGATAAAACTGTGGGAAGGTAAATCTTTCCAAAGTTTGGCTCCTCTGCTGTATTTATGTATAGAACAAGAAATGTGCTCCTCGACTGGGGGAATGTGGATGAGCAGTCAGTTTCAGTGCAGCCTCGTGCATTCCTTTGTGCATGAATTATAAGCAAAGCATTTGAAACAAAAAAAAAAAAAGGAAGAGGCACATTACCAACAACTTTGAAATTATGTCAGTAAAATTGATTTCTGATACAAGAAAAGATGAACTCTGTAGTTCCATAAATACATACAGATTTATATATGTGTGCACATCCATATGTTTATATGTGCAAATATGTATACAAATGTACAGGTATCTGTATAACTAAAAATATGCATGCATAGATGTGATTTTTGTTTAAAAGCCCTTACTGTTAGGTTACCTGGGTTACTTGTGTTTTGTCAACTTTAAACATGTATTTTATAATTTTGCTGATTCCTAGAGCGTTAGATAAAACCCGAGCTCCTGTGTGTGCAGCAGATGTGTTGTAGATATTACCTCCTGTGAATACATGCCAAACTTGTATCTTGGTAAATTACTAGGGTAGAAAGGAAGAACAAATAGTTTGGAGGTTAAAACAAAGCTATAGCTTTTCATCCAGTAATCTGTATGCTGAATCCAAATATCTGAGCTCAGCTAGAATGGGGAATGAGTGATGGAGGTTGGCCCTTTGTCCAGTGGTAGTTTATCTATTCCCACTGGAAAACTTCCTTTTTCTCTTCAGCTTCAAGATATGATGGAAGCTTTTGGAGGAGGGTTTGTTGAGGGTTTTTTAGATGTCTCGATCCGTAGTGTAAGGAAGAGCCATGTATGAACTGAACAGCTTTGCTTTGTCAAGGCCCTCACAACTTGTGTGTACAGTTTCTTTTAAGCAACCTAGAAATAACATTCCTGTGTAAAAACATCCAATAACATGTTGAATGTTGTCTGAACAGTTGTTTAGCCTGGGAGAAAGGAAAGCTGCCATGACTTACAAAGTGACAGTTCATGGAATTCCAGGCCCAGAGCCTTTCACTGTTTTCAGTGTAAGTGCGGGGACCACGGCTGCACAGCTGCTCCATCAGGTGAGCTTCCTGCTGAATTGCAGACTCTTCATTGCCAGAATCCACACTGACATCTTGCTGGACCTCTGTCTCCCTGCACTTCCCACACATCATCCCAGCAAGGGGTGCTGTTACAAATGCATTGCTGTGGAATCAATTACACAGCAAACACAAAATACAAGCAGTGGAATTTTCCCAATCTTGACTTCAGATAATGGGTTTATAATCTTAGAACATATTCAATCTTAGAACATATTCCCCATTAGTATTTTAATATTTGGGCATATGCAGATGAGAAAAACAATCTCTCTAGTCAATGGGTGCAGTGGGTTCTCCTTACAACAAAGGCAAACATTTCTGCACAATTCTTTGAACTGAAGCACCGTAGGAACAGAGAGTAAAAGTTAGAGGGCTAAGTTCACGAGTAGAAAAACCAGTTAACTCAGCAGGGATTGTTATTCTAGCAGTGGGAAAAGACTGTACTGTCCTGGGATTATGCATAAATTTTCTGGCCAGCCAAAAAGGACCGAAATAAGCTTAAATAGTCCTGCCTTGTCTGGAATAGTTGAACTGCTTGGCTGGGCTAAAGAGAACAGGACATTACCCTGGAGTAAAATATCTGAATAATAAATAGCACATCAGAAATCCTGCCTGCACTGTCAGAATAGTTACTGATTCTTAAAGCTTCCTTATTCATGCTCATTTATAACTACTAATTATGCAGTGTTTATATTTAGCATTCTAATTGTTGTGTGTTGTCCGTCTTAGCTCTTGGCTACCATAAAAGGCACAGAGTCATGCGCTGCAGACTATTTTCTGATGGAAGAGAAAAGTTTTATATCAAAAGAAAAGAGTGAATGCAGAAAACCACCATTCCAGAGAGTGATTGGTCCTGAAGAAGGGCTAGTGCAGCTTTTAAACAGTTGGTTCCCAGAAGAAGGATATGTTGGAAGAATTATCTTTAAAACTCGAGAGGAAGTAAGTCTGTTTTAGATAAATTATTATTTACAAAAGTAGCTAAAAATAGCTCTTAGGACCATGAAACAAAAGGGTTTGTTTCACTACTTGGTGAGTAATGTCAGTGCTGTGTGCATTATTTAAAAACAAACTTAACTCTTGAGTGAGAAGCACAGCTGGACTTCATACACCTGTGTGACACCTCCTGGACCTCCCTCAGCTCCACTATCAGCTGTGTGGTGTTTATTCATTATGGCTCAGTCACCAGTTCAGTGACTCTGTTTGGAGTGACAGTTCTAATTTAATGCAAATCTTGATTATGCCATTATAGGAAATTATTATAAAGGATCATAGATAGCAGAACTCCAAAAATCACCATCAATTTAGATGGCAGCAATTTATCATCTGTCTAGAAAAATTAGAAATAAATTTAATATTAAAGAATAAGTTTAAAAGCCTCAAAGGATGATTAAATTATCAATTATAGGCTAAAATAATGAAATAGGTGATTTCTTTTAATTTAAAGAAGGAAGATTACCTCAGTTTACACTATGAGCAAAGCATCTACAGCTTAAAATATGCTAGTGCCCAGGTTTATGAGACAGAGATAAAAAAAGCAGGAGAAAGTCTTTAAAAGTTTAAACTGAAAAAAGTTTAAACTAAAAAAAAATGTATTTTTGCTTATTTTGACAGAGCTTTTGATAAAGCTTCAGTTTGACAAATTGCTATTATTTTCCATAAGTCCACATTTTGGTTTCCTTTATATGTAATCTTTGAACAAAAATGAAAAGGTAGAAATTTGTTTGTGGAAATAGTAGCCTACTGAATTCCACTGACTGCAGCACTGCCTCTGTCAGTGTATGCTGCCACATGTGTCCTGCCAAGCCCCATTCCTTCAGAATGGGTAAAAATCTGCCTTAGCACATATGAAAATGATGCTGTTGTTCTGTCCTGTTATGTGAGTACCTCAAAGCATTATCCATAATCTGGAACCTTTCTGCAGACAGAGCTTGGAGCTAGAAATGAAGCTGCAAATCTGACTGGAAAAACAAGGAGCAGGTCCAGTGACAGGGTGCAATACACAGCCCATATTTACAGCTTATGAATCCAAGCTGTGTTCCAAGTGTTCCAAGGCTTTGGACAGAAATGCACTCTCTGAGAGAAGGTTCAAGGAGGAATTCTGTCTAAAATCTGCAGTAGTCATTGAAAAGGGAGAGAGAAACACACAGCCTTCCTCTTACTCCACACCACAAGGAAAATATTGCTCAGATTCTGGCTCTCTAAGTTCTTTTGACTTTAGTGCAGGAACAGGAAAGAACCCTTTCCACCATCTCCCATCATACTGCCACCATTACATGACAAAACATCATTTTGTATACATAAGGGAAGGATATAAGGGACCATTTTTGTGAAATATGATGCTATGCAAACATCTCCATTCCTCACCTACTATGAAAGGTATTTCAGATATCAATTTTAGAAAACATGGGTGTTTACTAGCATTATTATTATTTATTATTAGCAATAGTGGCTTGTCAAAACTCTCTTATAATGCATTTAACAAAATGGAGCCGAGGCAACCGCAGTCTCCAATTTCCATGTAATAAAACCCTTGTGTGACCACCAGCTATTAGTTACCTCTCTTAAATAAATGAATTTGTCTGTCATTTACTCTGTAGAATTTAAATGAGAGAAATGTCTTTCAAGAAGCAAAGGAAGAAGCAGCCATCAGCTCTGAGGATGACAGCTTCTTTGTTCAGGTACATGATGTCTCCCCAGAGCAACCACGCACCGTGATCAAAGCTCCACGCCTCAGCACGGCTCAGGATGTCATACAGCAGGTAAGGGCATGTGCCCACCTCAACATGTGGGCTGGAAGTTGGTTTCAAACAAGCTAAGGTGGAATTTGTTATCAGCACCAGCTGAAGAATCAATTTAGTAAATTTGAATCTGAGGGAATGCCTTGTTTTTTGTTTTGTTTTTCTGCTTTTAAACAGACTCTCTGCAAAGCCAAATACTCCTACAGCATTTTGAGCAATCCAAACCCAAGTGATTATGTGCTCTTGGAAGAGGTGACTAAAGAGCCAGCAAACAAAAAGTCTTCAACATCTAAACCATCTCAGAGGATTCTTTCTGATCAAGAGTGTGTGTTTCAGGCCCAAAGCAAGTGGAAGGGAGCAGGAAAATTTATCCTTAAGCTCAAAGAACAGGTTCAGGTAAAAGATGCAATACTTTGCAGCAGATGTTACCGATGGTGTGTGATCAGCTTAATGGGAACCTGCTTTCCATGCAGGGGAGACACAACTGGCATGAGGGCAGTGGAGAAGACAGACTACAGCAAAAAGGAAATTTTCTCTTTTCTCTGAACCTCCCTTACTTACTCCTTTCCAAAACTGCATCATTTACATTCAGCAATACGACTCCCTCACAGCCTGCAAATCCAGAGCAACCTTTACCTGCTACCAGCTTTCTGTTTCTCAAAACCTGGCTGTGCATGCCATGTTCCCTATCATAATAAAAGACCATTCAGATGGGCAGAACTTAAAAGCTACTGGAATAAAGTCCCCTTTATTCCTGGCCAGTGAAAATGTTGTTCTGTTGCTTTATCTCAGGCTCTAAAAAATGGCAGGAATGAAGTCCATGCCTGCTGTGAGAAGGAGCTGTGTTCTCCTTTCCAGCAACCACCAATCCACAGCTGCTGTTGCTTTAAAGTAACTGTATTATAAGCACAGATTATCAAATTCGCTAAACATATCTTTAACAATGCATAATTTTTAATTAATTTATTCAGAACAATCAGAAGGAAGTGCCTGGATGAAAGCACAGCCGTACTGAATTCCTAAAGGGAGGCCTGCTCAGCAGCGTGTCAGATGTTTTCATATTCATTCCTTATTTCCCAGCGAGCGAGCAGCTCTTAAACCACCTCTGTGATCTTTGTCAATTTTCACAGGCAGCACGAGATGACAAGAGAAAAGGCATCTCGTTCACCAGTGAGCTGAAGAAGCTGACCAAGTCGAGCAAGCAGTACCGGGGCTTCGTGTCGCCCGCGCTGCAGGTCCTGTCCGACAGTCCCCAGGGCCGGGACGAGCGAGCCGCCTGCGCCCTGGCCTTCAGTGACACCATGGAATAGTCCCCTGCTGCCACAGCACAGCCTGCTCAGGTATGAGACACTGACCCCAGCTCTCAGCAGCCTTTCAGTGCAGCATTCTCAGAGCATTCCTGCTTCCAAGCTGTAGCTGAGCAAACCAAGTGAGGTACAAGGACTGACAGAATGATCCATAGAAGCCTCATACACTGGTGTGCACAGGCACAATGACATCAGGAAGGTCTCCAAGTGAACCAGTGGTGGAGCTTCACTCACTTTCTCTGTCCATTTAATCCAAAATGTTGCATCCCGGTTGATTTTGCAGTACTCATTTTTATCAACACTTGTGCTTTAATAGTGATGTTCTGTTACTCTTTTGCTCTGGGCCATGGCAAATGGAAGTGAGCAGTAGAGCTTTTATTGTTTTTTGTTATGTCCAGATAATAAAATCATCAGGATTGGTGATCTCTTTTTTAGCTAGAACAAGTTTATAGTGTTAATTTCTGTCTGTGGAAATTTTGCCAGAAATGTTTAAACATTTACACTATCCTTTCTGTATCTCTTCAATTTCTTCCATCTTGCTTGACTTCAAACAACTGAGATACACAACCAAGACTGTCCCATTTATATGGAGATAGTAAGTGCCACTTGCCCAGCACTGTACACTAACCAGACACTTGCACAGTGCTACTACAGCACTGTGACAGCTGCTGGGAAGTTGCAGCTCATTGCAAATCTAGATATCTTTTTCAGTGTTGATAATCCCACCTCACAGATGGCCAGTTTAAGATTACAATTTTTTTTCTGTATACATCTAATTATTAAAGCATTATTTGACGTGCACTGTAATGCTGCTAAGTCACTAAATTAACAGAATTCAAACGATGTTTTCACTTGCAAGGTATTTCAAAGAGGAAGGGATTCATTCGATAGCTTATTTCTAGGTTGCTATAAACCCCCTAATGCATTTAAACAATCTGAATTCAAAGAAAGCAAATTATGGGAAAATCAGAGCCACTTTCCCTCTTCTGTATTTGGCTGGGTTTTTGTTTTGCTGGGGTTTTGTTTTGCTGTGTTTTCTTGGGTTTTTGTGGGTTTTTTTCCCTTTTTTTTTCTGAAACCCAAATGTGGAATTTACATGACTGAATCCTTCTGCAGTGCCTTTGAAGGATCCTGCTGGGACTGAACTGGTCAGAATTGTGTGCCCTGTGCTACAGATGTTTAATCCAGGCAATGCTGCTGGATTAACATCCAGACTCTGGGAATCCTAAATGGGACACTGCAGATGGGAAAGATGCCTGTCAGCTCTCGGAAGATTCCTCTCTTCCTGTTTCTTCACATCTGCAGATTCTCCATAGGCGGATGGAGAAGTTTTCTTGGACTGTATGTTGTAAACAAACACGTGTCATCACCCTCCCCTTTTTAAACAAAAGATAATTTTAGCTTGCTGCCTCCAAGGAATCTGAAGGCAGAGAACCAGAGTGGTCTTTTATGTGTATTATATGATAGTAACGCACTTTTACCTGACGATTACTGTTAAACACTGTGTTAAGTGATTGTAAAGAGATTTAAATATACTGTAACTTCCTTTGCATATCTGTTTAACTTCGGTGAATATACACAAACACTCAGAATTATTTATGGTTTATCTACATTAACAAAATAATGTACAATAGCTGAGTACACATTACTGGTAGTGAGACCTTGGCAAGGAACAACATTTTCTTCTTATAAATTTTAGTTTTCCAGGCTTGTGTTTAAAGAAAGAATATTTATTATCATGTTTTAAAGTACATGCCATTGTATAGTATATTTATCATATACTACTTTTTAGAAAATGCAATTTTTTTATCTTTCTCTGGATTTAGAGGAAAAAAAATATTAGAACTTTTCTGGTTCTTTCTTTTCAGCACAAGATGTTTAATACCCAGTACTGACCAAATTCAAAACAATGTGTTGATAAGTGTAATTAACATTTCAATATTTTGAATTCAAACCACATTTTTCCATGTAGTCAGGAACTGTCTTTTTACTTGTCTGTTAAACCCAGAGAGTATGAAGAACTTTACACTATAACAACTCTTGACAATTTTGTTTACATAGAAACACTGTTGTGAAGTTTTATGTGTGCTGAATTCATCTTTTGTTATCTAAGTTAGTTATGGTAGTCTCTTTTTTTTTCCCCTCCATGGGAGTTAGTGATGTGTTTAGTTATTTAAAATAATCCATTACAGGGGTACAAATTAAATAACTGCTGCCATCAGCCATCCCTTTGATCTCCCACAAGAAATGTGTCTGTGGGGAACAAACGGCTCTGCACAAGTTTTTGTTTCACTAAAACAAACCCTAAACAGAGGAAAGAAGTTACAGGCAGTAGTCTCATGACAGCTAATGTCCCTGCCATGAATAAGAAAGTGAAATAAAAGAAAACAAAGTTATTAACTGGCATATAAACAAGCAGACAGAACCTGCATTCTGTCATCAGAAACTATGAAGTCTTTCACTATACACTATAGAAAATGTCTATAAAGTAGCCATTTACCAAAGCAAAAAAGTGCCCTCTTGAGGTCACTTCCAGCTTTCAGAAAAAATAACACAGACATACAAAAAAGTCAAATTTCTCAGTGGCATATCCTCACAGAGGCCATGCCCTTCCCACTGCTCATCTTTCACACAAGTTTTGAATTTATGTACCAAAGCAGCATTTTGCAAATCAGCAACATGACCCAACTCAAGCTCCCAGCCAGCTCAGCCTGTCACTCATTACCAGTTCCAGCAGCAGCAGCCCCTGTGAGGGATATGTGCTCCCTCCCCACCCTGCCCAAGGAGAACACTGAGAACGAGCAAAATGTTAAGAAGTGACAATTTACACACAGTTCTATGTGCAAAGTTTGCTTTGGAATACTTTGGAATTACTGGGAAATACATCAACTTGCTGCACAATTCAACTAATGCAACCATTTTTTTAAATGTTAGCTTCATTCTCTCTGTTATTTTAACACAGTAGCAGTTTGATATCACTGAGAAATTTTTGGTGGTTTTATGGCATTTTAAAAACAACGCTTAATGTCCTGTAGTTTGCCCTTACCTGTTTAGCTTTTTCTATTTCGTTGGTGTGGTTTTTTTGGGTTTTGGGGGTTTTTTTATCTTTAGCAACTCTCAAAATTCTTAGTATCACCTGTAGTATCACAGTAGGCTGGAAGACATCCTTGCTAATTAGTTGGATTCAATACAGAAAGTTCTTGTACCCATGTTGTCATCCACTAGTGCTTTTCTGTCATGTAGATATAAAAACAACAAAAAAAAATCATGGGTGAGCAAAGGGGACATGACATCAGTCATGTCATATTGTGCACCACAGGCCTAACACTAGCCTGAAGTCTTGTGCACTTCTAAAATTAGCAGTTTTGTACTATTTTTGCTAACACAATTTTTCTAGCTGTGGGAACAGCTTATTAATATAAGTATGTTCATCATCAATCACAGTCAAAACCTCTTTTGTCTGCTGTTTATCACAGTGAAAGAGAACAGCAAAATATTTGGCTTTTTTATTTAAAAACCATAACTTTGTAGGCCTATAGACATCTGGAACTGTAATGAACCTGCTCCAGTATTTTCATTAAAGTACATGCATCACTTAATTTAAAGTTTAGGTACTGGTAAATATCCAGGTAAACTTTTCTTAGTGAAACATGTTACACTTTGGGTGAATTTGGGAAAGAATTGCAGTGCCCTTCCTCTTGCTGGTTCCAAGTATATTTCCAAGGAAATATACTTGGAACCAGCAAGAGGAAGGGTATTATCCAAGGAAATACATTACCACTTGAAGCATTAAAGAGCAAGGGGGAGTTGTTAACGTTCATGAAAGCCCAGTTAAAGAGTTTTCATGTGCTAAGTTTTTATGATAATAGGAAAGTTTATTCTGTTGAGCCACAGATTTTATTTCTGTAGGAATCTGTCCACACATTCCTGTGACAAAACTGACAAAATAACTTTGTCCTTTTCCATGCTTTTGGCTGAGTATGGACATCAATTAGGAAAATACATTAATTTCTACATTACAAGCTATTTACAGGAAGCAGCTTCCAGGATAAAGTTTGAAAGAAAGGAATGTAAATAATCAACATCTTCCAGAAACATGCAGTCTCTGAGCAGTAGCAGGCCTTGCACTGCACACTTTACAGGTGGAAATCTCCTGCTTCTCCTGCTCCGTTGCCTATTGGCAAAAACAAAAAAGTATTTTATTCTGTACTATTTAAAAACTGCTACTTTTCTACCAATTTCTTACCCTTTCCCTGTGCAGCACGTGGTGCTTGCAGTGTGTGACTGTAAGGGCCAAAGCTGGGCAGTGCCAGCTCCTGTGTGCCTGCAGAGCTCTCTGCTTGTAGGAACTGCGGCACTCCAGGAGCTGCTTCCTCTACCGCCCAAAGGGCTTCCTGGTTCTTACTGACCCCAGGAAGAGCTGTCAGACCACTAAAATATACTAGCTCAGTTTTTGGTTTTTTAAGCCTAGTGACACTTTTTTCCTTGCTTACAAATATTATTAGGTGAGGTGTCTGAATAGCTGCTTTTAGGAAGGTGTCTGCTTCTAGAACTCACAGGTTTTCCAGAATTAAACACTTCAACACGGAAATATCCAAATATTTCAAGAACACTTTCTTTAACATTCATAGTTTATTTTCAAAAAGAGAAAACCTTACTGGTAGCTTAACAGGCTAAGTCTGCAGCTTCCAAAACACAACTTTCTGTTCTGCTCTTCAAATGCTTCAATTAATATCTGGTTTTTAATCACTGTCTGTTACTATTCCACTATAAAACTCAGTTTACTTTTAGGGTAGCCCACTAAATGTACCAATGGTGGCAATTTTTTCCTGTCTGTGATAAATATTTTGTAACTTAAATAGTGATAGACATTTGGCAGAGCTAGCAAATTAAACACACAAACAAATAAATAGCAGTAAATAGATTTTGCTCCAGTAGATGTATAAGCTCTTTCAGAGGGACTTGTACAGTTGTCTTCCTCTGCCTCTTCAAGCAAGTCAAAACATTTTGACAATGCAACATCACTATGTGCCAGTCTTTATATGTTTGGAAACTATGTAAAATGAACAATTTTAAAAGTGACTTTTCCACCTGGACTGTTTCCTCTCTGCTGACTTGAATAAACTGTATTTGTATATGTTGTAAAAAATAAATGGTTTAAGATGTTGAATCTTTCTTTTTGCCTTCCTGAACTGACAAAGGTACTGACAAATCCCCCCCTTGGAATTTTTGCAGAATTTAAATCACATCTGTATTTGCAAACACTTAACAACTAAACTAAAAAGAACTACTCAAAATGAATGGGAATGACAGCCTAAGCAGACGGAAACAGGTATAACCACCAGTATTATGCATGCAAGTTTGTAGTGTACATAGTAAATATAACACATAGTATTTATATGTATAATACAATACATAGGTATTTTCTAATCCCTTAATACTAGTTGGTGAACTAGTGCGATCAATATTGAAAACATATTAAAAGAGAAATAAATTAATTGTAAAATCATCTACCATAAACCAGGATAAAGGACTAAATACCCTAGAGGAAATAAGATATTTTCTGACTTAAAGGAAAGCTTTGCAAAACTTACACAGACACCATTATCACAGCACAGATTAAGCACTACAGAAGTGCATTAGCTGTCAGCCAGGGACAGCCCACTACATTCCCCTGTACAACGGAATTCACATGAAGACAATACTCACCTTTAAATTATTTTGTGTATTTCACCTGCTCTTTCCAAAGCCAACATGCAGCTGAATATGGATTCTGAAACAATCAGACAATAAATAATATTTGGAGAATGTGGAGAGAAATACCTACCAAAAAAAAAAAACCCCAAAAAAACCCCGAATATTCTTACCTTGTATTTGTCCAGTATTCTTGACAGCAATACTTCATTGAAGACACTGCAGTAGAGCATTCAATCGTGATAGCTTAGAACTGAAATTCAATATTCTTAATTTGCCAATGTCAAGATTCATCAGAGGGGAAAAAATCAGCAAATTTAAAATAATTTCAAGATGAGATAAGTGGTTAGAAGACATCAGAAGAAAAACAGGAAAAATGCAATACATATTCCAAATGTCTAGGTAACTTAGACATCAAAAAGTCAATATGATGTTACTATTTTCAAAATATTTATTAAGTTATCAACACAACCCAGTGAGTTCGCAGAAACACATATGTCTATATTCTGTTATAAAAATTAGAAAAATACATGAAGAAAAATACAATTGTGCATGGTTGCAAACAATTCTTAAATTACCAGGGTTTGTGTATTTTTGAAACTCTGACATGACAGTTCATTGTGATTCCCCAGCCCCCTGAACAGGGGCTTGGTGGTTAGGGGGACAGGCCTGTAACTGTGAAAAACTGCTGTCACATTTTCGTGTGTTGCTATATTCACACAAAAGCCTGCTTGTATTCCTTTTATGATGGCTGGTGATTTCTTTCAGCCAATCTTTCTCCATAATTAAGAATCCAAGTGAACTTGATTGATAGGTACATTTATGCCAAGGATGATTCCTTCAAGTGCTTAGCAAAATCCAAGTGTTTGTGAGCAACAGTCTCACTGATGTGTTGTTGAAGCTGTTTGTTTAGTTCTTCATCTACAAATGAATCCATTTGTGAGAAGGTATCCTGAAAATTACAAAACACGAGTTGCATTACTAAACAAGGCCACGTTTTCCATGCCTACCTTAGTTAAGCAGTCTTGTTTCTCTCCCGTGGTCCCAGTCATCTAGACCAGACCTGTTCAACTGGCAGCTCACTCCTGGCCTGCAGGAAATCTCCCTTGGCTGCAAGCAAGCACCGTGTCAGGCAGTCCTTCATAAGCTCGTGCCTATGGTGAGGCTTTTCTGGTTTGTGCTAAGCTGGGCTTTAGAAGATTACCTACTACACACAGCCATGGCTTCCAGCTTGGAATTCAAATCAAGCACAGTTTGGTGACAGCACACATTTATAAATCAAGCACCTCTGAGCAAAAGGCAACAATGCTTATAGCACAGGTTGTGAGTCAGAAAGGAATCCTCTGATCCTTCTGCCTCCCTGCATTTTGAGCCCTGCATTTTCCTGGTGCCCAAATAAAGAATGATGATCATGCACATAATTTAAACTTCCCTGTCAAAGTCTTAAAATTTCCAGAGCCAAGTACTTTGTGCACTCATGGAGAAATGAGAGCCTCTCTTTAGTGGTGCACAGGGCTCCAGTTCAGAGCTTCTGTCCAGAGCAGGGAGATGTGGACAGACTGGCAGCCTGGCACACAAAGGACATGCAGAACACAGAGGGTAAAACTCAGATAACTGCCAAAATTTGTTAACTTTTGTTAAATTTATGGTTGTTAAATTAAACCAAACAACCATAGAGCAGGCAAGACCCCAAGTTAATTTTCCCACTCAAGTCCATTATAGCCATCTATGGTCACTTTGTGATCTTGCTGTTCCATTGTTTCTGCTCCCTGAAGGAGCTTGTGCATTTCCTTATTCAGCCCTTATTTCTCTCCCATCTGCTGTTCTCAGCCTTGCTCTGTCAGAGCTGCTCATGTAACTCCCTAGCAGGACACACATATCAAGGAGTCACTATAAAACAACTGAATAAGTTAAGTACAAACACATTTTCAGAAGTTGCTTCTCTAAAATGAAAAACAACATTGAGCTCTCAAGGCTTCAGCTGACATTACTGAGTTACAAAGTGGAGCACTGACAATGTTAATAGGTTATAATGTTTGCATTAGGAAGAAGGAAGATTATCACTTTTTAAAGGACACATCACTAACTGGACATTTAATGGAGACTGGCATCTGGAACACATCCAGCACTGGGGATATAACACTTCTCCCATTTCTCCTCTTTTTACATTAACTCTTTGTTCCCCTCAAATTTCCACTTTAAAGCTGTAGTGACACTAACAGGGATCAGTATCCCTCAACACACTGAATCAAATGCTCTGGAAATCCAGCTGTCTTGGCAACTACCCACCCTGGGGAAAGAGCTGGCTTTTTATTATTGCTTTTTGAACAAACATTAGTTCATCATTACAGAAAAGAGCCAAGAAATCTGCACTGAACCACTGCAAAGTGCAAAATAACAGCTACCATATTAATCTTGCTATGTTAACTGATGCTGTGGGAGGTAGGACTATTTATACAGCTATTTTTTCCTTCCTTATACTCAGTCCTATCTTATCCCAGTTTAAAAAATGTACTTGATGCAAAAAGTACAGAAACCAGAAAGCCACACTGAGCGTGCCAATGCCTGGGCACTGCATAGTGAGCCAGCAGATTCAGGTTATACTGGTGTGTCACATGGTTAAAAAAGGACACAGAGCAATGAGAACAGTACCTTTCTTCTGGGTGTTACTGATGCAACAGGAGGATTAAAGGTCATTCCTTTCATACAATATGTCTCAAAAAGTTCTGTAGCAGACCTACAGTAAATAAACAGTGAAAGAAAAATGGCATTAGATAAATACAACTTCAGCTGATCTATCACCAATCCAAGAGCAGCATCTCACACAAGCCCCACTCTCCCCCTCCATCATACTTCAGGAGTACTCTTCAGAGTAATGAGCATCACCTGGAAAAGATCAGGAGCCAATGGCTGGGAAATAATGCAAGTCAAATTAAGTAAAATGTGTCTAAATACACACAAGACAACTATTGTCTTCCCAGAGCTCTGATCTGTACATACTTGAAAAAGGGGGAGGGAAAAAAGGTAAAGATGGTCTGGCTGACACAATCTGCCAGAATTTCCAACAGTTCCTTGCCAAAGGGTTTTATGGAAAAAAACATCCATGGAAGAACAGGGAGGACCATCACAGAAAAACCTGGTTAAAAGATAGGAAACAGAGGACAGGAATATATGGTTGTTTTTTACAATGGCAGGAAGAAACTGGATTTCTACAAGGTTTTTTCCAGGACCTGTGCTTTCCATCATGCTCAAAAAAGAGCTGGAGAACACCAAGTTATTTGTAGTAGTAAGAATGAGCTACCTGTAGAGAACTGCAGACAGACTGTATGAGATGATCAGTAAAGTGGCAAATGAAATTTAGTGTTGGAAAATGCAACTCTACATAAAAACAGTAGGCTCTGAGCAGACCACTATCACTTAGAGAAAAAATTATCTTCTTGTCATGATAGATACTTTTATGGGATTGTGACTTTAGTGCTGTTTGGAGTTGAAAAGAAACAGAACACAAGAGAAATTAGTTACATCAGTGTATAAGTCCATAGACCATCCACATCTCAAATATTGCAACTGAGTCTCCAATTTCATCTTGAAATGCTTAAATTGGTAAATGTTCAAGAACATGCAACAAACTGTATGGAAAACATGGAACAGCTCCTGTGTGAGGGGGATGGATCCCTCCATCCAGCAGAAACAGTAGATGGAGGTATGATTTGACTGAGTCTGCCAAGTCCTGTGAGGCACAGAAAGAGTGATCGAGCAGGCTGTGCACTTCAGCTCCCAGAGCAAGAACCAGGGGCTGTTAAATGAAGCAAACTGGCACCAGGTTCAAAACAAAAGAAAGCAGATCTTACCATAAGGAGCTGTGGACCTGCAGAACCCTTACCAAACAATGCTGCATTTGCAGAATGTGTGCTCTGATTCAAGGGACATTGAAGAGTTTTGAAAAGAACTCCATGAAGAGAAAGGTACTAACAGAAAATGGTATCAGGTTCAGGAAATCCACCAGGCTGAAACCTGTCAGAGGCCTGCTCAGAGTATGTTTCACGTGTATGCCCTGCTTTTATTTTTCACAAGGCACCAAATGCCAGCCACTGCCAAAGACTGGCAAAGGATACTGAATTAGATCTTAGTCTAAGCCTGGATGGCTGTTCTCATGTTTGAACCTACTACAGACCTTACACTGCAACTTGGGTTCTAGTTTCCCCTGGACAGCCCCAGTTCAGTGATCCTGATCCATATTCAGATCAGGGCTGCTGCTGAACGTATTTTGCTCCCAGGGAAGAAAACACACTGCACTTTAAAATGTTTACCCTTGTCACAGCCTGGCCACAAGTCTCAAAAGAAAAAAAAAAAAAAAAAAAAAAAAAAAAAAAAAAGCAGCCATCATTCTGTATTTTGTACTGGCAGAAGAAGAAAGAGAGTTTGAAGATCAGAGTCTTTAATTATTTTTAGGAATTCCTTTAATATAGTATAAGCAACAGCTTCCTTTCAGGGCCTATTATAAAAAAAAGGAACTCTTTGATAACTCACCTTTGGCTCAAATCAAGTGGAAGAGCTCCTGAGCCTTCAGTTGGAGCTCCAGCAATAAGGTGAGATGCAAATTTCTGCACTGTTGGATGATAATGTCTCTGAAAGAAAGGAAGAATGAAGGCAGTAAACAGACAGTAAGGGACAATGTATTTATTTATAGAATCTCATGTTTATTTCCAATGCATAAGATGGAAGGTCTGCTTCTATCTTAGAAACTGAATACCTTAAAATCAGCCAGTTTGTGGGATTAATGTCATTCATTTATTCCCTCATATCATGCTATGAGCATGACTCTTCCCAGTTAGATAATTCCTACTCCTAGAAAACAGGGACAAATGGCAGAGGAAGCCCTCTCCAAACCCTGACTGGAATGACAGATGAAGGTGTCAGTTCCTCTTGGAAGAAGGGCTGGACTGCAAGGGAACTTAACAGATCTAAAAAGTCTCCAAAGGAATCTAATAAGGCAACCTGCAGTATGAACCAGTGTGGTATTGCCATGGATTGTGACTTGGTATTATAACAGCTCATCCTTCCATACCACTGTGTTGGTCTTCCTCTTCCATTCTGTTGGAATAGGCTTATATGGGCCAAGATTTGGCAGATAAGCCTGAAGACCTCTGCTCTCCATTTGTGTTAAACACCTAAACATTGAGCAGCTATTTACTACTGTTACTTCCCAAATCCCTGAGTTACTCACAAACCTGCAGCAGATGCAGCTCCCACAGCGCTGTGTTCTGGGCATTGCAATGCTCTGGTTCATCTAACTCTGGGAGATAAACTCCACTGCCTTGAGATTCGTTGTCTAGTAAGAGGTCCATCCTTGGGAATGTCTACAACACAAAAAAAACAGAAACTGAGTTGTTTATGTTACCACCTAATTATAAAATGGTCGAGTCAGTTTCAGGACTCATTCCACTTCAGTCAGTTTCAGCAGATTTAAACATATTCTGTTTTCATCATTCTTGTTAAAGGGGCTTTAAAAAATTTTGCACAAAATCATTTTAACAAAAAATTCCATAACCTTTAGCCAGTAAGCTAAAAATCTGAACGAGTAAAACTTACTTGCATGAATACCCTGTTTGTTGCCAAGATCCCAACACTGGAATTTGGAAGCACATGAAGAGCAAGGATGGAAAGTCGCTTTAGGAAAGCAAGAGCTCGTTGCTGGGAGACTTGCTTTCTCCTCTTGGCAAACATGACATCCAGGCACTGCAGCACAATCCCTATGTCCTCGTTGGAGCCACCTCAAAAGCAGAATTGCATACAAAGAGTAAAGAACCACTTCATGGACAAACATTCTATACCCTGGGGTAAGGGTTGGACACTGGAACTGAGAACAGCAGGAAAGGCTCAGACACCTCTCATGTGACACAGATATTAAGCATCCACCCTTTCTTTGTCAAAATAGTCCAGCTTTGAACAGGAAAAATTGTTTCTGTGCTCCTTTCTAATACTTGTTCCATCAAAAGTATCTAATCATGAAACACTGCTTATTAGCATTATAAACAATGCTTATTAGCATTATAAACAATGCTTATTAGCATTAAACTACTGTTTTAATCCTAAATGCATTCATTGCATCATTTTCTATAAATAATTAAAAAGTGAAAAGATCTAATTATTTACCCATCCAGAACAGCAGAATGTTTATTCTTAACAGTTTATTCCTAGTAAATCCACATTTCTGAAGTTAATTAAAATTATGTTCATTTCAAATTTTATAAATTGTTTTTCATCAATTATTCAACTTCTCAGAATTACTGGAAAATTTATATTAGAACATAAAAATGTTATCATTATAAAAATCAGAAATATATACTGGAAAATTTTAAATTTAAATAATTTTTAGAATTATATTGGAAAAATCAGGTGTTTTTTCTTTATTGGAGAATTATTAAAAAAAGACAAGAAATTTTAAATTGCAACAGAAAGAAATAATTATAAGGAAGTAAAAAAAACTGAGGACAGACTAAATGCTTATCCAAGATCAAATATTTGGCACTTTCTAATGAAATGACACGATTAGAACCTGTTACCACATATTAGAATTCAAGTATTTGTATTGCAGTAATGCAATGTGCAACTCAAGAAAAAAAAGTAGGTTAAACCAGACAATAATCTTCTCAGAAATCAGGTATCTTTAAAAAGTATGATTTATTAATGCTACATAAAAGCTTTGATAGCAAGGAAACAGAATAAACATTATCTAGGTGAACAGTGAAAACAGGAATCTGGCATTACCTGCATGTAGGCTGAACAGTGTCTTGTACAGATGTGTGTAAAATTTCATTGGATCAATGTTAAGAACATCACCTATAAACATAATCCCAAATAAACACATTTACTCCACTTATTTATCAGGCTATATTAAATAAAAGTTTGTTTTTAAAAATCTCCTACCTTGACCAGAGAGTATATGAAAAGCACTCAGAATGCAATGAAGACTCTCACGATAGCTTAAATCCTAAGAATACAAAACTGATTAAGTACCCAAAAGAAAGTAATTTTAAGAAAACTGTAATAAAATTCAACTTACCCCAGATGTAATAAGAGAATGAAGGACAATCAAAAGGTCATCAAAAAATTCCACATTTATGAGATGAGCAAACCTGCAATCAAAGAGATTTTAATTTCTAAATTATAGACATTATCTGTAAACTCAGTTCAAAGTGTTCTGAATTGCCAAGATCCACACCTTAATAGCAAGCTAAATCAAATGCTGAACATTTACTATCTTCACAGGAAAGAATAATTCAGCCCCTAATATGCTAATCATGGCTTTTCTAGAGCATTAAAGACATGCTTGTGTCCTTTAGCAATTAATCAGACAAAATAATGGAATCACATCACACCCTGTGGCATTTGCACCACATCAATTCTATAACGTGAAATTTCAAATTACATTGAAATGGTTTTGGAATAGCAGAAAACTTCAGGAGAGAAATAAAAGAATTTCAATTTTTCAGGGACTATCTTTTCTCACTGCTTAAATCCTTTTCAGAGACAAAAATTTCTTTAGTGCTTTATGTCTTTTCCAACACACACAAAAGAAGGTAGCCAGTCTTACTTTGCAAGACCTTCTAGCACAGCTGGCAAAAGTGGAGACTTCTGAGCTTTCTTCAAGATCCTGAAGTAAGTTACAAATACAATATTCAAGGTCTCTGTGTGCTGAAGGAAAGAAAACAAAAATAAATACTTAATCACATGAAATAGACATTTCTATTTCACTTAAACTCAACTGAAATGCTTTTCTCTGTCCAAGCCTGCATTTAGGCCTTCCCAACTGGTCCTGGCACTGCCATCTCTGCTCTTCTTATGCTGAAAAGCTCAAGTCCTCCAGTGCTCTCCTGTTCCTGGCTCTCTCCTGGCTACAGCCACACTCCTCCTTTGCCTAAAGGCCACTCTGAGAGGCTGTAACACCCACTACACAGTGGCCTGTGGAACAGGGCACCTGGAGGACATCTGTCAAGGATTCAATACCATTTTGAGCAGACAGAAGGGAATAGGAATGGCTACGTTGGCCTTCCTGGCTAAACTGAGAGTGTAGTTTACTAAAACCTAGATCTCTGTCACAGGCAAAGTGTTTGCTAGCTGACAGCATGATTAGAGATGTGGAATGCTGCCAGGTTGGGATGGAGGGAAGACACTTAGTTACAAAAGGGTTAGGAGCTGCCACTCTGCTAAAATAGGGAAATAATGTCTAAATTATTTACCAACTTCAGTTTCTTTTCTTTACTTTCTGATGCTTCTGCTTCCAGGAGTTCTCGTTCCAGTTTCTCTTCTGCTTTCTTCCACTGAAAATACACAATTGATTTTAAGACAACAGATCCAATGTTTCCAAGCAGTTAGGATAGCCAGGTTGAAAAGACACCCAGAGAATAAATTTTCCATGCTTGGTGAGTTGTTTAAGTCACCCTGTGATTCTACAGGGTAACCCTCATCCTATCAGAAACAACCAATCAAAAGCATTATCAACACAGGAAAGAGGAAAAAATAGGAAGATAATTAAATTCCCTCTAGAATCTTATAAATTTTCAAGTACAATGCAAAAATTGATCAATGATGCTGAGAGTTAACAATGGCAACAGCAGATGTGCAATCATTGCTGGAGCAAATTGCTACATGAAGCAGCAGAACAGAAGTAGAGCATGAGAAAGCACGCCGTACCTTTCTTTGCATTCTGGAAAGATTTTTTCTTTTCTCTTTGTAAGTCATGAACTTTTTCTTTGGTGCAATGTCTTCAGAATCTTTTTGTAATTCTACTTCCTTAATTCTTAAGTGAAGAAATACTTTTAACACCTATTGTAAAACAAAATAAATACAATGGAAGGTCATCTACAACCTGATAGGAACTAAGGGTAAGAAATCCTGAGTTCCATTCCAGCTAGTGTGCTTTGCTGGTCAAAGGTTCTTCTCTTTACTCCCCTCCAGTTCCTTCACACCTGATCTCTTGATCCCTGCTCTCAGTTCCTTTCCCAGTACTGTCCATTTCTATCCATTCTTCCATTTGCCTCTCACTTCAAGTCTCCCTGCCTGACTTAAGCCATGTCTCTGGCACAATCTGATCTCTACCTCCCAGTCTCCTTCCCTTGCCCCATACCTCTCTAACTCTCTGGCTCAGCCTGATCCTGAACTGTCTGTGGTCTGACAGAGCGAGGAAATTCTGCTTGTCTGTAGCCAGCAGCTGCAGAACTTTAACACTGGGGGATTTTTGAAACTTCTGACAGAAGAATATGGTGAGGTACAACAGAAAGACTCTTACCTCAGGTCTGACATCATAATTTCTACCCCTCACAAGGCCAGAAATTACTTTAACTACACCAAGTGAAGCATAGCCCAACTTGTCCTGTTTAAAGAGCTTCTTAACTGCCTCAACACACAGTTCAGAAATCTGAAAGGCAAAACACAGAAACTGTTCTGTAAAGCCAAGTCCACAACAACACAGGATTTTTCCAATGTAATTATAAAGTACACACAGCCTGCAAAATAGTCAACAGATATGGCCAAAAGATCTGGATGTTGTGGAATAAAGCTCAGAAATAATTATTTTTCACACAAAACAAGAACTTTAATCAGAAAATCACTTACCATTTTTGATGTATCATTCATGAGTGGAACAATGAGAACAATAATGTTATTGTGGAAGTTGAAGTGGGGTAGGGCCACGAGCAGCTCACACAGACACTTCACTGCTACCTCTGCTAGACCTTTATATGCCTTTAATGAGATGACATTGCTTTTCTTCAATTTCCTTTGCTTCCAATCTGCACAAAATATTATTTTTAGTGATTACTCTTCAGAATGATGGTGATCTTATAAATATTTAAATTTTTAGTGATTGCATGTGTACTTCATGCAATAGCTATCTCAAAGACAGAAGGTACCATTCATTCACAGGAGGGAAACTGCTGCAAATAATTTTGTCTTTACTATGAAAAATGAGAAGTGTTAACTGTACCTTTAATTGTCTGTTCCAGATTTTCCAAGTAAAATTTATACTGGCTTACAAGGCCTTCTTCAAATTCCCTCAGTTTCTGTGTTTCTTTTTTAACCTGTAAACATAATTGAAACGAGATTTTATTTGGAGAGCTAAATAGGGAAATTAGCCAATGGCAAAAAAAAAGTTTTAAAACAAATATCATATATCTAAGTAGTTTTTTCTTCTAGACAGACATTCTTAGAAATGCATTAAAAATAAAACATGCCTACATTTTTCTATAGATGTGTTCAGAAGGCTTTTTCCAACTAAGCCTATTTCATTTACAGAGCTTGAAGTAACATTATCAACCAGATGTTATTTTAAAACCATGACTCTAAACGGCACTAAACCTATAGCCAAAAAACCTTCTAAAAATTGGTTAAAAACAAGCTCCAGAAAACAAGTTATTCTGCATTTGTTCAGCAAATTGTTGAACACACTTCAAAGAATCTATGCCAGTTAGGTGGCAACATTGCCATAATTTGCTTTCTTTCTAATTCTCCTTAGTGCAGGTCCTTATTCCAAGGTTCATGAGGAAAGTCACCCAGCTTTGGTATACTACTTTCAGACACTACTTTTCCCCTCCATTATCACCTGCATGTCACCTACTTATTGAAGAAAGTATGTAAGAATTTAATGCTCAAAACCAAAACCTCTCTTCCTGAAAGTGTCACAGCTTTAGAGTTTCCACAAGTATTTGTGTATTTGTCCCCTTTGCTCAAAAGCAAAAATTCATATTAAACAAATCAGTCTTAGTATCTGGCATAGCTGAAAACATTTTTAACTGCTCACATACACTATAAACAGATTTGATATTTCACCTTGGTAGCCTTTTCTGCTTCGGTCAGAGGCCGAATTTTGTACGAAGGTGCAATATCTTTGAATATCTCCATCAAAGACACCATGACCAGCTTCCTGACAATCACAGCCACGTTAGGATCCTGCTCCATCAGCATGGCACGCAGCTCCTTCAGCTTCTTCATCTGATTGAAGAAAACAGGCAGACATCAGATGAAAATCAACTGCAAACCATGGGACAAGTACAACGTACATTAACTCAGCAGTTACTCAGACTCTACTTAGCACTGCATAAAGAGCCAGGAAATGGTAGATATCCCAACAAAAATTTAGTCTCAGGAATGTTCAAAATATCCTGCTATTACAAACTTGCACAGAATTACAGAAAATTATTAGTATATCCTGAAGCAATGAGAACTATCAGATACAACCCTGAAATCAGAGCTTACATAAGGGTCATGCTTAAGGAACAAGGAAAATAATGAAAGTGGTACAACACTGACCTCTTCCTTGTTCTACCCATATATTCTTGTGCTTTTGCTACTGTTTGCTCATTCAGATCTCTGTTTCTTGACTTAGTGAACAACACACACACTTGTACATGCAGGTTAAGTAAATGTACCTACATTGCTGTCTGGCTCCGAGAGAATGGCAGATGCTAAGGCAGCTATGTGCACCTTCCTCTCCTGTAGCTTTTGTCTCCTTTGAGCAGCCATTTCCTCAGGAGTGAGAACAGGCAGGGGTTCCTCATTAAAGTCTGGCACAGATGTGAGAGTTAGAAAAGAGGGGAAGTCACTTAACAAATACCATGTTGCAGATACTGCATTTCAAACAGGTACCCTGGTAAGGCCACACAAGAAGAGAGAGTAACACAAGAAGTTCCATAGTCAAAGAAGCTTTAAGGATGACTTTGCTAGATCTTATATTAACCCACAGATTCATTTTTGCTCCACTTCAAAATCTTTTGCTTGCAAAAAGAAGTGGACTAAATGTTTTTGAATCTGCCCATGTGTTCTCTGAGTACAGTGGGAATATATAAACTCAATGTATTACCCCAACCACACCATGAAACTGCAGTGTTCTGCAATTTATATCAAATTATTCACCATTCACTTTTTCTCTTAAAAATACAATTGTTTTTGTTTGTATTTTCTGAGTATTATTTTGCTATAAGTCTCTCCTTTCTCAACTTCAGATTATATTTAGACAGTAAGGACTCAGAAGTCGCAAAGTTACTTGAAAATGACCATTAACTCAATAGCCAACTGCAAATGAAAATCACAGTTTCCTGGTATTGATGTTTTAAGTAAAAAATTTTAAAGACAAAGACAGACACTTAAAGCCTACCAAGTCTGTGTCCTGAACTGCATTTCAAAATTATCTCAGAGTATTCAAAATAGAACCACACAGATATTCTTTATGTAAGACCAATATTTCCTTCTTACTAGCAACTACGACACAAAGGATAAAAGGAACTTCATGCAAGCAGCAGTTCTAGGCAAAAAATCAAAATAATTTTGAAGAAAGAGAATCTGAAGCCAGCCATTCCTGAGATTCTAACAGGCAATAGTGCAAGCTTTGAATAATGGTTATGCTTTGGTGGCAACATGGTAATGAACACATTCAAAAACATCCTGAATAAAATACACTTCAATTGCAAACTTCCTTGGGGAACAGCAAAATACTTTTCAGGTATGTAAGTCATTTGGAAAAAAAAACCAACAAAAAGCAAACAAAATGTTTTATTACCCTCTGCTTCCTCCATATTTTCTGTGTCCTCTTCTTCATCATGTGCAACATTGACAACTGCAAAAACAGAGTATCTAGCATCAAGCACATAATAAACACTGTGAAATTTTAAACAAATAAATTATATACATCTTGGCTACCATACCAGTTCCAGAATCTGTGTCTTACCTGGCTTTTCCACAGCTTGAGGAATTATGCCACTCTTGTCTTTGATGGGGAGCAGATGGATGAGTTCTTTTTCTGGCTCTGTCTGCAAACGTCTTGGCACCTTCTCGTATTTCTCAATCACACTTTCATGTTTTCGTTTTTTGACATGAACGGGTTCACTGAAAAACACAAGGCAAACTAAATGAACCAGCCATGTAATTAGACAAGAGCCATGCCTGACCAGCTGGATTAGGTGGCTGCCTCTCACCCAGGCCAGGGTGCTGTTCCACTTGTCCTTCCTTCCCTTCTGTGCTCCCCCACAGCAGAGTGGCTGCCCTGCCAGGGCTGAGGCCCGTTAAACCACCCCAAGGTCCTGCCACGAAGGACTCCACCAGCAAGCAGCAGGACTAGGATCCTCCCACTGGGCAAACAGTCCAGAGAACAGCCCTTCCTTAGCATGTCCCACAGCCTCTCTCCCCCTCACTGTGTCTTGACCTTCCAGGTGAGGCTCAACCAAGACATGACAATGAGTGGGTCAGTGACCATTTTTATCTACCCCACTCCATGGCTGTTTTTACCACTATCACTCTCACTTTTCTACTGTGCCCACTGGCACAGCCTGTGCCACACACCTCTCTCCAACAACACAGCAATAACCCCGCGTGGTGTGGCACCCTTTCACAGGAATGCTCCTGAGCTACACATAAGTGTACAAGAGGGCAGGTATTTAGTCTGTGCTGATATGAGCACATGATTTGTAAGTGCTGTAATATCTGATAAGTTTTTAAGACAGATTGTAGCTGACCAGAATAAAGCAGATTGAAAAGACAAGTTCTCCAATTTAAGGGAACACTATGAAAGGAACTAAAAGCCCATAACAGTAAAACAGGTAAAAGAGCAACAACTTCCACTGTTTTCCTACCAATCTAAAAACATTCTGGCATAATGAATGTAAGACACATAGAACTACATTTTGCAAAATATCTCCAAATAAAACCACACAATAAATTTTGAGTTTTCAAGACTTTCAACTTATGTCACACCCAGTTAATCTAGGGAAGGGGAAGGCTTAAAACAAAATTCTTCTAATTCAAGAACTTACAGTGTGGCTACAAGAGACCATGCAGCACAACTGCAACTTTGTACATAAAAGCCATTTACACCTTTCCTTCGAAACTAGACAAAATTATTAATTACTAAGCAGAATCAGCATTAACAAATTAAAACTACCCTACAGCAGCATAGAGAGCATTTCACATCCATCAAAAAAAGCAAGGTAAGATTTTCAATCAATCATGTAACCAGACAACTCTGCAAAAGTGTATTTGTAAACACAACTCTACAACTAGGAGCACTACCTTACTTCATGTGTCACTGTGAACTCTACCCAATGCCTTGGTCCACAAAACTGATAACAATTTTTGTATGAATGTTTTGGTGTTGCATGTGTTTACAGACATGGCTTACAGAATCCTTTTTATTTTTTGCCAGCAATTTGCAGTGCATATGTATAGTGGTCCATAGTCCAGGGAATGTCCTGAACACTCTATATAGAAAAAAAAGACTTTGTTTACAGCTTAAAGCATTTCTTTTGTTTGAGGGATGCTACTCATCTCACAGCCAGGGACCTCCCAGGAAGGAACACTGCCAGAAACAGTGCCCTGAAGGTCAGGCAGAGCACCTGAATGCACTGATGCACATTAACACATTAATACCGAAGTACTGACAGGCTGAGGAAACACTAAACCCGAGCTGCAAAGAAACACCAGACTGAAAGAGACCTCCTGATAAATGCATCACTTTATGTATTAATTCCGTATTAACCACACAAGGCTGAATTAGTGTGAAAAGGAAACATTGCAACTCACTTAGAAGAAAGATCTCTGGTTAAAAAGGATGCTTTTTGGGCCAGATCCTCCATTAATTTTAAGTCATCTTCATCCATCATGTCCAGTGGAAGAGCATCTTCTTCTTCTTTTTCTTCCCATTTTTTAGCTATTTTAGAAGATGATGTTTACAGATTAAGATCCCATATGTATAGTCACCCTTGAAAACCTAACCCTTCCCACACTTTTGAGACCATTTTATGCCTTACTTCTACCTGGAGCTACTGACCTTTATGCATGTGGTTTTTGTTATCCCAGAAAACTGCCCCTTTACTATGATATCCAATAATGACCAGTGCAAACACATTTCTACCATCTTTAACTGACAGTTTTAGGGGCCAGAACGGCCACATTTTTGTATTTTTCACAAGTCTCCCTTTCTTTCAACAGGAACAGCAATTATTTGTATACAGAAAATGAAATGTTGTTTTCTCCAATTTTACAACAGGAAGCAGGAGGATATTCAGTAACCCCCATACTTCAGCAAACACTTACCAACTTGTTTCTTCTTGGATTCCTCCAATGGAAAAGGCTTTCTAGAAATAGCATCTCTGACAGCCTCCCTTAGCTTCTTTTGTTCTTTACGATACTTCTTAGCAGCACTCTTCTGCTTGTACTGTTTATTCTTTAATTTATTGTCAAGTTTTATTTGACTAGTTCTCAGTAACTTGCGAAAACTTGGAACTCGCTTTGTGTTTTTTCTCTAGAAAACAAAAAGAAAGTTACAAGTTACTGACATGTTAACAGTCTTTGCAAAATTTATTCCACTGTTTAAGATCTCTGAGTTCCTATTAGGACTGAACAATATGTTTCTTGCTAACAGTATCATCAATTAGCCTCAAATTTACACAACTGTGTTACATCTTTGAGAAGAGAGAACTGTGACCAATGTTTTACAGAAACATTCTCTGGCAATTATTTCATTAAACCCTACGTCCATCACTTTTAGACACATGGACACTCAAGGTATGGCACACAGCTTGTTAGGGCACAGTTCTCTGTGAGCTCCCAAGCACTCTGTTCTCTTCTCAGGGTGTTGCTGTTCCCCAGCACATGCTCAAGTACCTCAGGGGACTTAACGTCCAAGGCCACAGCCTCGGGCAAACGTCCTCCTGCAGGACACCTCTTCAAGCTGAGCTTTGGCTTTCTCCTGCCTGAAACTCTCCCCGCCCAGCAGCTGCAGGGACCTGGCGAGGCTGCCTGCTGCAAGGCTCACAACAGCAGCTGTACCACAGCAGGGTTACGGGGGCCAGAGCCCGGGAGCTGAGAAACCGGGCTCGGGGAAAACCTGGAGGCTCGGGTCAATACACGCGGCCCATGCTAAACCTGCAAAATATTCCCAAGGGTGCTCGGGATGGGGATGGACACGGCAGGGATCATCTTACGAGGGCATGGGAAGGCAAGGCTGTGCACAGAAACCGGGCATGGAAGCGCTGTTATGGATGATGTGTCCCCTTACAAAGAGGACAAGTGGCTGGATCAGCGTGGAGTTTCCCGAATCCTTAGCCCATGGTTGGAGCATGGTGCTAAAACCAGCAAGATTGTGGGATCACACCCTGGACGGGCCGGTCACTGAAGAGTTGGGCTCCACGATCATTGCGGGCCCCTTCCAACTGAGAACATGCCGTGAATCCGTGAATCCGGCATTTTTGTCAGCTCAATTTTAGCTTCCCTTTCTATGTTAGATTATCAGGAAGACGCTGAAAGGTCAGCGTTCGTCTCGGTGTGAGAGACGAGCCTGCACTGCGCCGCCGGTGCCAACCCAAAGCACCCGCACTGCTCCGCCGTTCCCGGAG